>VXBB01013887.1:0-107648 GCA_013399915.1 Illadopsis cleaveri | reverse complement strand
TTTTTTTTTTTTTTTTTTTTTTTTTCTCGGCAGGTAAAGAGTGAGTTGTCCATTTCTTTTTCCAGTTTTTGGTTCCCTCATACCCTTCTTGCACCATGATTTAGCTATGAGTTATTTTGCAATCCTGTTCCAAACAGGTGTCTGTTTTCTGGCTGCCCCTGGAAACGCAGTTCCAGAGACCAGATGGTAATACTTAGCTGCCTTCTGCACCTGCATGGATGAGAGCAGATCTGAAGAACCTCTACTGTATGTTGAGTAGCTCAGAGCAATATTTAGACGACCCTGTGGTTAAAATAAGTAGCCAACTGTATCTGACTTGGCACTGAAACTGTTGTTATCATTAGTGGAGCTGAATTAAAGACAGAAAATGGATTTGGGAAACTAAGAAAAAGGCAGGACAATTTGGCACATTATCAGCCAAAAAGGCGCCTCAGGAACACCAGCATGAATGAACAATACCTGCCCACATCTTTTCTGTCATGTTACAGGATCTCTTGCTGCAATCACACAAATAAACTCATTTACTGTATTTCAAACCAAGTACAGCTGTCAAGATCCAGCTAAGGGTTTGGGGACTTCTTAATTAAGTACAGTAAAGCAGAGTTAATTTTCCAAACACCCAATAGCTTCAACTGTTTACTGGACCAATCTAACTTATAATGTTCTGACACAGGATAAGGAAGGTGTGGGAGAGAGATTTGAAGCCTGAGGTTTTTAAAAGAGATAATCAGCCTGAAAACTAGTGAGCTAAAAAGAGAGGGGGAGAGAGAAAAGGGAGAGAAAACAGAGAGAAAAGAGAGAGAAAGAGAGGTAAGGATTAAAAGGGGAACTAAGGAATATTCTTCAAATCCATGCAGTATAAATGTGGGAGACAGTTACTGAAAGAAACTAAGAGACTGGATGAGGCTTTGAGCCACCTAAAAAAACCCCACAAAGAAACAAACAAACAAACAAAAAAAACAAATGAAACCAAACCAAGCCAAACCAAACCAACTAAAACCAAACAAAAATAAAAAAACACAAAACAAACAAACAAAAAACCCCACAAAAACCACCAACACCAAACCCCTAAACAAATCAGTGAAGTGTAAGTCTAGAAATAATAATTAGAAATTTCAATCCAGGGAAAAGCTGTACACTGGAAAACAGGTTCATTTATTCAAAAGCTGTTTCTAGACATGTTTTGAGACACAAACTGAGGCAAGATGTTTGTCTCTGGCTGGTGCAGACCAACAGCAGTTCTAGGCATACAGGCTGGGCATTCAGCTGCACAGCAGAAGAATCGGGTTCAAGGGATTGGGAAAGTCCCATCTCCAAACCAGATCAACAAGGTTCACAGGCTCCTACCTCCACAGGCACTTATTTCTTCGTGGAAGCCTTTGCCAGCTCTTCTGTGCTGAACATTCAGGAGCTCAACTTCTTGGTGGGGTTCAGGAAGTTAAATTCTTGGTGGGATTTCTGCTCCTGGGTGTTTTTCACCACATTGCAGATCTTCCTGGGAGTTAGCAGCAATGTTGAGTACCTCACTGGGTTCTCAAAGTCAATGATTAGAGGTTTCAGGTACTTTTCCTGGAGGAATAATAAGACATCAGCATGTCAGCAGCTCTCTGCACAGCATGAAGGACACCTTCTCTCTGGCATATATATTTTTTGTAATTAAAAAGAAGAATGCAGCATAAAAAAAATCCACACTGTAAAATAAATATTATATGATCTTTCTAAGACACTACAAAGCACCAGTAGCATACACTGGCAAAAGTGGGCACAGATTCATTAATGCAGGGTTGAACTTTATATTTCAAAGGGCAATTCCATAAAAGCAGGTACTTTCTCCTAACTGCTACACTTTAGAAATTCACTGCCAAAGTAATCGCTCCTTAGATTTGAGACTCATATTATTCAGTGGGAGAAAATAAATCTCTCTAAGAGTCCTGTTAGCAGAGAGGAATTATAACTCTTTAGAGGTATTACTGATTTCAATATTAATAACACTATTCCACAAATCTATTTTGCTAATAATCTTCTGAATCTGTGATCAAAATTTTAAGTCAGGTATTTCTTTTCAGTCCCCATAGTTTTCTAATTCCAGGGAGAGAAGACTCTATTAACATTTCTTCAAATCCCTGTTAAGAATCACCTCACGTACCGAAAAAATAAGTGCCTTGTAAAGACTGATAGGCTCAACTAGTTTTTCCTCTATTAGAGTTGAATAATATTTAAGGCTTTCTTATCTTGAAATTACTCTATATCATAGAAAATCAGAAAACTCATCACTTCAATTCTATTATGGTGGAAACAAGCAATTTCACTCAAAATTTTCTCACACACTCTAAAACCTATGCATTTTTCCACTTTTGTTATATGTAAAAGTAATGTTCATTTTTAATCCACTGATCACTTTGTTGGCACATTTGCATTGAGGGACTCCTGTTTTGGGGTTTTTTAATGCTATTTTTATGCCAGAAAGCATGGCTTGAGAGTAGACACTGCCCAAGAGTGATTTGATCCTCATGGAATTTATGAAAAGTGTTATTGGAAAGGACAGAATACTAATACATTGTAAGAATCTATATAGACTGGAAATAGGACTGGTAAATACATTAAATCTTGGACTCTTGGGAAAGGACCAAAGGCAAAACAATTTATTCCTTTTAATTATTAAGAAACTACTTGAAATTTTTTTTTCTCCTTTCCTTGTGCTGCCAATAAATCTTGTGATGTTATACAGCAAACTAAATCTGAGGATTCATGTTTTCATGAGAAATACACAACAATGAGCCAGACCATGCATTTGGTCATGGGTTAAACCAAAGGGCCTCTTGGAAATTGTCAGCAGAAACTTTTGGAAGGACTATTCCACACTGAGGGTGTGTACAATGGCCTGTCATGCATTTTCAGTACATGCATTCTACAGGAATCTGGAAATGTCTCTTTAAGAGCCACGCTTATTAATGTGACTAATTTCATGGACCTTTGAATAAACTGATCTCCAGTGGAGAGTAGCTTTTTATCATGCATTGTGGGAAATACTAAATAATAATATCATGCAAGGTAATACTTGTTATATATCTGCAATAACTCCTTTTATCTCTAGTTCTGTATTGTTATGCCTTCTCTTATGTGACTCTGACATAAATTGGTCAAATGCAATTTTTAGCTTCGTAGCATTTGCTTCAATTTTGGGTTAGCAGGCAATATAAAAGTGTGCGTGATTGTCCCTCTTTTGCAGGGCTACTCATAAGAGAACAACAAACAGATCATCAATGATTGTCAAAAGAGGTGCAGAGTAGAGGGAATTAAAGGTATAATGAAGCTTGGAAGAGTCCTTACCTTTCAGAAAGCAGTTCTTCCAAGGACTATTTTCTTCTTCTCCCTTAGCATTATGAACTCTTTTTTCCCCTCTTCCACATCATAATAGTGAAGATCTGTATACCAAGGATTCAACATTCACAAGAAGCAAGGATAAAGCATAAAAAGTTATTTACTTCTCCTATTTCAAAGTGCAGGCAGGAGGTTGTACCACAAGCCAGAGGCACACCTGCCAGAATTATCTTAGGCCAGTACTTTAAGGAGCCAAGGGACATTAGAGACACTGGCACACTCCCCTACCCCTTCCCTCCCCACAGGCTTCTCCTTTCCCCCACTACTACAGCCCCTTCCTCAGTCAATGGACTCCTGAATCCCAGCTTCTCCTACTCCTCACTCCAGTTATCACAGTGTTTCAGCTATGAGGGAAACCATTCCTCTGAAAAACAAGGCACTAGAGGTTGAGGAGAGCACTTAAAGGGCTATAAAGTGTTTGGACACAACACAGACCAAAATGCATTTTTCCCATGGTGCTTTCAGCCCCAAGAATACTTTTGGCTGAGCCAATATTAAATGGGATGTGTTCAGCTCATATGTGCAGAGTTGCTCCAGGCTGACACTGGTAGGACCAGAAGCAAAATTCAGGGCCATAATGTTTACTTTGCTGGCTAAAATTATTAATTATTTAGAAACAAGTCTATCACACGCAGAGCATTTCCTTCAATTAATTCAAATTAACATTTTGTTTATAGCAGAGAGTAAGCCTTTTCCTTTTTAAAGTTCAAAGTGAACCCTGGGGGTTCTAAATATGCCTCCTGGTGATTTAATTAAAAGATAAATATTCATTCAAAAAAAGAAAAGAAAAAGTACGGAAAGAAGGAAAAGCTACAATTAAAAAAGTGGTAGCTGTGAGGAATTGGAGTTCACTGAATAAGAAGTGAAAAGGAAAACAGAAGTGACTTACAAAAGTGTATGAATTCAGGCGAAGAAGAAATGAAAGAAAAAAAGTTCAGAATGTGGAGTTAGAGAGTAAACAATGCAAAGGGAATATGTTGTTTTGTACACACAGTGACATGACCAAGTGAGAGACAGATCTACCAGGGCTTGGTTGGCTTTGTAGGGCCGGGGAACAGAGCTGTGGCTCCCCAAATGGTTGTTGTTCCCCACAATACAAGACTTCAGCATGCAACAAATCCCACCCTATTCTGGGGTAAAAGGCTCAGCCAAAGCAAGGTTCATTACAGGAGTCAGGATGCCAGCTGATAAGCCTTTGGGAACCAGTGCTAGATCCTGATGGGGAGCAGGTAAGCAGCCAAGTCTGATGCATGTTGTGTGCATGAAAGCCTTATGCACTGAAAGTTATGTCCTGATGCCAAGGTCTGTCCCTTGAGCATTGCACATGGCACGGGTTAATCAAAGACCACCACAGTGCTTCACAGCCCACTTGCTGAGCTCCATATGCTCGTGAGGAAGCAGGAATGATGAGCAGCAGCCTCACACTGGTGTGCTGAGATAAAGCCGCTGTTGTGCTGCCTGAAAAGCTTGCCCACACTGATGCCTTGGGAAGGCTGACCTGGAACAGAGACTGGACAGAGATAGAGAATAAAGTAGATATTTACTGAAAGGCCTTTAAGGATACACCTTGGGTAGTGCAAGAGCCTGGCCAGGGCTACAACTAAGATGAACTTAAAATGGTCACAAAAATGGACAACTAGCCACAAAGTCTCACACTTTTATAAGTTTTGGTCCATTTATATATTGGGGTTTAATTGTCCACTTACAGCTTCAGATTATGAAGTCCCATCCTAGTTTTCTCTCTTCAGTCCACTGTGACTTATGCTTTTGGGCCTGAAAACTTGTAACCATTGTCCTTGTTCTTCAGCAGGAAAAGGATTTGTTTTGTCTACCTACTCTGTTAAGAGAGCTGACTAGCACTTAATATGAGGCTCAGGACTACACCCCTAGGCAGCACAGAATCTGAAAAGCATGAAAGCTACAACTTAAGGCATCAACAGCACAGGCTGTACCAGCCACAGCACAGGGGGAGAATCTCTCCCTTTCTGCCTCCGCTTCCTGGAGAGCTTCAGGTGCTCCATCATGATGCATGTTTCCTGCTGTCAGAGCTCCACCTCTACAGCAATGCTGCTGCTGAGCCAGCCAGCCTCCAGTTCTCTCTGGCATGTAATTATAATTGCCTGTAATTTCAAATGACTACAGAAAATTATGTTTCTGCTGACAATGAAGTAAGTTTCTCCTAGCTCACATTCTTTTAACTGCTTAGTTTAAAGATTTCATCTCTTAAAAACCACATCTGACATCCTATTATTTCATATTGACCATTGAGTGTTCACAAAAACCTGTTCCATTTCACTGCGTCCTGATGATACAAGTCACTGATATCCTGTGTCTCCTTTTATTTCAGTCTCCAGATCCTAAACAGTCTTTTCAGCTTTAGCATGGAGAGATTATACCAGCCCAAAAATGGAAATTTTCAAGCACCAGTGGTAGTAACAACTATACACTCAGTTCAAGAAACTATGACTGAAATATATTTTGTCTTTCTGTATGATATTTGCTACTTGTTGAATTAAATAATGATTGGCAATTAAAAAACCAAACAAACAAAAAACCAACCAACCAAAAAAAACAGCAAATGGAAGAGAATGGATATATTGTCAATATTAAATTGCAGTGGTGAACCTGAAATTTAAGTCCCTGCCATTTAATACAATCACTAAGGATAAGGGGTTTGTAAGGATACGGGGTTTCCATCCACCACCATGTCTATGAATGTCCTTGGCCAGATCCAGTGCATGATGTTGAGCTCTGCTGGGCATGCTCCCTTTGGAGAGTGGCTATGTTAAATTCAGTGTGAGTAAAACAAATGGGTCCTATGGATTTAGAAAGCTGAGGTATTTCTGGTCCTATCCAATGACTATACACTCTGTAACTGAGTTTGGATTATGTCAGCAAGCAAGCTGATTTGCTCATTGTTTCTCACAGTAAGAAAGGTTTCTAGAAATGCAATAAAAGTGTTAACAGGAAGACTCCACCTAGCTGAATATTCCCTTCTCTAAAACATTCTTCCACAAGGACACTTCCACATAACCTCCATTAACATCAGGGGAAGGTAAGTACATATGGAAACATACAACTATACAGCCTGAAGAACTATAACATGCATATACACTTACACAAGGATATACACTCTTCACACCTCCACCCAGAAAGTGGAAATTTAGCAGAACAAGGATATTAAAAATCCTAACTGATCTTGTCAGGAACTCCAGACAATTATTAATTCTCCATCTCTTGGAAAAGAGGATTAGGAAACAGTTTTATAACTTGGGTGGGGAGAAACTGTTGGATTGCAATAAAGATTCTGGGCTGATGAAACAGCTCAGCGTTTCTGAGTTCCTGTCTCGCTGGTTATGATGTGATTCTGCTCATGAGTATCCTAGCTGAAGCTCAGGAAGGCAGCAATAAGTTTCAAAGCCTTAAGGCTGTTGCCAAGGAAGTGGAGTGTTCTCAGAGAGAAAATGAGAGAACATAGCTGTCTCTAGTGTTCACATCTTCAGTCTTATTGCTGTGATTGCAGGAGCTGGTGGTATGGCTGTACCTGAGAAAGTCAAATGCTGGAGCCCACTTTGAAAACATTGGTTTGGGCGTGAGGGATTAATACAAATCTAAGGCTCAAATGTATCTGATAAAAAATTAATCCCTGAACAGCCTAAACCTGAGCTTCCAATAAAATAAAGAATTTTTCTGATTTTTTTAAACAGAAAATATTACTTTTTCATTCAATTAAAAAAATCTTAAAACCTGGATATTCCAATAGAAAATGAACTTTAATTCAAGAAAATGGCAGTTTCAGTGATTCAAGTTCTTATTTGCCTAGATGAGTCTAAATGTTCAGTTGAAACATGTTTCACAGACATCCTGTGAGATTCTCTTGAAACATATGCTCCTTTTCCCTCTAAACAAAACAGTATGTTGCATCAAATAATTTTCCTTCTAAAATTTTGACCTGTGGGAGGTAGAGTAAGCTTTTAAATATCTGAAACAGAACTCTGATAAGCCAAATCAAAATCTTTTATCTTTCCTCCAGAAGGCTGGATGATCAGCTACACAGCACCTTGGAACTGTTCAAAGGCTTTTGCTAACTGGTAATATAAAGATCAGAGCCAGTTTGCCTACAATCATATTCAAAAGAGAAGATACACATCAAATCCAGACAGCTGGAAAAAAATCTCTAGGCTGTATAAGTGGAAGCCACAGTGCCTGAAGCAACTTTTCATATCTTTCACCTCTACAAAATTTTCTTGTCTTCTAAACTCTCATATGCTGCAGCCCCATGGAAACATTTATTTTCAAATACATATTTATATTCCTACACTGCCAAGGGTAATGTTAGGACTCCAAAAGAAATGGATAATCATACAAGTGTGAATTCATTGCTAGGCTGTTTCAAGCATGAAAATGTAGCTTTCTCTTTTTCTTCCATCGGTGTTCTGGTTTTGTCTGGGGCAGGGTTAACTTTCTTTTCAGTGGCTCTATCTTTTGGCTATCTTTTGGGTTTGTGCTGCTGTAACAGAGGGATGTCTGTTATTGCTGAGCAGGGCTTGCAGAGAGCCAAAGCCTTTTCGGATCCTCACCCCACCCCACTAATGAGGGGGCTGGAGCTGCACAGGGACCTGGCAGGGCACACAGCCAGGACAGGTGACCTCAGGTGACCAGAGGGATATCCCAGACCATATGGCATCATGTTCAGCATATAGACCTGGACAAAGAAGGATGAAAGGGGGACGCTCAGAGTGTTGGTATTTGTCATCCTGAGTCACCTGTACATGGGATGGAGCAGAGGTCTCTTGGGGATGGCTGAATGGGAAACTGGGAAATGGTGAATGCACTCCTTGTTTTAGTTAGCTGGTGTGCAAGGATTTTGCTTTCCATATTCATCTCAACTCAGGAGTTCTCTCACTTTTACCCTTCTGATTTTCTCCCCCAGTCCACAGAGAGGGAGTGAGCCAGTGGCTGTATGGAGCTTAGTTACCAGCTGGGATTAAACCACAACAATTGTGTAGATCTTTATCAGAACAATGCTATTTATCCTGAAGAATCAAGGTATCACAAAATACTACCCTTGCCTTCCCTTCACCGTCACTTCCCTGACAAAGCTATGGGATTAGACATAAGGAAAAGTACAAGGAATCTTCATAACATGTCAGTGATTTAAAACACCTATCATGTACTTTTGATGGTAGAAATGAATGCTGCTAAAAATTACATGCACATGATGTGTGGGGATACTGCTGAGTTTTGTTCATCTGTGACAGCAATGCAAAGTATTCAAACCGCCTGACTCCTCTCAAAATGATTCACTCTATTTAACTAAATCTGAAAGAAATTGTGTGGCAGTACATGCATAATAGATATTTGTGCATTCAAAAAAATCATGCATATACATTACCTAAAAGGCAAACATCAGCCAAACAAGGGTAACAATGATTAATCATATTCTCATTTCCATCTATCTTCCAAGTTAATATGGTGGCAACATTGCTATTATCTGAAACTGAGCTAAGTCCACAGCACTGCCTGCTGTGATTATTGATGAGCTGTGGCTTGATAAATATTTTAACTCTTGATAAAGCCCAATGCACCCTGAATTTTAATAACACTCCACCTTTCTCAAATCTTCATACGGGCCAGAGACTGCAGCTCATGTGACAAGTCTGATCTACTGGTCAGACACAGCCAAAGTAGTGCAGGGCAGAAATCTGCTTGTTAGAAATGCCACTGCCTCCTCCAGAGATAATCTAATTGATAGGATCTTGGAAAGGACTACTTTGATCACTACGCACAAATCTTTGTCTAAGTGGTCTGAAAATATTTTGATGCTTTTCACTACCTTCCCATTACCTGGATGGACAGAGAATGAAATATTCTCCCACTTCACTGGCAGCTGTGATTACACCTCAGCACAGTGAGAGCACATTTCCTTGACCTCAGTTGCTGTACCTCTGCCCTGCTCTTTTAATATCTTTGTGAACATCCTGGTAGTTTTCTGCATATTGCCAGCTAAGGAGCATCATATTCCTAGCCCTGGTGCTGACCTCATGGACCACTCAGTAGCCTGAAGAAATCCCTTGTTGGAGGTCCACTTCTGGTCATCTCTGTAGAGTGGTATGGTAAAAGAAAACAAACTGAGCAGCTCTGGGGAAGTTTGGAAACATGTTTATGCCTAGTTGTGACAGATACTGCTGACCAGGTCTCCTTTCAGACTCCCACAGCTCTTGAGTAACACGTTTTGTGCTGACCACATAACATGCTGCAGGCGCCTCCTTCCCCTACGAGTTTCCCTGTGAAATCTTTCACAAATTTAAGAATTCTCTTCTTTACTTCCTGTCTCTGCAAGCAATGTCAGAGGCCACATAAATAACTTGCCATGGGTCAGGGACCATGACTTTACACAGTGAGTCTGCATACATAAATAAAATACATACCTAAATAAAAAATAACAGCAGCCCAAGATGCATCAGACCACGGCAGATTTCCAGAGGAAGGAATTGCCCTGAGGCAATGCGGGTTACTTCTGGAACTCAAAGTATTGTGGGAAAGTATTATATCCTTCCCATGGTTTTGCATTTTTTTCTGAGTCTTTTCTAAATGATGGAATATTGAACAAGACTGGTCTGATGCAACTGTTCTTCAGGCTGGGGACAGGTGATCACCTCTGGCTCTCCTATGGGAAAGGACCAAATGATCATTGAAGATCCCCTCCTACTGAAATAGTTCTATTCTATTCTATTCTATTCTATTCTATTCTATTCTATTCTATTCTATTCTATTCTATTCCAAAAAGGTGCCTACTCTGCAAATGGGTGTTTGTCTGTGATTCTCCTGGCTGATTTCCTCACAGTCCCTGATCCTCCAAATTTTGTCACCACATAGCAGGGCATTATTCATGCCTCTTCTTTCTCCTGAAAAGGGAATTCATTCTCCAAATCCATGTATTTTCAGGCCAAAGCCCCTCAATTTCAAAAACCAGAAATTAAACTCCATCAAAAATGAAAATGTGGAGATGCAACAATCCTACATAGTATGGAGCTCCAAAATCAGATGGCAGCCTCAAGTACCCATTCATGGCACATCAGTTTAGCAGTATCAACCAGAACTCATGCGAAACATTCCAATTTTCATAACTCTCTCTCACTCTTCTTTTTTTTTTTTCCCAAGGGAGTTTAAGAGTTACGCCCCACTAAAAAGTTTAGCTTGTAATACTTCAAAGTATTTTATTTTCCCCGCTTTACAGGAACAAATGGAGTATGCCACATTTCCCAGCAATATAAACTAACTCCATCTAGAAAAATGAAGTATGTCTTCAGTAAAAATAGGAATTTCCCTTTCCTCTTCTTTCATTATCTGAATCCTAACCAAAGAATCCAGTGGTTTGTGTAAAATGGGGTAATGATTGTGATTTGAACTCTATTTCCACACAGCTGGAGAACATCTTCTCTTTTCCTCATGCAAAAAAATGAAAGATAAAACCAGAAATGCCATCTCTGTTCTGCTGCTTGTTTCATCAGTCATTCCCATTTGTGTTAATTCTAGCTGACTTCTTCAGCAGAGTTCGAACAACACAGTTCCAGCTAATTTCATGATTCAAAATGCACTTATAAACTCCATTTTGTTCAGATGACAGGATGGGGTTGTTACAAAGTATTTATTTAGCCTTCTAACATCCATAATGCCATGGTGGCACGGGACCAGCACAGATAAATCTATGTGACCTCAGTTGCTGGCACAAGAATAAAAACTATCAGGGGACAGAAAAAAATGTTGCCAGATTGAGCTGCTCTCCAATAAAGAGACCTAGTCAGCAGGTTTTTGGGGCTTTTTTGTACAAGTGTCTCTGAAGAGAAAATATCTTTCTGAAAATTACTGGAGAGAAGTAATATTAATTTTTCTATAGTGTTTTGATCTACCACTACGAAGGTAGGTAGTCCCTAATTTTCCATTTGTGCTCAGCATTGTGGTTTAGATAGATTAAAAAATAGCATGCACCCTCATGGGCTACTGTGGTACACAACAGGGACAGCAGTCTAGATCCCCTTGTATACCCCTTTTCTCAAAAGCACAGCGTTCAGGGGAGGATACTGTGTAGATTACTTGGTCCACCAAGAGTGGAATGGGCATGAAGAACCTGAGCTACAGTTTCTGTGCCAAAACTCATGTACAAGTACTTAAAAAATAGTACAAACTCAAAGCAGATATTTAAATACAATTTTTAAATATTTTGTTGAGACAACTTCCTTTTTATAACTTTTTCTTACAGAATTTTTTACTCCACTGACACTTTTAGAGCTAGTTTTTTCATTTTTTAGCGATTTAGGGTTACATAGGTATGTTGAAGTATGAGGGTTCTTTGTTTAAATAGAAAAATCCAGTTTGCAGATCTGTTTGAAAACCTCAGCTTCCTTAGAGTCACTAAAGAGGACTGTGGATTACTTAGGTCAAAAATTATATTCTTTCAGCAGCTGTTGAAATTAGGAGATCATCTAAATCAGTCAAAGATAAGGTAAATTTTCTGTACTGAGCAGAACTGAACAGAATTTTAATGTTGAGCATAATGTAAAATGAAAAAGTATAAATCCTAATAACATTTTTTCCTTCACAAATATGCATACGATAGTGGCACATTTCTCCTAGACTAGCTGTTTTCCAAAAATAAACAGTTTCACACAGAATTTGCTTTGAATTTCAAAGGCAGTGATGGAAAAGAAAGGACTAGATACCATATGGTTTTGCACAGAATTGGCTGAACACTCTCTAAGAAAATTAAAGCTATGCCATTAAGAATCTCTGCCCTTGAAAAACATATACATTTCCAGCCATTTCTAAATTTTGCTTATGTCCCAGACAGCTCCAAGCATTATTATGTTGATTTTGCTGGACAAGGGTTTTTTTAAACATGGCTTAATAATGCCCATCAGTATCCTGATGGACAAATAAAGCTACAGGAACAAAGTCATAGACTGAGATGAGGCAAGAGTTTTGAACTTGAACAAATATTTCCATACAGCCAAATCATTTAACCCACCGGAATTCAAATTTCTCCTGTCTCCAGAACAGCTAAATGATGTGGCTAATTCAAAAAAATTTTCACCAAACGCGTGAACACTTTGATTTGGCTTCAGAATAACTTGAGATAGTTATGTGTAAGTGTCCAAAATGTACTCTTTTATTACTATAAAAGCATATTCACATGAGGCAATTGCCTTGAGTTGAACTGGATCATCATATAAGGTATTAGAGCTGAAAGTAATGTTAATATAAATTGAAACAATAAACCAGATATCATGCCATTTAAACTTATTTTCTTTCCTGCAGGATAGCAATGCCACAAGAGAGTGCAAGATTTTTTCACTAAGGTGACATTAGTGGGATGTGGGAGTTCAGATTTCAGACTTCTCATCATAACTTTCCTAGATGTATTCACACCACGGGAAAATTCAGGACTACTGAAGGTCACCTAGTTCAATTTCCTCCTCAAGCAGTGTCAGTTATGAATTAAATCAGGCCAAGTCACTCATGGGTTTATCGTGTCCAAGATTGTTCTACATTGATTAAATACTGTGTAAAAGCTTAAAGAAAAAAAAAATCTAATTGAAAAATCAGATTCCAACAAACTAAAAGAACCTCAAACCCTGCAAATCATGCCAAAATTTTTAAATCATCAATTTATATTAAAAGATGTGTTCTTTAATGGCTGCTGCCTCTGAAATAATTTTGTGGTAATGCCAATTGCCATTTCTTTACTGGCAGTGATGGCAGATCCTGTGCTGTCTGGGGCCTGAGGTGAAGACTTAAGCTACTTTTTTTCTGTGCTGTCCAGGATCAGCCACAGATAAGATACAGCTGAGTGGGGTTTCTTGGGAAAACAGCTTGAATGATGCTTACAGAATGAGAATGAAAGGAGAAGATTACATCAGAAATGCAGCACTTTGAAAATTTCTGATATCATTAATTCAGTTTATGTAAGTCCTGACACTATTAAAATCCATGCTGTCTAGGAATGGACCAGATGCAAAACACAGATTCCCCACTAAGCTCATTTTGTAGAATATGGGGATCTGAACTATGAACTTGTTCTGATTTGAGAGTTGGGGGGTTTCTAGGAGGTGCCCCCTTTCCTACTTTGGTCAGAATCAACCAGGACTGGCCAGTCTTGTGAAGTCAACAACATAAATGTTTAACTACTAGCACTGTGCTCTGAGGAGTTACCAGGCTTACTTATGGGATATCAGAAACCTAATTCAAAACCTGAATTTCCAGTTTTAGCTCTCATTTGTCCTCAACTTAAAGCCAAATGCCCATTCAACTCCAATTTGTCTGAAAGCTTTAGCTCTCTTCCAAATCTTTCAGTATTCTATCCACTCCTGAAATACAAGTTCTACCTTCCTCAATTTGCAGCATGATGTTGATTAAAATGTGTAAGGCATTTGCCATTCAATACTTCAGGGTAAGCAGATCCTGCAGCATTCACCCTGAGTTTTACAAACACAGATTTCCTCTGTCTGCCCTTAATGCAGTCCTGCAGCTTTTTGCAGCTCCAACAAGGATGGAGCATGTGACGGCTAATGGTTTCCGCCTTCCCACTGCATGTGGGAAATATGTAAGTCTCCTTACACTGAAAGTGTTGTGTTGCACTATCACAGGGGATAGAAGTAAGTCCCACTTCAGCCTGAAGCATTTCTTTCAGACATAATAAGACATCAAAAGTCAGGGTTTCATAGTGGGATAAAAAGCTTCTATGTGCTTACCACTGCTGTCTTTCACTAGCTACAGATGCACAGTTAGTCCTGACCACCAGGTATTAAAATGCCACCCTGTGTGCAGGTGCTTGCCTTGGGGACACAGTGTGCATCACCCAACCTGGATTCTGCTGGTGAGTCTGACCACTAAGAACCACCCACACTGGCACTGAGCCAACAGATAAAATCTCATGCTGTCTCTTTGCCTTGTCCTCCCGAGCAGGAGCACCCAGACAAGGGGAGCTCAGCAGAAGTCTCAGCAGAGATGATAACATTACCAGAGAGTGTTTCTGAAGCATCAAGCACTCACTTATGTGTTGAGAGGTGGGAAGAACAAGTATCGTACTGTCCTCTGCTGCAGATTGGTACGATAGAGGAAGGGATTTTTCTGTTAGCTCTCACTTCACTTTCTTGACAGGCTGCAGCTGTGGTAATGAGTTGATTTCAAGGTGAAAGAGGTGTCTGAGAGCTTTTGAAAGTCTCAGTGAACCCTTATCTGCCTACCCTTAAAAATGTGGCCCAAGGTCATGGGGCTACCAGGCTAGCAGACTTCCTCTGGGAGTCACTTTTGAACCACATCATCAGGAGCCTTTTCTGGGGAGGTGAGTGAGTGTTGAGCACTGTTAGGGTGAAACCATGGAGATCCTGGAAAAAGCGCTGTCCTACAGCAACTGCCAGCTCCTCAATTCACTTTGTGTTAGAAAACACATATCCTTCTAGCTGGGGAAAATAGTTCTGAAGTAGTGTAGCAGTAGAAATGAGTCATAAATTGTGTGCATTTGTCAAAAAGCAGAGCTTTCTGTTTCCTCAGAAACTGAACATTTTGTGGGTTTATGATACAGTACTCAGCAGAGAGTGGCTGAGTCCTGTGTGACTATATACAAGGCCATAAAGGCCAGGCTCTCTTGGCTGAAGGTTTCAGTGTCTATTACATGTTTGGTAAAATACACATAAAAGGACTTCTCTGGCTGGGAAACTCAGAAACCATAATGATGAGAAAAACTTTTTTCATCAAAAATAAGTACAGTTAAAGGAAGAGAACATTATTTGAAATCTTCTCTGCTTAGTCACTGATGAACTTTGTATCTTATTTTATTGCAGAATGAAACTGTGGTCAGCATCTAGGCTTGATAGTTCTGTGATCCTTCTCTCAGCAAAATATACCAAAATACCAGCCAAACCCATTCCCTTTGTCTCTGGACAGGAACAAAAACTAAGACTTAGTAATTATAGCATAACCATATCATAAGTAAGACAAAAAATTATTCTCATTAAAACAATATTTAAGAAACAAGCAAATAGTAAAGCCTTCACAGTCGGGGACAGGACCCCAAAGGCTTACAGACAAAACATTCTGCCACCGTTTATCTCCTCAAGGCCTCCAGACTCATAACATTTTTCTTTATAAATCTCCTTTACTGCTAGTTATCCAACAAGAGGGATCTAGCCTGTGGATTAAGCATCTACTCAGAACTACTTCTCCCTCTAAGACTGTAACACCTAAAAGCTGTCAGCAACACTTGTCACCAAATATTCACTCTACTCAGAGCCAGAAATCCATTCAGTTTTAACAGTGGCCAGCAGCAGTTTAGGAATATTTCTCTGGGCACAAGAGCACTTTTCCCCAGCAGCTCTGCAGCCCATGGTGTCAAATAATTTTTCCAGGCGCCATGTTAAAGCCTGAGAAATACAATTTTCTTTCCCCATTTGTCTTGGTCCATCGCTCTGCCATGTAGTATTTCAGCCCAGTCTGCAGGAAGATTGTGAACTGGAGGTTTCAGTGAAATTAAGATTTTTAAGCCCAAGGAAAAAAGCATATAGTTAAAGGATGTGACAAGGGAATCATATCTCAGAATCACAGAATATGCAGAATTGGAAGGGACCCACAAAGACCATGGAATGCAACTACTGGCCCTGCACAGCACCATCCCCAAGAGTCACACCATATGCCAGAGTGCATTGTCCAAATGCTTCTTGAATTCTATCAGGCTTGGAGCAGTGACCACTTTCTTGGGGAGCCTGTTCCAGTGCCCAGCCACCCTCAGGGTGAAGAACTTTTTCCTAATATCCAACCCAAACTTCACCTGACACAAATTTCAGGCCTTTCCCTTGGATTCTTTCACTGGACACCCCAGACTCACCAAAGAGGAAAAAGGCCAAAATAAAATCAATTTCTCATCTCCTTTTCACTAAGATATGGATGTCTCAATCCTTGCACATTATTTTTTTTGGTTTTGGCAGTATGTCACTGCTCCCTAAAGAGTAGATTTGATATCTGTTCATGATGGCCACAATAATCCTGGAGTAAAGATCTTAGAGGAAGTACAAAGAGAATTCTCTCAGACCCAATCCAAACATACATGACACCTTTTGCACCACATTTAGGAGAGAGAGAGAAAGAGAGAGATTCCAGCCTTTCAGCTGTAAAGCTGGGAACCAGATGTCTCAGCTGCAGTGTGGACACAGGTGTGAGGACTTACAACAGGAAAACAATGAAGTTTAAAGGGAACATTTGTCCAAGTAAATTGAAGGTGTGGTATTGGTAGACAAGAGATTTCTGACATCCTGGAAAATTCTTGCAAATGATACTGTGTCTATCAGGGCTGTAAGATTATTGTTAGCTTATGCTAGCTAACCTAGAAGTACCACATGATTTACTGTAAGCTGTTGCCAGGGGCAGTGGTCTGGGATGACTGCACAGCTCTGCCTGCCCAGCCAGACCCATCACGTTCTTACAGTTACAATTCCCCTCCTTCTGGACAGAAGTCACATGAGTGGTGTCATCAGGTGTCAGGAGCTGTGTGAGAGAGGATTTGGTGACAGCTCTTATGCCAGAGAATAAGAAATCCCTGAAGCTTTTCACACCATCCTCTCTTCCACGAAAAACCAGTCAGACCACAGCTGGGAGGAATGGTGACTTTATTTAAGGGAAAAGCAATTGCTCTCAGCTGTGTTTCATTTCTGAGGCTGTCCTCTGAGGGATTTAACTAGAAACATGAACGAAAATCAAAGTGAAGTGTCTTGTGCAAGTCCTTGTAATGACAGGGACAGTGGTTGTCACCCAGCCCCAGAGGTGGAGCAGTGCTTGGAGGTGCTCCTCACATTATAGGAGCAGTGATGGCAGTGGTGCCCACCCAAAACCATTCACACTGCTTTTCTAGTCCTTCTCTCACCAGCAAGCATTGCCAGAGCAAGAGAGGCTCTGGCACGCACTGCCACAGACAGAGGAAGAGGCTTCCCTGGGCATTTCACAGCGCTCCAAACTGAAAAAGGCACAGAAAAAAAAATCCTACAAAGTATTTTTAAACAAATAAATTGACCAGGATCTGAAAAAAAGATGGGCTTACTTTTTTTCTTTTTTTTTTTTTTTTTTTTTTTTTCCCTCTCTCCAGGAGAGCATTTAAAAGACCCCTGGGCCAAGTAACTAAGCTTCTCTCTCCTCTAAATGCAGCATTGATTTTCATGATATGAAGCTTCAAATTTTTCCTTCCTGTGGCTAAATCTGTATGGCATTAAATTGGTTAACAGTTCCTGCCAGAAATCCTTGCACTGCAGGTGTCACAAAATTGTCAATTTTAATTCAGCATTATATATTCAATAAGAATTCTAAGCTCATGTATGGGAGAATTTTTTCTTGTGGAAAAAATCAGCAAAACTTGTGTGTGGAGGAATAGTGTCAAGATGTGTACTATGGCCCTGAAAATTAGCCTCTACTGTATATGTATGATGTGTATGTATAAATATTACACATGTGTATATGTGCACACACAAAATTTATTTCCAATATTAAGGTCGTCATGTTACAGTCATTTACACTTCCAAGACTGATTTAATCCTCGTGATGCTGTTTTTGTCAAGCCCCACAATGAACTTCAGAAGCCGCCAGTGCCAGCTGAACGATGCCATTGAACCAGTTTCCAAGATGAATTCAAATATTCATGTGTGAGAGGAAAATTGAGATTCAAAGTCGGTTCCTAAATTACAAGATGATAGATATTTCTTTTCAAAAACAGTCTGAACATTACTGTCAGTGAAGAAAACCAAAGGGGAACTGATAACCTCTATTAGCATTTTGGACCTTCCCTTGATGCAACATTTGCCTGAGGATGGTCATGAAAATTGCGAGGTGGGTTGAGTCAAGTTTCTACTGAACAGGCAGTCTTTTTCCTAAAGCACTGCAGGTCAGAAGCCTCTTTAGTAGGTGGTTTTAGGCCAACCCAGAGCTGTAATGCAGGGCACTACAGAAAATCAGACTCAACACTTGACCTCAGGAATCCAATCCTGAGTGCTCCTCAGCACCTCCAGGTGCTGGTGCAACTGTGAAATGAGTAATGAGTTTTCTTTGATGCATGGAACAGGACTTTTCCCATCAGTTTAAGTGCTGTATTCACGTGCATTAGACATTTTGACTACCAGTGTAGTCAATAACAGTAATATTGAAGTGTGGTGCCTGCTGTGTGAAATGATGTGGTTTGAGCCTTGCCTGCCACCACATGCTTACCTGAACTCTAGGCTTCCAGAAGCATCTCTTTCAATCCTGCCTTTTCTATTCCTAGCATTTGATTTTCTTTTATCAACTTCTCTAAAAGAGCAAATGGCTTTGCTTCCTCTTCACACTGTTCCTTCTTACTTGATGTCTCCTCTCTTGGCTCAAGGGCCTCCCACGAGCTCTGACAGAAATTCACATATACTAAGAATTATTGGCCCAACTCTTCTGCCTCCTCAGCCTTCAAGGGCATGAGGCTGTGTGGGTGCTGTAGCCAGTATATCCAGGGCACTGTGTGGAAGTGCACTTCCCTCTTCTACTGGGCAAACAGGCAGCATCTCCAGTCCTGGTTTTAGCTTCATGTGACTGAATAACACAATCTATGTGAAGGTTATTGTCAGTCTTGCACATCTCTTCCCTTTCTCCTTCCAGCTATAAACCCAAGATGACACAGTTTGTAGTGTCTTTCTTCTGAGCAATGAATTTACAAAAGCTCTTTTCTTTTTCCTGACAGCGACTCAGCCCTAGGGAAATAAAATAGTGCAAGTAAACATTGAAAATTAATTTTCAAAGATCTCTAAAAACATGATGTGCAGCAGATTTTTGGCAAAATTTTATTGTTTGTTGCATGCAACTCTGTTGTTGTCTTTACAGGGTAAAAGACTTGATTTGCAAGTGAGCTACATGTCTGCAAACTTAGTATGCTCAGGTGGGAAACTTCCAGCCTTGGGGCTGCTCCAGAAGGTCCATTTTTGAAAGTTCTACTCAGCCTGGAAACCTTCATAGCATGTTAGAAATTTTAAATAAAGAAAAGCTCACTTATGCCTTGCTGAAGATATTTCTGCCTTACAATCTGCAGAGTGAGGCTAGCAGAATTTATTGAGTAATTTTTTAAAGTACGTAGCCATCCTGTTTAAGCTTTTCTGTTTGGTTGCTTCTGAATAGGTACAGAAAGTCAGGTGGACCAGGAAGTGAAAAAAAATTTCACATGCCCTCCTGCAATATAAGTAGAGGCAGCATCTAATGACAACAATTAGAGCTTAATACAACATTTGCCATGCACTCATATCTGTGAGTCCTTCAGCTTAGGGCTTGAGCATCAAACCAGTGACTAAAAATCACACAAACAAACAGACCATATTCATTAATGGTTTATAATCCTATTGTGTAAAATGATTACTACATTACACAGATGATCATATGCTTTTGTGAGTGAGCATCCCAGATGAGACAATTCCCTTCTCCACAGTGCAAATTGACAGGCCTAATTCTGAGCTCAGGTTGGTCTAGATGTATATTTTTCAGTGCATGTCCCAAACAATGTCACTGACACCAGAATGAAGGTCTAGGTTATTTTATTTCTAATGTTTTAGAAAGTTTTATATAAAAGTGATTGTAGAATATGCAGGCAAGATTATGCCTTGGGAATCATTAAAAACCTGCACCCCAGTTCTGCATCTTCCGGGGCACTGTGTATGGACCACCAAAATCTGTAACCGACTGTGCAGGATGATACAGAGTCATCACAGGAAGAAACAGCCATCTTCCACTCTGTTATTCACTTTCTTTAAAAGAGCAGCAAGACCTAGAAGGCCTGCTTGTCAAAAGCCAAACCAGGGTGTCTGTTTTCAAACTGGTACATTTCAAAATCTAGGCATTTCAGCACTGAAGGAATGAACTCTACAGTAGCCTGAACTCTAAAATGTGTTATTGGGTGCCTGGGGAGAAATGTTCATTCCCTGCTAGAATAAGTTGGTCTAACTCTAGCAAAGCAGCAAACATGAAAAAAGGAAAAATCTTTTTCCCTCTGAAATTGCAGCCTGAACACCAAACAAAAATCCACTTGAAGTCAAAGCTCTGAGGAAAATGGGTTTCATGTGGACTTTAACAAAAACTCTTCCTGCACACAACAAAATGAACACCACAATACTAGCAGTAACTGTTCATTTAAAGACTTTACCCTAAGTAAAGGCCAAGAAAATCAGGTGGTTAAATGGATGTACTGGAGAACTGCTGTCATCATTTACACAATGCTGTGCATAAGATGGTTGTTAAAAAGAACAGCATTAGCAAGAATCAGGTAGCCACAAGGAGCAGATTTTAATACACTGGAAAGCAAAAAAAAAGCAACTGCTGTGGCTTTATATTTGATATTTATTATGATGTATTCGGCTTTGTTTTAATACTGCCTCATTTTACAAAGCACAGCACGCATTTTACTACTTTACCAAGCACGGCCACATCTTTGCAGTAGCACAGGGCTGCTTGGGCAACACGCTGTGTAAAAGGCGTGTTTGAGAGCCCTGTCCCACACGCTGATGACCTCCGGACAGAGCAGGGCCGGGCGGAGCCTCCTGCCGAGCATCCCCGGGGCTGCTCCCGGGGCGGGACCTCACTCAGGGCCGCCACACCGGCCCTCCTAATCAGCACCCGCACCTGCCTCGGGCTGGACGGCCCTCCTGTGCTCAACCCCTACCATTTTTACATGTTTTTTTGCTTTTATAATCAAAGAATCAGAGAACAGTTTGGGTCGGAAGGGACTTTTAAAGGCCGTCTAGTCCAACCCCGCTGCAATGAGCAGGATCATCTTGAGCTCGCTCAGGCTGCTCAGAGCCCCATCCAGCCTGGCATATTTTCAGGCATCCACCACCTCTTGGGCAACCTGTACCAGTATTTTGTCACCTCATTGAAAACAAAACTTCCTTCTGTCTTCTATCTGAGGGCTTTAGTAAGGGATGGAGTTAGGTAGTGAGGAATGCTGTATTAGTCATAGATTTGTGGCCCTGCTGTGGTGACAAGGACTTGGGGGTGAAACACACTTTACAGGCATAAACAAAGGTGGGAAAAGGAGGTGGGTAGGTGCAGGTATGGTTGATTTCCTTTCCCTCATCTCCTAGGGATGTTCCCAGGGGTCTGTATTGGAGGGTTGCAGACCTGGGTCATCCTTTGTGGGTGGTGGAGCACTGATATTCCACCCCAGGAGCTGCAGCAATTCACAATACTTATTTAAATTTTAAAGTTGCT
This sequence comes from Illadopsis cleaveri, assembly GCA_013399915.1. NCBI lineage: Eukaryota > Metazoa > Chordata > Aves > Passeriformes > Timaliidae > Illadopsis > Illadopsis cleaveri. The sequence goes on along the minus strand of VXBB01013887.1, from coordinate 86,015 downwards.
TTTTACTTTTTTTAGCAGAGTTCTCAGAAGATTTGGAGAAGGATGTGAGATTCAGCACTGGAAATAAGGAGATACATTGATTTCTTCAGAAGTGAAAGGCTCAAAACCAGAATTCAGGCAGGTTCACTGGCAATTCTGCGGGCACAAAGGATTTTATTCTCCTCACACTGAAAATTTATGGAGAATAAACAGGTAATCTACACAACTGGAACAACTCCCCTCCATACACACACACTGCTGAATATACAAACTCTGGTCCTGCATTTGAAAGGGGACTTGCATTTTAACTCTAGCTATTGGTGAAACACAATATTCTTCCTTCCTACTGCAATTCTTGATTTGTTTATACCTCTGGGCCATGTCAGCTACCTGAACCCTGATACTACGTAAATAACATCAAATAAGTTGCCAGTCACCTAAAGACACAGAGTCTACAAAGGCTTATGCTTTGGCAGAGCTTTATGCCTTGGCTGATTAATCACTTGAAAGCAGTGGCAGAGGGCAGTGCACGATGCCAAGCTTAAGCATAAGTCTTTATTAGAGCAGGACCTAGGATGGTCAGGGACATTATATAAAAGTGCTAAATAACCTTTTAGTCCACTGAGACAGAAATTTAACAGCATAGTTTGACTGAACACGTACAGAGTGCTTTGCAATAGAGAGATGACAATAGCATACTGGTGAAAAAGAGGAAGGCATTGACCTTAAGTGTCTGTGAGAATCTGTAGATAAGTCCATGACCTGAAGCTTCTGAAGAAAACAGTATTTCAAACACAGGGCAAAATAAGCTGAACTCTGGCATCAGCAAAACAGAGATTAAGTGCTTGAAAAGACAAAAAGCCTGTGCTGGCAGTTCAAAGGAAATAAGCTGGACAATAATCAAAATTCAGCTTGGCTGAATACAAAAAAGCATTACTGGAGTCTGCTACAACTTCTAAAAGACAAGTTTTCCAATTCCTTTTTTTAACAGCTAGAGGGATCCAGGAGTTGTATAACAACTGATCAGGTTTTTGTTGTGGTGTTTTTTTTTTTTTTTTTTGTAGGTGAGGCCAATAGCAGCTTCATTGCTAAATGAGCAGTTAATGAAGCAGTGAACTTCTGCAAATTCAAGCATCTGTGCACTACTGTGCTAACTAGATAGTATTTTCCAAATTGCTTAACTGCATGAGTGACTCCAAAGCAAGCTTGTGTTTAAGAGAATCACTTGGAAATTTTTTTTCCACAGACTATGCCAGACATTCATATCGATTAATTTCGTGGTGCTCAGTTAATGTCTCATTCCTCCTTCAAGAGCAGAGCTCCTGGCCCAAACTTGTTCATGCTCTCTGTGAGGCTTGTGTAACTACAGATAAAAGCTCTTCCTCACCAAAATCACCATGGACAAAAATAATGTTGTGCACCATCAGCATAAAGTGATAAGTACTAACAAGTGAAAGGAGACAGCTCAGAAGAATAGTGTTTAAAAAAGGAAGAAAACAAAAGTCACCAAATAGATGCTCATGGAAACCAGATTGAATCAGTGAGGCAAAGGATGCCTCCGGAGTTACGGACTTCAAGGTATTTGTTTAGATGAGAGCATAAATCACCCAAGGTCCCCCCAATACCCTTAGGCTGAGATGCTTGTGGTCCATTTCACAATGCAGTACAGTTACCCTGCTGAAATAAGCCAAATAGACATAAATATTTCTGATCTATTAAGGGAATTTACCGTTCTGAAGATCTTACCTTCAGTCATGTCTCACTCTCTCATTCACACTGGCTAGTTTCTTTCTCTGGACAGCAGAGGTAGAAAAACAATGTTTCTGGATATGATTTTAATGATTATGGTAGTCTCGTTATTGTAACTACTCAAATGTGATCTCAAATACTCTTTAGTTTCACATTATTAGCAATAGCTGTTCAAAGAGTACAGGCTGGCATATTAAGGTAATCCACGACAACAAGAAGAAAAAATTTTCCACATGGAACAGTGAGAACTGAACTCTCTAGGTGGTCACTAGAGCTACAGCCATATGAAAGCTTCACCTAAGGGAACACAGAGAGAAATAAAATGGAGATATATTCAGGTCATGCTTAGCTGATGAAGTAAGCCTTGCTTTGTAACATGATGAAAAGGTCAGTATCAGGTCTGAATTATGTACTCTGTTACTTCACATGGCAAGTACAGGTAGTTTTCACTGGAACACATACTGCCTGCCTTCTCCAGTGTTCATTATAATGGGAAAAGCCTCACTAGCCTTTGCAAAGAAATAGATTTTAAATAGTATTTATAACTACACCTATGGGCTATTTATAATGCAAGTGTAGACTTCTGCTTTTCACTTCTAGCCACAGATGTGACTCTGCCAAGTACCACTGCATGAGAGGTTGGTTGGGAAAATGGATTATTAGAGACTGAGCACTTGGTGAGGATTTAATGAAAGCATAGTGATAATGAATAAATACCACTTAAGGGCTGTCTCATTTCTTGACACTGTGTCAGTTGTACCAAGAACTGGTCAAGGAAATGTGTTAGCCCAGCTAGATAGATGGATGGGTGTGGGAAGGAAAATAGAGACCACTACTGAATGAAGGAAAAATACAGCAGAGTATCTTGTTTTGTTTTTTAAATTGCCACATACCAAAAAGAACAACAAATTTCAGATAAACTTTTTTTAGGTCAGCCTTCAAGGTTTTTCTCAGGCAAGAGAAAAATCAATATTTCGGTTTTGTTGTTCTCTTGTTACCGTTGCTTTTAGAGGCAAATCAATTTTAAATGAAAACAGTGCTCTCTTGAAATGCAAATGAGAAACTTTTTATCTAGAATATGTCAAGATAAATAGGCTGATATTTTTCATTATTCAAATGTCTAAATCAATGCTTCTGCTCTTTGGTATCTTCCTCCATTTTTTTTCATTTTTTGACTAAAATTATTGACTCAAGTTCAGAAAAAACTGGTGCCTATGATACGTCTACAATATGTGCACTTCTTTTTGCCAGGACAAAACCAGTACATGACAGAGCCTGAGGGCCAGACGAGCTCATAGCCAGCTGTTGAGGCCACCCCAGCTAATGAGAACTGCCCACCAGCAAAAATCTGTGAGCAAGAAGCCACTGTGACCCTCAGACTTGGTGAGAAAAAAGACAGTGAGTGGGGGAAACACAACACAGCTGCTTTTGAACCCTGTTTCCCTTCGCAAAGCCATTATTAAGTGGAAAGAAAGAACATAAAAATCCCTAGCATTGGCTATAGTGTTGCTAAAATAACTTTGCTTTGGCTGTTAGGGCAAGAATTAACAGACTTTTTTTTTTTTTTTTTTTTTTTTTAAATTCTCTTTTGCCTAACCCTTCAACTTCCACAATACCTGCAGTAAGATTTTGTCTCAGTGTCAGATCAATAGTGCCCCTTCTCCCTGTGTGCTGAGAAGCCCATAGTAGCATGTGCAGGTCAAATCACCTGCCTTGGATCACATCACCTGGCCCTTTTTAACCAATGGAATTACTGTCTAGCCCCTGACTCCTACAGGATGAGGAGCTTCCTAGACTGTCTCATGGAGGCAACAAAACAAAAGCCCTGGTGAGAAGGGGGAGGAGGCTTGCCAAGGCAGACTTTTGCTACTTCTGCAAGCAACCTGAGGGATCCGTCTTTGTTAACTCATGTGTGCTGAGCTCCTCAAGCTCCTTTCCCACTCTCCTCACTGTCTAAACTCAACATCTCAAACCCTTTCCATTGACTTTGGTAGGAATGACTCCATTTTGCAGCAATAAGTGGTGAATAAATCTCCACATTGACTCATGGACCATGCACCACACTTGTGAAACTCTGCAACTTTATTTCTTCACTTTGAATAAAAGGAAGTTCAAATCACAGACTTGCACACTGAGCACTGAAGCTGCCTTTAATTCTGACATTCCCTTAATGCTGACAAATTAGTTGAGTTCTTGCAATTTACATGAGGTCTCATCAGAATATAGTCCAATATTCAATTAGGAACATTTTTTCACGGAGGAGGCATCATGCAGAACTTTGAACACTGTGATCAATATATTAAAGAACAGGGAACCTTTGAAGCAGAGCTGCTCTAATTAATCTACTTTATTTTGCATTTTGCTTGACTCAGAAAATATTCTTTCACTTCCAGTCTATTCCCAGTATTGATAACTGATCGGGCCCCAGCATGGAGGGACTGGATGAGCAACTCTTCCAGATGATACTCAGTTCTCCATTTCTGAGGTACTCTAATGAATGAGCTAACCTTTGAGCAGCAACCTGTAAACAAAACTGAAACATATTTGTCCCTTTTGCAAATGCATCCTGGTTATTCTATGTTTATAGGCATAAGCAATCCGTAGATTTGTCTGCTTTCTTTAAAGCACTTACTGATGTTGTACCAGCCAGGCCCTGATGTACTACAACACACCAGACTGGGAATCCATTACAACACAACCACTAAATATATGCTAGCAGCAGATGTGCTCAGTGGCTTGGGAAAAATAGATGTTATATTTAATTATGTGACATAAGAAAACAAAGCAGAAACAAAATCACATGTGCAGTTAATGAAGGGCAGGAAACTTAGATTATTAGATTAATTTATTAATTACTATAGATTTATCTATTAATTACTAGATTTAAGAACATAATACTAAGCAAGTATTGCTCAGATGAGACGATTTGCTGAATTCAAGTCACTGTTAAACCTGAACACTCTGTCTGGATCCTATACTTCTTAATACTCAGAATCAGAGTGTAGAACATTAGGGTCAGAGTATCTGAGGTCGGATTCAAATACCTCCAGAGAGGAGTATAAATAAATGGTTCAAACTTGCAGCCATCTGTGGTGAGGGTTATCATCCCTTGACTCTAAAGAGAGAGCAATTACCAGTAGGCCTCAGCAATTATGAAATTCCGGGTGATGTTACTTTACCACTGCAGGCTTCAGATACCATTACATATACCTACATGACACTACAATTATGGGATCCCCAAATTGTGTCCTATGCTGCTCTGGCAGCCCTCAAACTCTTCCTGTGCAGCCTGACAAAGGATGGCAATGTATGAGGGATGACAGGAAGGGAGCACACACAGCCCCAGCACTTTCCCAAAGAAAGCTTGCATCCCCCCTTCTCTTCCCACCCTGTATAGGGGCTGGGCACACCAGCAATGCACAGGTCACGATTGTGAGAACAAGAAATGGTGGCCTGCCCACAAATAATGGGTTGTCACTGCTTGCTGTGTACAAAGCCCAAGGGATGCTTCTCCAGGGCATCAGTTCAGGCAGGACACCGCAGTGTGGAGTAAGTGAAATGGGCACATCAGCATTTCTGCCTCACCATCAGCTCAGATGGCAGAGGGTTTGTCCTGGTTGAAACTCCACAGGGACATATTGTGCTAAGCATGGGCCCTGTAAATAAAATGGTACTCTCCATCCATATCCCTCACTGTTTTCCCCACCTTTCCCTGATTTTCCCTGGGCTGCAGATTTGAGAGCTGTGCAACTGGATACAAAGCTAAGGGGGTAAAAATGATTGTTGGATATCACATTGAGCTCAGAGCATGACCAATTTTGTTCTTCTTGATAAGACTGAGTGATTTGAGAGAAAACCAGAGTGTGATCATGCCATTATTTGAAAGACTGTAGTGCAGCCTCACAAATGCAAAGTGCAAATCTTTGATTGTACAGGCAAACTTATCTTTGGCACTACATACAAGTGCTTTACCTTGCAGATCTACCACTCATTCAGTGGAGGTTTCGGTGAAATCCTATTTAACGTGAAAAATTATTGGTACCTGAGGACAGATAGATCAACAAATATTACTGAGAAAGAGTAAATAAAATGAGCTATTAGTAAGAATAATACTCTTAGGCCCACTGTCCTTCACCTGTCTGGGGTTTCGGGCATCATTGCATTTACTATATTTGCAGCCCAGTACCCTATTGCAGGATTTTGCTAATAATTGACAACAGCCAATACAATAAAAAAATAATCTGCAAGATTTATGGAGATTGTAAGGCTTAAAACAGAACAGAAGTCATCTTCAACTGAAGAAAAATTCCCAGCACAACAGAGTAAGCTACAGTTAGAGTGGAATTTCAACTAGCTCCCACTGTAATTTGCAAACATAAACTGAAGTGGTTACTGTATATTCTATGGTAATAATTTACTTTTAGAGATATCTAGCACTAAGCAATTGGCCAGGAGCACTGTAATATATTGATAATGAATTATCTTTGAGCAGCACTTTGCATCTAAATGATGCCAGTGTACTTTCTAGATTAAATACCTGGCTGTTGTAACTCCACCGCAGCCGGAGTGATTTCAGAGAATCCACACTCATACACTTGAGTGAAGCATGCAATGATATTTTTCTTTTTGCACACGCTGACATTCAGCCATTACTGAACAGCTGTCAGCTAACAACACTGCTTCATGAGACCTGAGATAATAGTGGTATGAATGAAACCTGGAGGGAAATGAGACAGACCTAAATCATAAACTGAGAGGTTTGCATCTGAATAAATCTGCCAGGGACCAATTAGCAGCACTAATATTGATTCACATGCTGGAATACAAAAGACAATTATTCAGCTCTTGATTTTTTCCCTATAAATCTGTCCAAGAACAGACATTTTTGTATACAGACTTGTAGAGTCTTTTTGATACCTAATCACTACCATTCCCATCACCGAACACTTTGTGACAGTGAGATTCCCCTCATGTAGTTTCTTTGCACATCAAAGTCCTTATATTCCTTTCACATATAGCAGAAATCCCACAAGAAGTCAGGTAAAAATAAAAATAAAAGTGACTCAGAACCTTGTGATTAACCTTCAAGCAATTTATCTAGGATTGATCAGCTAGCTCAAGTCAAATATTAATTACTCACATCTGTTCCTGAGGTAGGTGGGCCTATCAGAGCCCTCCAACACTTGGATCCAGAAGGCAACTTTTCCATGTTCATGAGTTCTTGGCTCCAGTGTTTTGGCTGGAGTTTTGCCATCTCTCCTTTCTCTGACAGAATGCTGTGCTATTATAAATAAAAAACTCCATCTGCTGTATGGGAAACTGAATTGCAGCTAATGTCCATGTATTTCTCTAGCCTGTGCTCAGGGAGGGGACTGCCATTCAGGCAGCACTGTCACAGGGCTATACAGACCCAGACAGGCTATTTGTGTGTCTTAGACTCCTTTCCACTAATATGTAGTAACAACAGAAGAAAAACAGTTGCTCCTAACGTGGGCTCCACAAAGGTGGAGTTGCTTCCACACAAGTAACCCATTGGGATCACCCCAGAGCTGTGTGGCCAAGCACAGGAGGGGAGAGACTCCCAGTGATTTTAGGAAGCTCTCGATCAGGTCTGAGTGCTCTGCACCACTTTTCCAGGACCTCCATTTTCCACAGTGCTTGGCACAGCTCCAGCGCTCCCACAAATCCACCTGTGGGGTCCCAGCTTGCAGCAGGCTCCTGCAAAGCTTCAGAGGAAGGAGGCTCCTCACTGTTCAGGAGCCCTGTGCCTTCTTTGGAGAGGAAGGGCAATCCCTGCAGGAAGGCACAGGGCTCCTGAGTAGTGGCTGGAGGAGACAGACCACTGCAGAAAGTCATTAGGGTGTTTAAGAGATGAGACTACAAAAGCTTAGAGATTTGTACTTCAAATAGCCAGTTCCCTGGTGCAACACTGTTCTTAGCCCGTGACAGTGCCTCATAGCAGCTCCTCATTAATTTGTCTAAATATTTTTCCTTTACAGGACTCCCAGCCTCTCTGACTCCTCTCACTTGTATACACCTACCCAGACCCTTTCCTGCAGAGGCAGGGGTGATGGTGCTGTGAGCTGGCAAGGCAGTGCCGAGGAGCAATGTGTGACCACACAACAGAGCAGGACAGCCTGTTCCTTGCCCCAGGCAGCCAGTGGCACCTGGCACAGGGGCCAAGGAACCAGAAGGAGGTGATACATTAGGAGTGCTTGGGATGTCAGCAGTGTGCTGGGCCATCAGGAACAACCTGCAACCCTGATGTTGCAGGCATCATATTCCCTCAATAAATCTGTTAATGAAAAAGAACAAACACTACAAAGTTTGGTATTAAAATACAGAACTACAGAAAGATACCAGAGTAGCAATTCTAGACAAAACTAAAGAAATATGTAACTCCAGTTGAGATCAACTGAGAAAAAGATCTTAACACATGATGAAGAGGAAACCTGAAGCTCATATCTTATTCTTTTGCTCTGGGGTTTCAGAAACCTACCCAACATTTGGAACATGGAAAACTTAAGAGATTTCAGAAACAGCAAAATACAATAAATGAACTTTATACAGTTGTCAAAATGTCAAAGTTGTTTTTCAATGAATTCCTGACACTTTAGCATTTGCCTCCACCTTCCAGTGGTTTAATACTTATTCCTGATACTTTTCTTCTGTTTCACATTAAGAAGGGGATCAGGATAACTGTACTTGCATCACCAGGTTTGGAATGTTGTGATTTCAAATTAAAAAGCGTCAATTTTTGTACTGAGTTCATAAAGGCTGTCCTCATATTTTACCTACGTCTGAATGCTGTCAGTTGACATCAGTGTACACAGCCTGTAATCTTATCAAACTCATGGTAAAGGGTCACAGTGTGACACCTTCAGAGCCATCATGGCAACCCACTGGGTTACTGTGAACTCACCTCTTTCAAAAGTCTACCTAAATATCCAGCTACAGGACTGAGAGACACACTCATCAAGCACTTTCTATTTTTCTAGGCCAGTAGTTTGCTCAAATGCCATTCAATCTATATGGCTTTTTGTTGGTCACTGTTCCAGAATTCATTGTCAGGAGACAGAACCTGAGAATTCAGACTTTCCAAAGATTTCTAAAGCAACCTGGAAAAAAAGCCCACAGAACTAACTAATAAAAGTGTTTAAAATAGATTCTAGAAAAAAAAAAAATACTGCCCTGCTACAATAATAGCATCTCCAACCTATTTTTATACACAGGATCCATCCTTGCCAATTAGACTGTGTTAAATAATCTGGAGAAGAAAATTGTTTTGTGATCATTTAAGATTAATATCTTATGTTCTTATGTCAAGCTGTCAGATAAAGTGCTAAAGTAGAAATAAAACAAGTACCAGATTTCCTTTTTTGTCTGGCTTTAGGAAAAGTATACTGAGTGCTCCAAATAAATGCTCATTATGTTACTTTTCTTAAAATAAGATTAGTGGAAAAATAGTGTAGCACATAAAAAAATTCCTCTGCTACCTTAGATTAGTTGGCACACCCTGAGAGAGAGACTATAGACATTCCTTTTATCTGATGGAATAAAATTTTTCTTCCTGAACTGAGCTATGGCAGCTTTATCCATTAGTATTTTTTTTTTCTGTAGAAAAATGCTGGTGGGTTAAGGAAGCAGACTGTCTTTTGTAGGACATTATTAACCTGGACTTTGAGAAGCTGCAGCTTGCTGCTCCCTGCAGGCTGGGAAAATCACTGAAATCCACACTTGCACAGAAATAAATTCCCTGAAGGAGCTGGGACTTTATCTCTCCATGCCACTGTTCACAATCTGGAAAATAAGGGTCAAGTATTTTGTCACTTTAAAGGAGACATGAAAAAATGACACTGTTTGACTTACTGGTAGTCTGGGTACAGATATCCACCAGCAAATTATTAAAAAGTATCTCTGAATTTCATCTCTTCAGCCAAACAAAAGTGTCACCTGAAATAAGTAGAACATTTATCACCTTCTACTGAAAAATATACTAGCCCATGCATAGCGAGATGTAAGGAGACAGAGGCCTGTGCTTGGAGGGTTAACTTCTCTAGGATGAACAGAGGTTGGTGCCTTCCTGATCTATGGGATTTGGAGTCACAGACCACCTTCCTGCTTGGGGTTGCACAGTCATCAGTGCAATAGGGGTCCTGACTGGTGACAAATGCTCACAGGCTTTGCAGTGCCACAAACAGCACTGACAAAGAACAGGCTCAGAAACAATCTGAACAACCACTAATCTTCCCCAGGTTCAGAGAGATCAGAGATTTAGGGATGTGCACATAATATATTGCAGGATTTTTAAATGGCGAGGCTAGGGAATGTCAGTCCCTGAGCCTTTAAAGGTGTCAAAATAAGCAAACACAGAGCAGAGGAATGCAGCACATTTGTCAAGTGTGATATTATGATGTCTCCAGGAAGACACTTCTGTCAGTTTTGGCAGCTCCCTGAATGCTGGTAGTGTCGTTTAATTAGAAATATCACCAGCTATAGAAGAAAAAAGTACTTAAAATTGGAACCAAAACTATTAACTGAAGTTCTGGAAATTAATTCCATCTACAAGCCAAGCAGCACAGATTTGTCCATTGCCGAGCAAGTCTTATTCACAAATCAAGGCATCAAAAATTATGTAATATTGTAGCAAATGTCACTTCTGACTTCTGTGTTGAGAAACTGTGGAGAAAGAGTTTTCTTTGGCAAGGCAAATCAATGCCCGCTTTCAGCTACAGCCCACCCTAGTCCTAGAGGTAGACATTAGCACCTTCTTACTTTGGTTTCTGCGCTAGTGATGAGCGATATCCCAAAATGTGTGGTTCTCACTACCAACACCTTCCCACCAAGAGCAAGACCATGGCAGATTCTCCCAACAGTTATTCCTTGCACCATCTTCATGTCTGTTTCAATAGTTCTTGATCAAAACAGCCTGAAAATTCTGGACACAGTGCAAGTTGTCAACACACGCATAGCTTGAACAGTAACCATGGCATTGCTCTGCCACCACTGCGCTTTTTAAGCATCCAGCCTGGGCAAAACACATGTGAAATCTCCGGATGTGCAACATAGTGCTCTGATCAGCTTCTCGAAAAAAACTGCCAAATTAACACCCTGTTAATGATTTAATCTGGCACTTGCACACTGAACTGAAATTGCATGTCTTATGAGGAAAATTAGATCAAGACTAATGTCTCAAATTTCTTATTTAGGAAAACCTTCCAAAATTTTTTCAATGATGGGTTGAAAATTTCCTTCTTTTTTCCATGTGAAGACTCCTCAGTTGAGAGAAGACTTAAAGGCACCTGATCAATGTACATTGATTAGAAACACCTGATGGGAACAAATGACAATGGGGAAGCCAGACTATTCTTAGTAGTCGCCACTGATGGGACAAGTGGTAACAGACACAAACTAGGAACACATGATAGTCCAACTGCACACAAGAAAACAGTTTTTTACCATAAGAGTTGTCAAAATCTGGCACAAGTTACCCAAGGAAGTTGTTGAGTCTCCATCCTTGGAGGTATTCAAAACCTGATTGGACATGGTCCTAGGCAACCTGCTGTTAGGTGACCCTGTTCAAACTGGGGAGTTGAACTAGAGGACTGGTATCGTCACAGGATGAGGATGGACAGGTCAAGAGAAGCCCTGCTGAGAAGGACTTGGGAGTGCTGGTGGATGAGAGGCTGGACATGACCCCATCAATGTGCACTTGCACCCCAGAAAGCCAAAGTGTCCTAGGCTGCATCCAAAGCAGCCTGACCAGCAGGGACAAGGAGGGGATTTGGCCCCTCTGCTTCACTCTGGTGAGACCCCACCAGGAACACTGCATCCAGCTATGGGGTCCCCAGGACAGGTAGGCAGGAAGGACATGGATCTGTTGGAGCAAGGCTGGAAGAAGCCACCAAGATAATTAGTGGAAAGGCTGAGACAACTGGGACTTTTTCAGCCTGGAAAAGAGAAGGCTTCAGGGTGACCTAATTGTGACCTTTCAGTACCTGAAGGGAGCCTTGAAGAAAGATGGAAAGGGACTTTTTATAAGGGCATGTAAAGAGAGGACAAGGGATTTGGTTTTAAATGGAAAGAAGGTAGGTTTAGATCACACATTAGGTAAAATTTCTGTATTCTGAGGGTGGTGAGGCACTGCAACTGTTTGCCCAAAGAAATGGTGGATGCCTCATCCCTAGAAGCATTCAAGGCCAGGTTGGATGGAGCTTTGAGCAACCTGGTCTAGTTGACAGTGTCCCTGCCCATGGCAGGGAGTTTGGAAGTGGATCATCTTGAAGGTTCCTTCCAAACAAAGCCATTCTATGATTCTGTGATGACCTTCAAAAGTCCCTTCTGACCCTAATCATTCTGTGTTTCTTTGATTCTGTTCAACTCATAAAGCATTGCATCCCAGACATTATGTGCACTGTAAAGGTTTCTGAGACAATGGATGATCCCAAACTGCTCTAGTAGGATTCATCACAACCAAAACCTATTCCAGAATATCTTATGGCAGCCACAGTCAGTCATCAACAAACTTCTGAAATATAAGAAAAAAAGTACAGTGCCATTCTGGACACAAAGTACAAATGGTGGGTCATGGAAATTGGTATCTCTTGTAGGTGTTGATGGAAGTATTTTAATTTATTCTAGGGTTATAGCAGTTGGTCTTGGAAATCTAATTCTCTCTGGACTCTCACATTTAGCATATCAGAAATTACTTTGCTTCTCAGACCCAGAAAGAGTTGTGGCTACCCATTAGAAATCAGATTATTTTCTGCAAGAGGATGTAATAGACTACTGAATGGTCAGGAACATGACTAGGCTTAAGGTATTCTGAAGGATCACGCTTCATATGTGATTCATGCTAAAAACTAAAAATTGAGACCAAGAGAAAGAAAATATGGATTATCCTGACACTCTATTTCATCCTTCATTGCTGAAAATAACTCCATGTTTTCAATCAAAATTAGTGAAGAAGGCTGAATAACAGTGAGGAAACTAAGTAATGTATCTAAGGATTTGGGACTCTGCTGCTACAAATACTTCAACTGGTAATTAGTTTTCTTCTAATAGTTTCATTACCACTGGTTGTACTAATTATTTGCATGACTGGAAACATAAGTCAAGTTCCAGTCTATTAGTAAGGTGACCCTGAAGGAGCAGACTCACCAAATAGGGATAGGGGCCAAGATGGAATTTGGTTAATGTGATTTGGATCGTCATTATATAATTAAATAAAATGAATCATGAATATATCTTCATTATATAGTTCACATTAAAATGTGAAACTACAACGAATAAATGTAGTTCATTTGAAAATTTATGTCTGACCAAGCCTGATTGTAGTGTAAGGCTAAGTTCACATCTTCTTAATGTTCTCTCCATCACATCTCCAATCCACAGGTATTCCTCTTTACTTTTTAAAAAAACCAACACGTCATAGTCCTAGCTAACTTCATAATAACACGTAGAGTTACAACCACCAATTCTTTGACCCTTTCCCGAGAACTATAGCTTGGGAACAGAACATACACATTTTATGAGGAAAATGAAATGGAAAGGGCTTAAATTGAAAAAATAAAAAAAGTCCACAAACAGTACTTTTTCACTCTTGCTGTTTCAGTTGTTTCATCTACATAAAATATTTGCAAATGGTAAAAGAAATGTGGCATCTGGCTGTGAACTAAAGAGTGTTTCTAATAGATCTCAGAAACATATCTGTTGCAAAGCAAGACCCTCAGCTCTCTTATCTAACACTGAATGATTAGCCTCAGTAGTGATAAACTGCTTCCAAATGAATAAGCTTTTGATGGGAAACTATCAAATTTCAGTGAAAATCTGATCATGGAAAAATTGCTCATGGAAAGGAATGGCTCAGCACATGATACATTCCTTAAAAACAAGGACACCTTGGTATTATCTCATACAATATAGACATTGCAAACAATAAACCCCTCAAATGTTACTCATACTAAGCAGTTTTGATTACTTGCAGTTTTCATCTGATTAAAATGTATTAAAATTGAAATTTAAATTTATCTAGAGTTAGAGCTCTATTTCATGGTGGTTGTTTTTTGTTTTTTTGGTTTTTTTTAATATTGCAATCTGGTTTTGTACTTCCAATTTATATTTAAATTTATGCTAGACAATAACTGACAGGCCTAGGAAAAACTGAAAGCTAATAGTTGTTTTGTTTTGTTTTGTTTTGTTTTGTTTTGTTTTGTTTTGTTTTGCATGAAACACCTGTCTTTTTAATACTTTCTCCACTGTGTAATATATTTCTTCTCCTGTCTTAATCATAGGTAGTTAATGATGGGTAGTTCATGATGCACTTTTCTGCGCAGACAACCAGTGGAGGTCTCATCATTTTGCAATATACAGCAGCTACCATTGGTTTTAATGGGTAAGGGTTAGAGGCAAGCACTTTTGCAGCTCTAGTAATTTCCTTTTGTTACCTAATTGCCAAAATAACTCTTTGTAAAGGCCTGCATTTCTCAGACTGAGTGGAAAAGGAAATATTGATGAAAAGTTAGGACTATTGATGGGATGCATGAAGGTAATTGAAATGGAAATGCCTTCTAATTAAATATCTGGTTTAGGATTTGAAAATATACATTGTCTTAGATAGGCCATTGATCTGAGACTATTGCTCCTGCAGACCACTGTGTTCTGCAGGACAAGGTCTTGGGACAGGAAAGAAATCATTTATTCATTAAGGATTTCAAACTGCTAGGCTATAAGGAATCCATTCCTCATTCTCCCCCTGCCTTCTTCAGTGCCCAGCTTTCACCACTCTCACCCACTTGCCCCTGCCTAAAAGCTTCACACATTAACAAATGAGATTAATAGGTCAAAATGTCCTGAACATTTTCAAAAAACATAGGAAAACATCCCAGAGATATTTCATACTCTTTCCGAAAGGGATGAGGTTACCCTTGTTGACCTCTGTCCCTTCTCACCTATAGAAGACATCCTATTGCATTATAAAAAACCCCAAGGCTCTTGGCCATGGCTGCCAGATTTTGGGCTTGGCATCTGCCTTTTAGACAGGGTGGAGGAGGGCATGTCAGACAGGAAGCAAAACAGAGAAAATTTCCCTGGGAAAATTGCTTTGCTTCTCTTGCACTGATCCACAAACTGAGACAATTCTACAGGATGTTTTGATTTCTTTCACACTGACATTTCTTGACAGAAACAAAAATTTTAAAAAAAGAGAAAGAAGAAACAAGACATCCTCTCTGAAAACTTCCACGTGACTGCATTCCAGACCTCATACACTAGCATGTTTTCTTGTTAAATCCAAAGAGTTAAAGGGAAGAGATCTGAACAGCACAGTGATCAATAGTTTATGTTTGGCTGACGTTAAAACAGGTTCCAGAAATCTCTTGACAGTTTTGCTCAAAGCATGCAGTGAATTGCTATAAATATCTTCATTGACATAAGGCAGTGTTGCTCTACTGTGGGAACTCAAAGTAAGCCCTCTGTGCTCAGCAAGCTCACCCTTCAACCACAAGCACCAGGGCAATTGCCACATCATCCACTTCTCTGTATGGCCTCTTTTTGTGGGAGGACAAGCCCTCACCTTCAAGCATGGATCACCTATACATGCCATTTATCTGGAGCTGAGCAGATGAAAAAAGGTTTTATCCAGGATCTGCCATACTCACTAAATAATTCAACAAACTAGTTTTTCTTAAGATCGCTGTCTGAAGGTACGTGTATTCTGAGTTTGAGCACAGCACTGTTTATTTGGGTTCATTAAGTTCCTACTGTTCAGCTGAACTTGTCACAGGATTTTGGGGTTTTTTTGAATTTTTGTTTTTGTGTTTGTTTTATTTTGTTGGTTTGGATTTGTTTGGTTTTGGTTTGTATTTTGTTTTATTTTGGGGGCTTTTTTGATCATAAGCAGCACGATGAACATTTTTTCCCCAATTAATATAAAGAAAGTCTCAAATGTTTAAATACAGGCCTGGTCCTTTAAGACTGCTTTGAGGAAATAAGTTGTTATTTGATTTCCTGGTGGGATTAGTTCTTGTTAAATACATTTTTAATGTACTTTTGGTATCTAATGAATTATGTAGCATGCCCCCTTTTCTTCTATCAAATGAAGTTTGGAAGAAATCAGGTCAAGTCCATAAAAAATTTTATAGTATTCTGAAATAACCCCTAGTCAGAGTGAAAGAATCATTGTGGTTGAAATTAATTCTGGATGAAAAAAAGGAAAATATTACAAAAAAAAGCTGTGCCTCCCTGTTTTTGTGGCCACCCCAAAATTTCTTGCCAGAGGGCAAACACCAGGTACAATTTTTACAGGCTTTAAAGGAAACTAGTGAAAACCAGGTTTGAAACTATCAAAAGTTATTTGTCCATCAGTGTGCAGCAAGCCTGTGGCACCCCTAAAGGCAAGAGGTTTCTGTGGATATAAGTAGAGCCTGGACACAACTTTGAAGAGAACCATTGACAGTTATTAAATAGAACAATCCTGGAATTCCCAGAAAATTCCCTGAGCTCAAAAAGCAATGATGCAGGAAGAGCAGCAGGTAAAGTCATATGAGCTTGTCCTGTTCCACCTCCTTTCTGGGCACCTATTGTCATCACTGTTATGATTATTGTGTTCCCATCATTATTAAAGGGTAAAATCCCAGAACAAAAGAAAAATTGCCAAAGTTACTTTAGTTGTTTGGTCATATGTTTTTGTATTTAATCCCAGCCAGCAACAAAGTACCACACAGCTGCTCCCCCAGTGCCTCCCACCCCTGATGCCAGTGGGGTGGAGACTCAGAAAGAAAAGATAAACCTCGTGGGCTGAGACAAGAACAATTTAATAATTGAAACAAAATATAATAATAATAAATATGCTCATAATAATGATAATAGTACAATACAATAATAGAAAGGATAAAGAGAGGGTGAAAGTAACAGACCCCAAGAGAAACAAGGGGTGCTCAATACAGTTGCTCATCACCGACTGATCAATGGCCAGACCATCCCTTAACAGTGATCATCCACCTTCCAGGTAACTTCCCTAGTTTATACACTGAACATGACCTTCTGTGGTATGGGTCAGGTCAGCTGTCTTGGCCATGCTCCCTCCTGGATTCTTGTGCAACTGTTCATCAACAAATCACACTGAAACTGACACACCGGAAATTTCTTGTCTTAGGGTAACCACCATTTAGGAACAGCCAAAACATCAGTATGTTATCAACATTATTCTCATACTAAACCCAAAAAAACACAGCACTGTGTTAGCTACTAAGAAGAAAATTAACTCTGTTCCAGGCAAAACCCGGACATAAGTCCAAACTGAAAACCAGTTCCTCTTTTTAAGAAAGGGTTGACTGTTATTTCCATGGAATAGCACTGCTAATGCAGTAAGGGCATATGTTCTTCAGCATGAGATGTGGGGATGACTCCTAACATCCCCACCCCTTGGGTTTGCTTCTTTTGTGCTGACACACTGATTCACTCCAGGATGAGTGATGGAATCTCTGGCTAGGATTGAAATTAAACATATGTAGTCAATAAAGCCATTCTACTTTTGTCAAATTTTCTGAAGTTTTGCAGTTCTTTTTTGTTCTTTTTTTTTTCTTTTTCCTAGTCTACAACATTTTGGTTATTGTAATAAAAACCAGAGCAGGTACATAATTTCTAATTAAAATTTGACCACTACCTCATTTTTTCAACTTTTTAAAAATTGCACATTTGTAATTTTCTTGACAAGAATCAAATTAAGAATTTTGAATTGTTTTGAGCTAATACCATTCTCAAAGTCCTGCATACCTACGTGCTCTATTTTGATTGGGATAACTGGCCTTTCCAGATCAGACTTGGAAGATTATTTGTCATGTGGGTTTTACACTTAATTAAATATCAGTTACCTTGCTTTTTGACTGAAGCAATTTGAACTCAAATATTCCCTAGGGGATTCTGAAGCAGAAAATAATTCTTCTACCTCCCACTTCCAATATGTTGATTTATTTTCCAAAATTTCAGTTCCTGAGGTAGCCAGTGTCACATTAACCTTGCAAGAAGAAGTTCTTTCAAACACAGGGCTTTTATTTTTATTACCCCAAAAATACTATTGTTTTTCAATTTTATTTTTCTTTTTCTTGAAATATTGTCATTAATCACCATTAAGAAAGGATTTAGTAATCAAAATATATTTTGTCACAATGTCTGAAATTTACCTGTTAATATGCAATCTCCTACAGTTACTCTGCACTTCTTCCATCCATTCAAATTCCCTCTGTGTGACTCAGACCTGGAACATGAACTCGGCTTATCCACCTCTCAAAAAAGTAATTTGGTCAGCAGTTTAGACCATCTGAAACAGGTTTCTCTTAATTTCTTCTTTTGGAGCTCTTCCCTTGGATACACTTCATTAAATATTGATTGTCCCCAGAGGAAAAAAAAATGGGGAGACGGTGACTTCTGCTGGGTGGAAATGGGAAAGCCATGTTGCCGTCCCTGCTTTGAAAAATATGTAATTGCACATACAGAGCAGAGGGGGTGTTTTAGAGGAAAAAAAAAACCTTCTGGGACACCCATAGGTGCAACAATTTATCTTTTCACCAGTTTGCCTCTCACTGGAAATATTTTCAACAGTGAAAGAACTGGAAGGTAGAGATGCAGAACTGGTAGTGCATTTCCCTGGGCTTTTTCTGCAGGACTAAGCATATCCTGAGACTGCTTATCTTGAGACTGCCTTGTACACAAGATGAGTACAGAGGTGTGTGCTAAGCTAGCAAAACTGGAGTAGTTTTTTGCATGGACACAATTTGTGAGCAGCCCAGTCAGGGTCCCAGGCACACATGACTTTATCACCCTGTGTGAGTGGCAGCCCTTCACCACTACTGAGTAAAGGACACTCGCTGCCGGCACACTGTGAGCTCAGAAATTGGACAGGGAATTTCATGTGTGACAAATGAGATGGAGTTTCCTCAGTACCACTACAGGCAAAGCCATGGATGTCTTCATCACATCTGACCTTAGTCTCTCCGAAGGGGCAATGAGAATTGCAAGACATCTGGACAACAGATGTGAAATGCAATCTGCTCTTGTCTACTGCATTTGTACCATTATATTCTGAGCAGAGCTCAGGGACATGTATCATTGTAAATGACTACACAAAGTGAAGGATAACTGGGACTCTGGCAATCCACCTCCAGATGGGCAAGGAGATGTACAGGATCAGAATAATCAGGCAAACAAGAGGAGGTAGGAGTGAGTCTGATAATTAATATATGAGAAGGAAAAAATTGTTACTGCAGTAAGAAGTAAATTGAGTGCCTTTGAACGAACCTTGCTGAAGTGATCACTGTCCATGCTGTTTGTACTCTTGTGAGTTTCTTGGGTTCTTGCTTCCCCTGGTGGCATAGGTGCAAAACTCTGGTGACCTGAGATTGTTTTTGGATGCCTGGAAATTTGTGCAGTGATGTGACTGGGAGGAAGAACTGTTGCCTCTTACTGGGGGTTGGCTGGGAGCGATGACAAATTGAGCAATGCAGCACGGGAAACTGTACTACCTTAGCAAGCTAAAACAAACACAGAGTAAAAATTAGGACCACAAATTGGGCATTTCTAACACTGGGTTGGAAATCCCAGTCCTTTGTTTCTTTTTAGGTAGGCACAAAAGCCCCAGTAAGAAAAAAATACCCCATCTTTCTGTCTGCTATCTAACCATGTATAGAGAGCTCTGCTTCAAAGAGATAACAATAGAAACACAAGATTAATGCTGGATAACAGAAAATGCACCAATGAACTCCAGCTGACTCAAATTTTCCAAAGAGCACTTTCCACACTGGAAAGTATATGGGAAGACTGATTTTGAACAGTTTTATTTTGAGTTTATCAGATTGGCTTGACCTCCCTAGAACTGAAATACAACTTCAAAACAAGTTAAAATGTGCCAGTGTGACATTTTACATTTTTTCCTATTGTTTTTCATTCTGAAATGCTTTGTTAATATTTTTTTTTTTCTTAGAGATCAAGTTAAATTCAGGTAACACAAGCCTCTTTTATCATTATCCTCCTGCAATTACCTGAAAATCATTTTTCAGACAGAACCTGAGTTTTGTTTTGTCTTTGTTCAGAGCACTTAGAAAGCTGTGATTTCTTTTTTCCTTTTTTTTTTTTTTTAATAAATTAATCTGTGAAATTGAAAAGTCAGTTGATTGCAGAGCTACAAACCAAGATGACCATGCTTCTACACCCCATGAACCACCACCAGCAGTGTTGCTTGCTTAGCAGGTATCACAGAAGAAATTAGCTTTCAAGAAATCTTAGAAGAAAAGTGATATAGTGACTACTGGAATTTTGGCATGGGAAACCATGAGAGAACTGGATGGGGCTTTAAGGGCCAGCAGGATCTTCAGGAAAACAGAGAAAAGGCATAATTTATGGGATATAAATAGATTATTGGAGGTTATCTCTATGCAGTATCTCTGTTCTCTGTTCCTTAATAGCCTGTGTTTTCATTGATACCTGCCCTTGTGGAGAAGACAAAACCTTGAAAGGACTTGAAGCTGATAACTCCACAGACACTTTTTAAGAAGATGAAATATACTTTTTTTTATAACAATTTCATGTATGCATTGACCATTGCAACTGTTCGAGCTACCTCACCCTATCTTACATTCTGTCTTCTAGTGAGAGTCCTCTGGGGAGGATCTTTCACAAAATTCTGGAGAGCAAACTAGCAACGTAATGAGTTGTAATGCCATGTTTTATTGACTTCCTTATGCCAACAGATTCAGCTGAATTCTCACATAGACAATATTTGGAGATAAAGGCCAGAAGTTGAATATGACATTGCCTGTCATGAAAATTTTAGAAATTATTTTTTATTATATGTACTGCAACTTCTCTACAAGCTCTTGAAAAACATTCAAAAAGTCTCATTTTTCATTTAAAGGTCACATCTCTTCATACTGCTGATGTTATGTCATGGGTAATCGTAGATCAGACTTTACTCACATAGATTAAGAGTAGATAGCATAGGCTATCAGAGAGTAGATAGCAGATTACCTGCATTCATTGTGCTTATATCAGTAAAAGGAGTTTGCATTTAGCACCTCAGCCAAAGGATAAAGATCAAATGTATCTATTGAACTCAGCGAGTTATTGATCAGCAGATTTAATTCAACATGTTAAGAAAAAAAGGTTATACAAGAAAGGCAGATGCTATCCTGTCTACTACTACAATATATGTTTTAGGAGATGAAAAGATAAAGAATTCACCTCCCTCTCCCCAAAAAGCTCAAAAAGCCCTCCAACAAGCCATTAGAGGAAAAAGGTTTCAACTTCTAGGCAATTAGGCTTTTATTCACCAAGTAAATTTCCTTACATTATTACCATTCAATAAGCCACTTTTTCTGACTTTCTGCCTCTAGCAGGCACCAATATGGAACTCTTCCAGGAAAAAATGGCACAAAAAGCTTGTACAGCTATTTTCCCATGCTGTGCTATGGAAGATGTAGAAATCCTTCCTGACACAGGTTTTTTCACTTGCATTCAAAAACACACAGTATATTTTCACTTGAAAATCTACAGGAGCTTACAATGGACAAAAAAACATGTGAGAATAGAGTAGATGGCAACTCTGCTTCAAAGTCGAGAAAGGCTGATTAAGATTCCCTGTGCAGCTTTTCCTGAAACCTCTTTCTGTGCGCTTTTTATGACATTTTCTCTCATTACATGCTCACATACATCTCTTTTCACAGGGTACGAAGGTACTCTGTGCCTCAGATGAGCAATGATCACTGACAGAGGAATTACTTCATGTTCTCTGCATTGTTCAGTATGCATAGCACATTTACTGCATCACACCAAGGCAGAGAGCATCTCTTCACTGCTCATTTTGGTCTGTTCTTCTGTGCATCAGATTTCTTATCCTATCCATTCGTGGCTCCACCTTTTAATCTTCCCATCTTGGTCTCAATTTTCCCAGTCAGGTTCAGAGTTCTCTTGTCTCTGACTCCTGTAGTTTCATTTCAGGCTGTGTGACATTGCAGTTGCTTCAAGCAGACACAGCCTTTTTTAAGGGTGGAAGCATTAAGGGTGAAACCTGGACTGAAACCTGCTAAAGCCCTGAGCAAACCCTTGGTAGCCCCACAGGGCTGAGCCCCATGACACCAGTGTTCAAGGCTGGCACAGCAGTGCAGTGACCGCGGGCTGCCTCTCCATTTCCAGTGCCAACTGCTTTCAGCCTCCCCCTTCACATTTATTTTCTCTTTCAAGAATCAAACCAGTTTTGGACTACTCTGCATACAAACTGGGATAGACATCATCATGGAGGGGATCTGAGATATTATTTTCTAGACAGCAGCAGAAATGGTACTAATATTGTTATTAATTTCTGTGGGTCCAAAACAGCTCTGATATGCCTTTATAGCACGGCTTCCCCTTTGCCTCAAGAGCAGAAATGTCGACCTGTTCAGTCTAGGTAATATTCACACACGCTGGGTCCCCGACACTAGCTCAAAGGCAGAAGCAAAGCTGTTGTGTCACCTTGCCTTGACATTCTGTGGGACATCAATGCAGAAAGCAGATGCTTACAAAAGTCCATTCATCAGAGAGGAGCTCTATCTCAGGCTGATTCCCAGCCTGCAGCTCTCAGCATTGCCCAGCTAACAAACACGTATGGGGGCTTTATGCAAAAATGCAGCGCAAACAGGAAAGCTTGAGGCAAAAGAACACACGATAATCAACATCAATGCAGTAAATGCTTCTATCCAGGATGACATAAGCTCATTTTACGTTTGCTTTCCCAGGACTTACTGTGTCCAAAAAATCCTGAATGATGATTTTTTTCCAGCTTTTTCATAAGTTTCAGTTCCCAGCTTTTATTACTTTGTAATTAGTCATGTATACTGCTTTAATAAAAGCTATACCCAAGGAAAAAACTCCCTAAATAGTCCCTAATTTAGTCCCTCAAAGGGAATTTGGCAACCACCTCAGATGATTAAATGGTGACCACGTAACTGCCCAAAACTGCAGAGAGGCAAGCTGCTGCTCTGCGGCCTCCCAAGTTTTCTGGTAAAGAACTGAGATTTGTGTTGCCCCTGTTACCCAGGGAGGAAGTCAATCTGCTGGATGGTGCTGAAAATTAGACTCTTCCCTTATCTCCCTATCTTGCAAATGCAATGTATGTTTGGCTCCATGTTTTATTGCTTCCATTCTCATGCTGTAAGGAGCCCTGAGGCCTTATGCCTCTTCCCCTGCATGTGTTACTGCACAGCTGGGGCCAATGCAGTCCAAGGAGAAGGTACTACCCTGGTGAGTTGCCTAAGCCTATTCTCACGAGAAGATTTACTTGAAAAGTTTCCATCCATCTATTTATCAGATTTGGAGGTCAATTAGCCCTTTCATTTGTAGTATCTGCTTCACTCAAAACTTGGTTTTGTTTATGTTTTTCTTGTGGTCACAAAAAATTTTTAGCAGGCTTCAGCCAAGCTTTGAGAGAAATTATTCAAAACCTTCTAGCCTGATATACACACATATGTCTAAACCTGCCAGTTTGGGTTTTTATTTTCAGGGCAAAACTGATAATCACTTTTGCATTCAGCAAGACACTGCATGAGTTGAAGTTATGGGGATTTCCCATCAAGTTTTATTCTCACTTTTTTTTTTTTTTTTCTCCCTCTCAAATTTGCAGGTTGTTATACTGGTAACTGTATTGAGATTGCTGATGTTTACTCCAATTTATGCTGGACCTGATGGAAGCAGCTGGGCCTCCTGTTTTTCCTCTATCAAAACCACTAGGACTCCATCATGGACTGTCAGCATGAGTTCCAGCTGCATGGATAAGGCACTAAGTGAAATCAGAAACTTCATCTGCAACCAGCTGTATGCCGTTTGTGGCAAGGCAGCCTGTTCAAGCTGGTGGTGACCATATCGTCCAAGAACAAACCAGTTCAGAAATACGTTAAAGACGCCATCACGCAAGACAAAGCAGCTCAAAGGCTATGATCTTCTTTAGGAAGCACTCTTGGAACCATTCAGGAAACTCTGTCAGGTTTCACAAGAAGATCAAAATATCTTCTGTGGTGGCAAGTGGAAGTCCTGGAAGGAGACTATCCTAGTGTTTTCTACTGCATTTGTTCCTAAGCGTCAAGTTACTTTCTGTACAGGTATTTGAGCATGTGAAATGCCTTGATGCACCCATTACTCTCTCCACTAGTTTCATTGTTGGAATAGAACAATGTGAACTAAACTGCAGATTTTTTTTTAAACTAAATTTAAAAACCAACATCTTTGAACTGAAAGAATGGAGGTTTAGACTAGATATTAGAACAAAATCCTTTACTGCTAGAGTGGTGAGACACTAGAGAGGTTGCCCACAAAAGTTGTGGATGCCCCAAACCTGGGGCATCACTGTTCAAGGCCAGGTTGGATGGGGCTCTGAGTAACCCAGTCTAATGGTGAGTGTCCCTACCTGTGGAAAGAGAGGTGGAACTGAATGATCTTGAAACCCCATTCCAAGCCAAGTCATTCTGTGATTCTGTGATTCTATGATTGATTCTGTGATTGA
Organism: Illadopsis cleaveri; assembly: GCA_013399915.1. Lineage (NCBI taxonomy): Eukaryota > Metazoa > Chordata > Aves > Passeriformes > Timaliidae > Illadopsis > Illadopsis cleaveri. Next base: position 61,762 of record VXBB01013887.1, on the reverse strand, counting down.
TTCTATGATTTATTCCATAATTTAAGAGTTTTTTAATAACTGCATGCTGTGAGAGGTTATTTGTGCTCTCAGGCACAAGGTCATACAGACAGGAGTATATGTTTATACACATACTTCTACACAGAAAGGAATTCTACTAACAGTTGAATGCTCAAATATCTGTTTATGATTCTCCAAGTTCTATTTACTGGCAATTATTTTTTCAGTTGTTAAACATGAGCTTGCTGTTTCCACACTATGAACTCCCTCTGCAGGCAGACAGAGGTTTCACACACAATAGGACAGAAAATGTAAACAGTGAATAATGAGGACAACATGATTTTACAGCAATCACAAACTCAGTTTCTTTAATTCTCTTTGCATGAACTTTATCTGTGCAGATTCTCCTTGTCTTCAAGCAAGGGAAATATTGATCTGAGAATGAATAAAAGAATTATTCACATTTCAATGGTCAGAGATAAAAAGGACTCATATATGCTATTTAATCAGACCCCCTAGCAGCTAAAAAACAAATAAATAAGTTTGTTACACCATTTGGACTGAGTATTCTGTTTTTAATATTGACAGACTTTGTGAAGAAAATCCTTGTGACCTTGGTTTCTCTGCTGAACTCAGGAAGTAAAATATATTGAAGCCAGTTACAGTGTTGTCATTTTCCACAGCTACCAAACATGCCAGACCACTGGACACAAGTCAGAAACATCTTCTAGATAGCATGTAAGTGAACACATTAATAAGAAAATATTCTCAGGTACGTGTGCTAGCTGTCTCAAGAAGCTAGCTGTCTCTCTTATTCTCATCTGGGATGCAAATGATGCTTGTTTGCTGCTGTGCTGTCTCTGCCTTGGGCTGTGGGGCAGCCAGCAGGCACAGCTGGTGGGCAGGGGGAGCAGGTCTGCTGCAGGAAAGGCAGCAAGAGGGGAGGTTGGGGTCAGGGGCATGGCCAGGGGCTGGCACTTCAGCAGTGACTTCTGTGGCCTTCATGGGAGAAAGGGCCTCCAGGGTTTCCAGTCATGCTAGCCTGAATCAGCCCGAGTTTAATTTAGCTTTACTCTTTCTTTGGGGATTAGAGGTGTACAAAAGAGAAAGCAAAACTGAAAGAAATAGACTCCATTTGCAAAAAACTACTGAGGAAGGGAAAATTTATTTTTATATTTTTACACTTAGAATGCTTCATCAAGAAAATGAGAGTGCATTTGCTTTAGTTTAAATTTTGTGTCCTAAAATTCAGCCTGTGGAGACTAAAAACCTTTTCGCCAGCTCCTTCATAAAAGAGGTGGTGTAGCTTTACTTCAGAGTTCTGGCTGATGCAGGATTCCTCACAGCTTAAATACTTTGTACTTAATATTGTGAAGGAAAGATACCGAAGCAGTGGGTGGGTACATTTTTCCTTAGGGATATGGTATAATGTGATCAGAGTACGTTTTAACTGGCATTAGCTATATAAGAGCTAGCTTGTCCTCTGCTGCCTCTCTGCTCAATAGAGAAAAACAATTTGCTCGAGAGAACAATTCACTTTATTTTACGGCCAGATAAATGCAATCCAGTGGTTTTACTCTGCTTCCACTGACTATGATAGAGCCTAATTACTGGGATTTACAAAGGTAGGTGAGATGAATCCCACACAAGCTGTCTCACCTTGAAAAATGTGTATGGGTTTTGCACAGCTCTTCAAAACCTAAGATGCATCAGGAGGTGCTTGAAATCAGGCAGCAGAATGAATATAGGCATGTTCCTGCATTTTTAAAAAAATCCACTGCCACACTTTCTGGAAAACTGAGTGCAAGATTCTTGCCTGTTATAAAATGTATAAGCCTAATTTCCTCAGTAATATATGAAGCTCTCAGTCCTGTCTCCTGCTATGCCCCAAATGCTTGGCATTAGGATAAAGAAAATAAGTGCCATTTGCCCCTGAAACAGTCTTCCATTCTCAGAAAGCAGTGCTGGCCCATGGATTAATGGCAGGCAACTGGGGAGATGTGAGAAAAGTACCAAGGAAAAGCACTCCTTACAGCTGCAACCAGTCACGATGCTTTCAAGCAATATAACCAAATAGCAGCTTTCATTCCAGTTCTTCCCATTCCCTTTATAATATCTATCCAGATGCCACTATTGTGTGTGCTTTTCTCACCCTTCAGCTCTCCCATCATGACTTTCATCTTCTGTTAGGGGCAGTGCTGGCAGAGCCCTGTCCCAAATAACTTCCCCTTGGCACACGGCACCCTCACTCCTAATGATTTGCTTCCCAGTTGCTTTGGAAAGACAAAAATTAGAGACTTGTCTGAACCATCCACACCAAGAACTGCAGCAGTTTGAGAGTCTCTAAGAAAATATTCAACAAGACTGTGTTAAGTCTCAAAAACACATTAAACAGAAATGACTTTCTGTAACAGCATAGTCCTGCCAGAGTTGGGTTTTGTCTGCATGGGACACATCAGCATCTCCTAACATGAATGAGAAAGTTTTACATGACAGCAAAATCACACTTTCTAAACTCAGAGTGTGCTCTGACTGAAGGTGGCATAAATCTCAAGTAATTTCATTGCTATAATTATTCTAGGTTTTAGGCAGTGTAATAGGGAACAAAATATATTCTAGCTAACACTGCCAGTCCTCACTTTAACATCACATTTTAATTTCATGGAGAATTTTAACTAATGCAATTAAAAGGGGAAGATGGAACTAGAATGTGGAAACTAGTCACCTTCAAATGAATTTATTTATAATGGCTTCCTCTGAAGCAGTTTGCAAGCAACACAACCACTCATCCAGAATGGGGTTATTTTTGTAACTTCAGCTAATGTTGATTTAAATACCATTTTAGTAACAGTGAAAGAAAACTTACACTTGATTCCTTTTTATTGTGATTAATTATTCCAATATTTCTAAATATTTTCTAAATACTTCCTGTATTAGATTCTATTATCACTTACATTTTGTTTTCTAGTACTTTAATTTCATTAGCCTCAAAGAAATTATTCCAGATATTTGCCAGGATAATTTGGAACATAAGCATTATTTAATTCTAAATAATCATTAAAAAGTGCATAATACAAATCAACCCTGGGATCACATAATTTCACATAATTTCATTACCATGTTAAAAAAAACCCCAACAAATACCCAGTTTAAATAATAAATATTTGTAGACAAAGGCTCAAGGACTGACCATAGTGAGTGCTTTAAGATATGCCTGATGCTGCAGCCTGCATTTACAGCTTTGAGACATCATCTACTGAGCTAGAAGGCTCCTTCACCTCAGCAGAGCTGATGAATTGTTTTCTCAGGAGTGAATAACTCTTTTCTCAAAAGTAAGCCTCTCCAAAATGTCCAGACGGCAACATTACTTAAGTAACATTCTAGAGAGATGCTAAATTTACAAGGTGCCCACATCAAGGGATATGCAGAAAGACATCTGTGTCTCAATGGTACTTCACCAATAGTTAAAATTACAAGCAATAACAAAACCGAAAAAATAATAATATCCCTTCATGGATATAACTTATGATAGCTCTCACTGATAATATACTGCCATCCAGATTTCATTAAATGTATACTGCATATGCAACATGGAGACTCAATCAGTCCTTTGAGTAACCTCTGCCAGAATTTGACCATCCTTATAGTAAAGGAATGTGCAGTTGGAATACGGAGTGTTCTAGTTCATGCCCATTACCTCTTGTCCTATCAGTAGTCTTTCAGGTGTGACAAATGTACCACACAATGCTCATTTATGGAATATTAGAATGTTCAGACCTTCTTTCACAGAATGTTAGAATGCTCAGGCTCTATTTCAAAGAATGTTAGAATGTTTTATCTTCTTTTTCTTAAGTTTATTTTCTGGTGTGACCTCCAGTCATTCAACACAGACTTATTTCTATAACTGGATTTCTCTGGCATTGTCCATTAAATAGAGCTCGTACACACACCATGAGCTACAACATGCAACAGATATGTTGCATGAGGAAAGAAGCAACTTTATTGAACTATGGTAACAAAAAAAACCCCAAAACAAAACCATTTATTTCTTCAGTCATTTTAGTGACTATCTTTAGCTGAAGTCCTACTAACTCATACACTATGATTCTTTTATTTGTGCTAAAACTTCTGCTGCTTGTAGAGGGTTTTAGAATTCACCACAGTACCCAATTGTTAATGTACCCATCTGTTTCCAATCCACCTCACCTATGAGATGCTTCACAGGATATTTCCTCTAAGGGCTTCCATTAGTATTGACTGTTGCCCACATCAAATGTTTAATGTGCACTGTCAGGTTTAATCATGTGTTTGCTTGAACAAGATCCATTATTGTCTTTGCTTGTATTGCAGAGACATCTTAGTAGCGTTTCTTACTTCACAGATTATTGACACTTTCTTTGATGAACTGCTCTGTTTGTAGCCTTATAACTACAAGCCTTTAATTATTAAGAATCTTGGAGAATTCTGAATGGTACAAGATAAAGGCTTTTCAGTCAGCACTTTGGACTCTGACTTGCCCCAGCATCTCTTGCCTGCCCCATGGAACAAATCTAAAATACACAAAACATGGAAACATCAACGATTGTCTGTGTAATACATACATATATACAAACATAGAGAGATCCCTGGAGCACCAGCTAAACCAGTTTTGGCTCAGGCAACATAGAGTGAAAAAATTACACATGGAAATTTGCTCCAAACACTTTCTACACAAATTCACCTCTGTTGAGATCCATCACCCAGTATGTTAAAGTGCTTGTTAAGGCTGCATGTAGCCCTCTGGTGATTGTGTTGATGGATGATAGTTTTCTACTGCGGGAAGAGATTAAGCGCCTAGGGCTGATTCTTTCACATGTGTTAGCCTTATTTTTTTGACCATGAAGTTTTGTTCATATGCCAGTATCTTAGCAACAGCAGACAGTCTGATTCTACTAAATTCACTATTTCCTGCCTGGGAAATTAATACCATGACGACATCTCAGTTTAACCTTCTATTTGCCTTTTGGGGTATGGAATGTCAGTTTATTTAGTGCTGTGCACTACAAAGCAACAGCTCAGGGAGCAATCACCCCACAAAGGGTCTGAATACTGTTGCTGTGATCAGGACAGCAATCATAGCAGAAATAGAGCACCAGATAAACAAGTACTTTGGCAGACTGTTATGTTTGCAACTAAAGAGTTTTAAGACCAGCAATAAGAAGGTAACCTGCAACTTCATGAAACGTCTTCAAATGCATCAGCAAGAAATCAGAAGTTTCTGGAAATAATACATTACTTAGACTACAGAGGAAGAAACAAACTCTATGGGAGATTGTACAGCAGTAGGACTGCAGTCATGTTCAGCAAGGTACTATTTGAATTGTTTGGAAGACAGCATTCATATCCATATATCTCTAAATATTTTGTGCTTAAGCAAAGAGTAGAAACCAAGCATAAACTCCATTTCCTTCTGATACTGCTGGGTCATCCTTTAAGGTTATCTCTTATGGTGTGGAAAGGCACTGATAAAATTAAATGAAAGAATAACATGACCTATTTTAATTAATTGTTCCTTTAGGATCCTGCTTTAAAAACAGCTTTTTCCCTACCTCTTTGTCATTACTATCTAAATGTTCAAGGTTATGTTGCAAGGTATGTATTGAGAGCCCAGTTCTGCAGCCCTTATTTGCAAGTCGTGAGGAAGAAAGCTGAACAGGATCTGTGAGTAGCACAGGTCTAATGTACATGATAGACAATAAAACCACCACAAGACACCTGTTGCTTCCATGCTGATAGGCTCTTTTTCAAACATTAATATGGTGCACAATGCACTTTTAATGTCTGAACAGCAGTGTCCGTCTCTCTCCCTCTTTTTCTTGTTCAGATTTTCCAGCTACATCTAGAGCCTGCACCCACATATTTTTGGGTGTACTCAGTTCTAGCACACCCTAACACTTTTGTATGACTTTCAACAACACTCCTTGTCTCTGATGTTAATGCAAGAATCCGGCTGGCTGGAGACATGCCCAGTATGTGCTAACTGACCACAGCAAATTTGTATGGGAATGTGAGCCACATCAGCTTCATGAAAACTAATCTCTCTCCTTCTGAAACTACAAAACACATTTCATGCTTCCCTGGCTGTTAACTCGCTTCAAAACTCAACATTTGCACACTGTGATTGAAGAGCAAAAACAAGAGGCCTTCATAGTGAACTGGCAACATTTTAAAATTGGAATTCTGAATTAAACATGTTCACGGTCACCCTGAGACTACATGCTGAAGAAAGGTTTAGCATAAGATGCAGAGTTTTAACAGAGGTGTTCACATAAAGATTTTTACTCTCAAAGAAGTGTCTTACTCATTCACTTGCAGAAAAACAGGAAGATGGTGGGATTTGGAAGGAAAATCCTTACTGAATTGGATTCAATGTGCTTGAAGCGTCTTGGAAGAAATTAATTTTATTCCAGAGAAACACTGTCATTAAGAGAAAACTGGCAAAATTTTGTTCGCAATTATTCTTAGGACTAAAAGTCAGATTAACATGGGCCAATTGCAGAAAATAACTAGGACAATAGAAAAATAAGGAATACATTTTTATGAGGACAAAAATAATTTAAAATAGACTTTTCAAGCTCTTTAATGTAAAAATACATGTATCAATCAACAGCATTTTCTTTGACTAACCAAGAAAAATTGTTTAAGCCATCAAATTTTAGTCTCTTTCAAAAATTACTGTTACTCTTACGGCTCAGGAGAATATTAATAATAGAAATCCATATTACTGGTCTAGAATATTATGTGAGAGTCATAATTACATGTAAAGATAAAATGCCAATCTGCAATGTTCAAATAAAATATAGTTATTTTGGAACAATTTTATGATTAACATCTAAAGATACTTGGGAAAAACATCCACTTGACAGATGCAATTGCTGAATGCTGGTAACAGAACATCTCTGCTTAACGGAACATTTTATTTGAATACAAATATATGCTTTTTTATGATCATGAGAACATTGCCTCCTGTCTGAGAGCACATTATTTGCTTCTGTGGGGAATGAGATCCTGATTTTGTGCTGCTCCTACCCTTAGCCTACTATTTTCAAAATTATCATGGAACAAGGTGTTCACATTCAAAAAATTACAAAGGAAGGCAGCCCACAGTTTGACACTTTCTGAAGCAAAGACAAACAAGAACCCCATTGTTTACATATATTTAATTGACATGAAGATACACGCAGATAGTGCATGTTTTTCTTTTAGAAATGGGGATCAAGGTATTGCCTTCACAATACTAGTAAAAACCAAAAGAACAGCATTCCAATACACATGCATAACAATTTTATACAAGCAGAAGGATGGCATTTTTAACAGAGTGGATGTTACTTCGGAATGTCTCAATAAAATATTTGTTGAAATTCTATTCATAACTACAGACAAAAGGTTTCCCATAAATACTTGAGAACAGAACACAGTGCTACTTTACACTCATAATTCTTCATCTAATATTCTCCTTTCTTCTCACTGCTCTTTTTCATCTGCCTAGTCTAACAGAAAAAGTACTAAAAGGACAAAACACCAATTATTGTTTCAGTTATGTCTTCCTGGGTAGTCCTTAAATCTCACTTGTAATATCCTAATTTTTCTAAATAAATAATACGAAATTGTTATTAAAAGTCAATCTTTGAAAATTAAGTATTCTAGTCAGGACTATATTAGAAAACAGTGAGACATAAACATTTTTTATCACTATTGGAAGAAAGGGCAAGCCACTCAGGAAGACTACAAGGATATAATGAAATTATGCAGGCAGAAAATTAGAAAGGCCAATGCCTAAATGGAATGAAATCTTTTAAGTAAGTAAAAGATGACAAAAAGCAGGAAAAAGTTTTTAAAAATACATTGTCAACAAAAGGAGGGCTAAGGAGTATCTCCATCTTTATTCTGTGCAAGGAGAAACAGTGGCAAAGGATGAGGAACAGACAGAGATACTTAATGCCTTCTTTGTCTCAGTCTTTAGTAGTAAAGATAGTTATCCTCAGGGTATCCAGCCCTCTAAACTGGAAGACAGAGATGGGGAGCAGAATGAAGCCCCCATAATCCAAGGGGAAATGGCCAGTGACATGCTACACCACTTAGACACACCGAAGTCTATGGGGCTGGATGGGATCTACGCGAGTGTACTGAGGGAGCTGGTGGAAGTGCAGTGAACATCTTTCAAAAATTTTTCAGCAGTCTTGGCTAATGGGGAATGACCCATGTGACTGGAGGTTAAATCCAGCTGGTGGCTGATCACTACTGGTGCTCCCCAGGGCTCAGCAGCATGGCCACTCCTGTTTAATATCTTTATTGATGATTTGGATGAGGGGCATTATGCAGCACTACAGGCTGGGGCAGAGTGGCTGGAAAACAACCCAGCAAAAAAGGACCTGGGGGTGTTGGTGAACAGCTGGCTGAAGATGAGACATTGTGTGTGCTCAGGTGGCCAAAGGCATCCAGGCCTGTATCAGAAATAGTGTGGCCAGCAGGATCAGGGCAGTGATGATCACCCTGTACTCAGCACTGATGAGGCCACACCTTGAATCCTGTGTTCAGTTTTGGGCCCAGCTCTAAAAGAAAGACACTGAGGTGCTGAAGGGTGTCCAGAGAAGGGCAACAGAACTGGGAAAGAATCTAGAGCAGAAATCTTGTGAGAAGCAGCTGACAGAACTGAGGTTGTTTAGAAAATGTGGATGTGGCACATGGGGACATGGTTTACTGAACATGGTGATGCTGGGTTAGTGGTCAGACTCGATGATCTTAGAGGTCTTTTCCAACCTGAACCCTTCCATGATTTTATGATTCTGTAATTCTATAAATATTTCACACAAGACAAAACTAGCATTATTAACAAGGTGAACCAGTGACAGTTTAATTAAGGTAATATAAAATAAAAACCAAGATACAGGTGTGGCAGAAAAGGAAAAGCCAAAAGCAACTAATTACCATGGGTTTCAAGAAAGGCTAGGGTTTGGAACACCAAAAAGCCTACAGTTCCAGGAACACTGGGGCTGCAAAAGGCATGCCAAGGGGGGATGGCATTGCATCAATGCAAATTTTGAGGGCCTTTGCCAGGGGTGCCAAACCACCCTAGATTTTTAGACTGCCTTCTTCAAATGCATTGTCTATGGGAAGACCTGGGGTTTATTACTTCTTTTCGAGGTAACCGTTCTCAGATATTCAAAGAACACAAGCACTTTTCTTGAGGGTATTCCCACTCTTTTGTGAAGCTATATTGGAGCTGCAATAGGAAGTACAGGAGACAGCTTCAAAACACAGGACTTTATGGACAGTACTTAGGAGCCTTCATATGTTCTTGACCCTCACTCCCAGCCCATGACCCGACATGACATCCAGTTCCTTAGGACACAGGAACTTTGAACATTAAAAAAAATCAAGTTTGCCATCCAAAAGAGCAGTTTAACACTGAACCTGCCTGCTATACCCAATAGTTTCTGTTTGCTTTGCTGGATTACTTTTCAATGGATGAGCTCCCCAGTCTGAATGGAGGAGGTGGAAACACAGCCGGGGACACATTGTGGAGAGATCAGGCACGTTTGGGCTTGCACCAAGCTAAAGGTGGGCAGCACCACACAGGGACACAAACCTGCTTTAACTGGCTCAGCTTGCAGAAGAGCTCCATGATTAGCTGTCCTGGAACAACTAGGGCCAGAAATAAGCAGTCATGTGTGGCAACAGAGGAGCAAACACTCCCTTCAGCTGTGATTGCCACCCAACTGCTGAGGAACTGGTAGCATTCAGTGTCAATTCTGTAGCTTTCTGCAGTGCTGGAAACAAGAGAATACACTGGCTTGTTTTGGGTGGACAGAAAATCTGTGACAACTCTGGGAAGTGCCTCTGTTAACCAGCATAGTGTTAAAATGAACTTCAGCCTAGCTGAGATGGTCTTACCATCACAACCCTTTCTGAAAGGCTCTGTTAGAGTCCATCAGCTATTAACCCCCTCATGCAATATATAAGAGACTTTTAAAGAAGACTCTCCACAAAGCTTTGAAATACAGTTTTTCCCTGCCTTGAACATACATGTCATCAATTCCCTTATAAATGGAATGGGTATTTCACGCTAATAAATATTTCTAACTCTTATATAAATGCTGTTCTAATTTGATACCATTTTTACTTACTTTACATACTTCAACGTGTTCACACAAGACCAGAAATTACTATCACGTCATTTACTATAATGTCTTTATCTTGGACCCCTAAACTTTACTCCATGATAAGCTAAGTAATTTACTTGATCAAAGTAAATTACTGTACTTGACAGCTGTCACAAAATCCCTTAATATGCCTGCAGTTTGATGTCTTCTCTACTGCTTTATTGTCAGCATAGCAGATTCCTTGCTGTCATCAGCAGATTTCTCTGCTTTCCTTGATTTTTATGACACACTCTCAGACTGCTCTGTACAGCTTCAGTGCAATTCACGAGTGCTGGGCATTTCCCAAGCTGAAATGCACTGTGGTTTAGAGCCTCCACAGCCTTGGTGTTCAGTTACCAGTGAAATTACATTTAATTCCCAAGCTGTTTACAATTCAAACAAAAGAGTTTCTCTGTACAGCATCCAAACTCGACAACGTTACAAGCACTTAAGCCTTTTGCACAAAGATCAAATATAAAAAAATCTTCCTCTTCATATTTCCTTTGGTTGCAGTCTTCTGCATACCATATAGCTTAGCTTGTATCTACAGAGCCTCTTTTCATGTATCACATAAGCTTTTACCGATAAGCTCGCTCTTCTAATCCTCCAAGGGTTCCATACAAATTCAGTCTTTTCCCTTCTAAACTTCTTAATTTCTTAGTTATTCAGAAGACATTTCTACACTTGACTCCTTAAAGACTTGGAGATATATTTTTTTTTCTTCAGAATAGCTGCTGAGCTTTGTACCTAACTGGCCTATTAACAAATCTGTGACTCAAAAAAAAGCACTTTCCCATTTTCCTAAACCAGGTTTGACTGTACTCATAAGATAGCATAAGGTCTTGAAGAAGCACATTTAAAAATCTGGAAAAGTAAAAATAAACCCTGTGTCCATTAAAATTTGTTCCAAACATTTTGCCTAACCACTTTTTTATCAGATCAAGCAAAAGGTGCCTGTATCAGAATTTCTCAGACTATCCCACAGGTCCTTTTAAGTCTCTTCCTACTCCTTGACTCCTGAGCTCACAGCATTTGGCTGCAGCTGCTCGTCTGCAAATCCAGGCTTGGACCACACTCCTTTCCAGAATCTCACCATAGTCAGCTGTCTTCCCACCACACTCTGCATCTGCTTTCACCTTGGATGCCCTTTCCTGAATCAGGCTCTTCTGTTTTCCCTTAAGCCTTCTACTGAATCATAGGTATTGCATTCTATAATCTTGGCATTGCCATGAAGCCAGAACTGGCACACAGCCAGATTTGCTGTAAGCAAGTTTAGTGAAACAGTTTAGTGCACTGAGGAACTCTAGAGGGTGAGTAGGCAGGAGGGCAAAGCAATCTCTCCTGACAATCAGACAGAGAGGAGCTTTGCTGCATGACTGCTGGCAGAACATCTCAGTATCCACACTAAGCTGACCTGGAGCAATGCAGGAAACATGCTCTGCACAGCTCATGCCAGGGGACCATGTATGCCTGTGACAGCTCTAGTTCTGGCAGTGTGGCCTGCTGCAAGCTCCAGGACCTGGATCCTGTCCTAGAGAGGAATACAGATGTAATTCCCACCTGCATTGCATCTTACAGCCCCTTCCTATATTTTACAGAATCACACACTTGTTAAGAGTTGGAAAGGACCTCTGGAGAACGTCTATTCCAATCCCCTCTGCCACGGCAGAGTCATGTAGAGCAGGTAACACAGGCACAAGTCCAAGTGAGTGAATGTCTCCAGAAAGGGAGATTCCACAACCTCCCTGGGCAGCCAGTTCCAGTGCCCTGCCACTCCCAGTGTAAAAAAGTCAAGGTGTAACTTTGTGTGCTTAAATTTATGGCCATTGTTCATTGTCCTGTCACTGGGTACACTGGAAATAGTCTAGCACCATCCTTCTTGTTACCCATCTTTGGGATATCCATATATGTTAAAGAGATCCCTCCTCAGTCTTCTCCTTTCTAAACTAAACAGGGTCAGCTCCTGAAGTCCCTCCTCATCTGAGAGATGCTCCAAACCCGTAATTATCCTTGTGGACCTCCTATGTACCCTCTCCAGTAGCTCCCTGTCTTTCCTGAACTTTGGAAACCAGAATTGAACACAATACTCCAAGCGTGGCCCCACTGGGGCCCAGCAGAGGAGGAGGATCACCTCTGTTGACCTGCTGGTCACACTTATTCCAATGCATCCCAGGATATTATTTGTCCTCCTGGCCACAAGGGCACAGCTGGCTCATGGTCAGCTTGCCGTCTACCAAGGCTCCCAGTTCTCTGCAGAGCTGCTCTCCAGTAGGTCAGCTCCAGCCTGTCCCAGGGTTATTCCTTCTCAGGTGCAGGATCCTATACTTGCCCTTGTTGAATTTCACTAATTTGTCTCTGTCCAGCTTTCCAGCCAATCAAGATTCCGCTGAATGGCAGCCCAGCCTTCAGGTGTATTTAGAGCCATCCTTCCTCCATAAAGGAACAGGAGCACACTATGGGGAGGAAACCTTTGGGAAAAGCTGGACTATAGGTACCTAGGAACCCTTCATTGGGATGAACTCTAAAATAGAGACATTCATCCATCTTTTTTTGCCTTGTTTGGTCCACCTTCATGCTGTAACATTCTGCTTTTATTTTACATATTAATTTAAATAAAGCCTTTAATAAACCCTTAGGTTCGATACGTCTTTGCACCACACTCCCAAGGCTCTTAGCCCTGCATGGTCAAATAGAATATAAGAAAGAGCTATCCATAACTGCCCTGCTGCTGCAAACAAGACTGGATGAGGTGGTATCACAAACAAAATAACCAAAAAAGAACGGAAAATACGAGAAAAGAGAGAAAAATAAGGAAGAACCTGACTCTGTAAACCAAATGACAACCATTCATAGCTGCCCATACACACACACTGCTCCAATCAAATGCTCTATGCAAAGGAAAGCTATCCCTCACTATGAAAGACCTTGTATGGGACTCTGTCATGGACTATCTTCCCAGCAGTGGCAGGGAAATGTAGTGGCTGCAGCTGGTGCTGGCACTTCCACAGCAGGTTCCCCTCAGGTACTTTGGTACCATCCGACAGCCATCTGCTCTCTCCCGGCCTTTCAGAAGCAGACACACCAAATCTTCCTCATGCACTGCACACCAAAGTCAGCTCTGAGCCTCAGGGACTCCCCATCTTTTCCACAAACACACTGCAACTGCAGACACAAAAAAATGGGCACTTGGGAAGGCTGCCCATGAATGGTTTCATAAACTGCCAGAGTCCCAGAGAAACAACAACCTGCTGCAGCACAGCACTTCTGTGGCTGCTGACACACCCTGTCAACTTGCTTGCATGGCTGGTGCTGTGGAAGATGTGGGCATTGCCTGCTTTTCCACGAGTCAGCAATAATGCTGGCAAAGCAGCCACAACAATATATTGCACTAAAGTACTGTTGGCAAAACACTGCTAGCCTGGACAAGGATGGGAGCTCACTAGTTTACATATTCTTGCCACAGGATTTAAAAGTCAGAGACACTAAACTCACTGTGCTCTGGAATGCTCCCCATTTTCAAAAGGAACATTTCCATTAGAATTTGTCCTCAGCCCTCATGTAAAGGGATAAATCTGCTTTTGCTAATAATGAACAGAGATTTTTTTTTTTTCACAAGCTGATTTAATTTTATGCCTACACCATGGTCTCTGGAAACTCATCTTACAGGTTGAAGCAATAAAGAAACCTTGCCTAAACTATCTTTATACCATCTGCCAAGAACACTTTGCAAAGATCTCTGTGGTGTTCTGGAGCCCAGATGAAGTCAACAGCACCCTGGATAAACATGAGGAACCTGATTTAGGGATCTTGGGAAAACAACATGGAAGATGCCAGACTGCAACCTTTAAAAATTACATTGGCAATTACAGAATAAGATTGCTAAAAAGAAACATGCTGACGGCATATTGTCTATTGGTTGTGTGATTGCATTCAGTAATGAACAGTCTCTTCTAAAACCTGGCACAGATGGTACATACAGTATCACAGAAATAAGGAGCCCTCTGTGCACTGTCCTCTTCATAGCTTACATTGTTGTTAACATTTTCTATGTTTACTGCAGGCATAAAAATGTAACTAGCAAGTAATAAATCCATTAATTTTCTGCACCTCTGTAAGGTCTTTGCAAACTTCAGTGTGACAAAAAGCCTAGTATTTCACTTCCTTTCCATTAAGAAACCAGTTCATAAAGCTGCAGGTTTTCTTCCTTCTGGGTTCCCTCCACCATAGTAGAGTTTAAACATCCTGTTTACTGAACATACACCAACTCTTACTGATAGCATCAGGCAGCACTGCTGTTGGCTATTTTGCTCATTACTGACACAAGTCTATGCTGTCTAAGATGAACCCTTTATTGCTGCACAGCTTATTACCATTAATTATATGAAATGCTGAACTGTGAAATCAATATTACGGAAAATGATCAATGTATCTTTTCAAGCTCCTAATCTGCCAGAGAAACAACGGCAGAGAAAAAAAACAAACAATAAAACCAACAATCTGCACCTTAAAAGGAATGAGAAGCTGGAAAACATGGCTGCTCTATGTGCCTAACAGCACATAAAGTTTAACCTCAGCATAGTTGAAGCAAAATCCAACTCCTGAATTCAAATGAAATGCTTTCTCATTCTATGATCCTTCAAGTTTCACTCCCTGCACATACACTTGCACTTCAGAGAAGGTGCAATCCTGCAGGACACTGGGCATATAACCATGTAAATGCCATTAAAATGGAAATGCAGAGGAGACTATATGGTAACTTCAATTCGCAAAGCTGGTCTTAATTTTGGTCATTTTAGTTTTCACATTCTTGATCATGTAAGATTAACACCTAAAAAAAAAAATAAAATGCCCAAGAAAACAGTTATAATGCATGATCCCCAGTAATTACTTCTTCCCATAGTCACTACTAAGATCTGTTTCTATAACTTGTCCATCAACAGACAAGAACATTGCTCAAGTAAAAAATATGTAATAAATTCAAACAATGCTGAATTAACATAGTTCTTTTGTTTGTAATTTACTGAAAACTACTAAAAGGAATCAGAAATGAGAACAGAAGGAAATCAGAGACTCCTCCTAGTTCCCACCCCAGATGTCCATATTGCCTATGAAGTTTCACTCCTCCAAAACAACTGAGGTGCAAAGAAAAAGTATAAATTAAGACAGGTAGGCCTTTATCACATCGCTTGGCTGAGGAACAGTTGGATTTGCTTCATTTTACTGAATGAGAAGAATTCTTCGAGGAGCAGGGGGGCAGAGAGTCCCAAACTTCCCCAACCAGTATGACAAAAACAAGAGTTGCTCAGATGATGCTCAGCACCGCTAACAGTGCACCTTCAGAAATTTAGCGGCAGTTTATGCCAACAGCGATTTCCATCAGAAAACTCCTGCCCAGAGTGCCGGGCGGGGTCCAGCTCCAGCTCGGCTCCGGCTCCTGCCCCGCGGGCGGAGCAGCTCCATCGGCCCCACCGCTGCGGGCTCCTGCTGCCTAGAGGGAAATGAGGANTGAGCGAGCCGGCGGCCGGCGGGCCCGAGACGCCCCACGGCTCTGCGCCCGGCGGCGCCGTGGACCTGCGGGAGCTGCTGGCCGTGTCCGTGCTGGCCGCCGTCAGGGGCGGCGAGGAGGTGAAGCGGGTCCGCGAGGGGAACGTCCTCAACGCCAAGGCGAAGGGGAAGACGCGGGAGGGGGCCGAGGAGCAGCTGACCACCGGCGACCTCCTCTCCAACCGCAGGATGTTCTACCTGCTGAAAGGCGCCTTCCCCGCCGTGCAGGTGGGTGCCAGGCGCCCTCTGTGGGGCTGGGGCTGCCGCGGGCCTGGCGCTGGGACCCCGTTGCGGAGCCCCGGCGCCTCTCCGGTCTGTAACCGCCGGCGGGAAGCGCTACTCCCGTTTGCGCTTTTCCTTCCCCTCCCGCTGAATTTGTGGCAGTGCTACTTCATGCTCCCTGCCGTGGGTGTTGGGTTTCAGGGGAAGGAGTTGGTGCGTGTTGCAAGCGAAGCCACGCGAGGTGAAACAGTATCAGACACTACGGGCATGGGGGGATGGGGGAAACACAGGGTCTCGCTGTTGTGGATGACGAGTTCTGTGGTTAAGGATACAGGTANGAGCAGGGGGGCAGAGAGTCCCAAACTTCCCCAACCAGTATGACAAAAACAAGAGTTGCTCAGATGATGCTCAGCACCGCTAACAGTGCACCTTCAGAAATTTAGCGGCAGTTTATGCCAACAGCGATTTCCATCAGAAAACTCCTGCCCAGAGTGCCGGGCGGGGTCCAGCTCCAGCTCGGCTCCGGCTCCTGCCCCGCGGGCGGAGCAGCTCCATCGGCCCCACCGCTGCGGGCTCCTGCTGCCTAGAGGGAAATGAGGAAAAAAACCACCCCAAACCACACAGCTCAGGAGAACCAGCGGGCGATGGACAACATGTGCGGTCATGGATGAGCACGGCAGTAGCAGAGGGACTACCCGCGCCCCTGCCCGGACGCCGCAGACCCTGCAAGCGGCGGGGCAGCGGGACATGCTCAGTGCGCACGGCGGGCTCCGCCTCCGCCTGACCCGGATACAGACGGCGCTGCCTCCCGGCCGCGAGCGTGGAGCCGGCCCGGCGCCGCCGCAGCAGCTAGAACGGAGCGTCCCGGCCGTGCCATGGGATTGTGGTGACTGCCCGGCCCCGCCGCCCGCCCGCCCCGCGGCCATGGCCCCCATGGGCATCCGCCTCTCGCCGCTCGGCATGGCCGTGTTCTGCCTGCTGGGGCTGGGCGTCCTCTACCACCTCTATTCCGGCTTCCTTGCCGGCCGCTTCGCNGCGAAGGGGAAGACGCGGGAGGGGGCCGAGGAGCAGCTGACCACCGGCGACCTCCTCTCCAACCGCAGGATGTTCTACCTGCTGAAAGGCGCCTTCCCCGCCGTGCAGGTGGGTGCCAGGCGCCCTCTGTGGGGCTGGGGCTGCCGCGGGCCTGGCGCTGGGACCCCGTTGCGGAGCCCCGGCGCCTCTCCGGTCTGTAACCGCCGGCGGGAAGCGCTACTCCCGTTTGCGCTTTTCCTTCCCCTCCCGCTGAATTTGTGGCAGTGCTACTTCATGCTCCCTGCCGTGGGTGTTGGGTTTCAGGGGAAGGAGTTGGTGCGTGTTGCAAGCGAAGCCACGCGAGGTGAAACAGTATCAGACACTACGGGCATGGGGGGATGGGGGAAACACAGGGTCTCGCTGTTGTGGATGACGAGTTCTGTGGTTAAGGATACAGGTAATTGCACAGTGTAAATTCCGCCTATGGTCAAGATGCAGAGATTAGGAATGCTGTTGTTTGGTAGTTATCCTTCCTGCCGTCAGTTATGGGGAGAACGGGAGGAGCAGCGACTGAGAATTCGAGGGTTAGGAACACAGCGCTGCAATAACCGAGTGTTTAGTGTTCGTGGCTGTGGGACAGCAGATAAGCACAGCTGTGTCAATATCATGGATCGCTGCCTACCTGAGCAAAATGAGTTTACTTTGCTTTCAGAGGTGTACACCCCTTCCTGCTCTCCTCCACTTCTGAAATCTGGGTCTAACTCTTAAGGTTGCACCCTAACCTTTGAACTATACTTTTGAGGATTTTGGGGGTTTGTTGGCGTTGTTTCTGCTTTTGCTTCAATCAATGGGAGCTTCTGTCTTTTGATGTTAAATTCCATAGCTTTCCATGGCCATTTGAAATAGATAGAAAGCCCTAAATTTGGATCTCAGAGGTGGCGATTGCATGCTTCTGCTGGATGGGTTGAGAGAAAAAGTAGCTAAGTCTGGTTGTTGATTATTGAGTTACTATTCAATTTTCAGTAGCTGTTTTGAAAGTTCCGTAGAAAAAAACGTGTAGATTTTGTTTGTTGGCTTTTTGGGGGTTTTTGTTTGTTTGTTTTGGTGAGGTTTTAAAGTTTGGCAAAGAACTTATTGAATATGAAATGTGGAGGAAAAAACTAATCCTTCAGTGTTTGAAATAAACTTGAGATGTGACTAATCTCCCTCTACAGAATGATTATGTAGGTTCTGTTTTGAAGATTTCCTGGATTGTCTGTCAGTAATAAGGCACCTTCACAGGACCCAGTGATAAAGGAAGAAAAAGTATTCACCCCTGTTCTCTTGCATTATTCAGTGCCCTCAGAGATCTTGGCTTTACAGCTTAGCTGGCTTGAAACCTCTCTGCTTTCTCCCCTTTCACAGGTGGAGGGACTTCATTAATCTAGATGTAAGAGTTGCCTGTGCTTCTAGAGAAGGCTGGTAATTCAGTCTGGGCTTGAAGAACACAGTGAACTGTGTATTGCCTGCTCTGTGGTCACATGTAAACTCTTCTCTGGAGCCTGGGATTTTTAGCAGTGACAGTCTGACTTGTGGCCTTTCTGGCAGAGGGTGTTAACTTTGAACATCTGCTTTTAAGAAACTTTGGTACTCCCACTTTTATATTTCACACAGGTGATGTGTGCTGCTAGTCTTTAAGAATAGATGGTACTTTCGAAAGCGTAGGTGTGTTCTCAAAGGCAGTATAAAACTGAAAATGTGTGCATAGGTCTGTGGAATTGGAAAATACCAGGCATATGTCTTTTCTTTTTCCCCATTCCTCCTTAAATTGACTGAGTTTGAGCACTGAGGATGTCTAGGATGTCTACTTGACAGATTTTTCAGGTGATCTGGACTTATTCAGTCTGACAGATCAGCTGTGGGACATTAAGTATTCTAAGCACATGATGGGGATAATAACAGCTTACTTCATGTGGTGCTTAAAAAATACTCACTAAGCTGTATATACACCGATAAGGCATTTTGTTTCTTAAAGTCTATGATGAAGATGTATTCATAAACATTGGCCCAAACTAAAATACAAGCTTCCTTTTACTACTATATACATACTTTGTGTGCTTCTCAAGTGTGAAGGCAAGGTATCATCTCAATCTACTAATCCTTCAAGTGTAATTTCAGAGCAACCCATCTGAAACTGCAGCTCTTTCATAGAACAGACCTGCTGAGTTGTGGTGTGAATATAAGGATTATAGAGGATTTTCTGAGGCAGTTAAAAATTGCATCGTTTAAGAAATATCTTCCTTTATATCTGTAGTCTTATCCCCCTGTACAGAGTGACACTCCAGAATAAAAGATGCTGCTGAAGTCAAATAAACCTCCTCTCCTTGCTAGAGAAGATGATGCTAATAAAAGCTGTCAAACAAAAACTGCAGTAATTCCAAGGGTAAGCTTATGGAAAGTGCTGATTTTCTCACATCCTGAAGTTCTTGAGTTTAACAGTAGTACCTCAGTATTTAAATTGTTGCCAAATGCTGCAGCCAGGAAGAAGATGAACCAGCACAAAAACTAGGTGCTAAAATATGCCTGTAAAGCAAAGGAAATGTTCAGTCTGTACAAGAGAAGGCTCCTGCGAGACATTACGGCAGCTTTTCAGTACCTGAAGCAGACTGTAGGAGAGCTGGAGAGTTTTGTACAGGGGCACGTGTTGATAGGACAAAGGAGAATGGCTTTCAACTGAAAGAGGACAGGTTTAGATTGGACATTAGGACAAAATTCTTTACTGTGGGAGTGGTGAGGCACTGGACCAGGTTGCTCAGAGAAGTTGTGGATGACTGCTCTCTGGAAGTGTTCAAAATCAGGTGGATAAGTCCTTGAGCAACCTGGTTTAGTGGAAGGTGTCCCAACCCATGGCAGGGGGTCGGAGTGAGATCTGGAAGGTACCTTCCAGCTCAAAGCAGTCTATTACTCTGTGATTCTCTAAGAATAAACGTGGCTTTGCAACATTTGAAAATAACCAAGGGGAAAAGTCATCAACTGAAATAAACTTATGTCAGTGAGCAGTGTTGGATTCCCTGTTTTGTGCTGCTGGACATAAAAAAGAAAAGCATGCAAACAGTCTCTCCGAAGCCAATCTGAGTCTCTTAAAGTGTGGTTATTAAGAGAAGATAGAAGAGTTAGCTTCTCACTTGCAGAAGCTGAAATAAATCTGGAAAAGTACTAAGAGTTGGGATTTATAAAAAAAGCCCTTTCAAAATCTAAGGGGAGAAAAATGCCACAGAAAGTGTTTGCCTTTGTTCTCTTGAGTAAAGGTATTGTCTCTACAGAGGAAAAGGGACTCCACTGCTGACATCAACTGCTTTGTTTGATATAAATAGATGCATTTGCATCAGTTCAGACTTCTTACTCTTCTTAGGTGAGACCAAAGAGGTGCAGCTCAATTTTGTTTTATCACTGTGTAGATTTAGTGGTGGTGTTTTTATGTCCCTCAGAAGCAGGCCTGAGAAAGAGAAGGGACAAAGGGCCAAGTCACTTACTACTACCTTGGATATTACCCAGTGTTGTCTGATTGCACTCAACATCCAGCAGTAAATATTTGCATGTGTATTCCATGAAGCATCTTTGTACAGTTGATTTTAAAATATACTTAATGCTAAAATCTATGCATTGCCTTCTCTTGGTGAAGTTCTCAACTGCAGTTACAGCTTGAGGTGTTATCGCTCCTGCATTACCATTTTGTTGTCCTCATTTGTTTGTCATGCTAAGAACGAGTTAAAGCTCTGATCCAGCTGTAATCATCCCCTTTGCTGCTTTCATTTTTTATTTATTTTGTTTATCTTTTCTGGATTGCTTCTTTCCTTGTTGGTTCTCCATGCAGCCTTATTTATTCTTGTGCTGGCACAGTGGTGATGTGATAAGGAAGGTGGGAATTAGGTGAGGAGATTAAGAGGATGCTTGACCCAGCCCTACTGCTGAAGTGGGAGTGGACTGGGGAGGCATTCTTTCCAAATTCGGTGGCAGACTAGCCGGAAACGGTGGTATGTTCTGCTCAGAAGAGCTTCTGTGAAGAAATTATCTCACGATACCAGGATTTCAGCAGCATTACCTGCTAAAAGATCCCCCTCAGCATCATGCCATCAAGGGTGTTACTGTTTTAATATGGCCTGTCCAGGGATCAATGTCAGGATCTTGATAAGTGATTGTATCCCAAGTAAAAGTTTAAAATAAAAGTTATCTAAAAGAAAGGTTATTTAGGAATACCCTGGTTCACTTCTCACTACAGCCCATCTCCAGCACATCTGAAGGAGCAGCCCTATTTGATCACAAAGGCAGGAATGGTTGACAGACTGTTCCTTAAACTTGCACTTTGACCAGATTACCTCTTGTCCTCTGACTGGCAAAGGCAATTTTAAAGTGACCCACACAGTTCTGCTATTTCACTGCTGTACTATACTAGAGTTATTTTCACAGGATGCAGATTTCAGTCTTATGGTCAGATTGTATTCTGCCCTACATTCTCATTTGAGCTGTTTTGGCTTATTTTTATTGTAGAGTTGCACCAGCTATATCTCTTGTTTCCTAGTGTAAATACTGAATAGTGTTTCATCTTGTTTGCTCCCTTTTTTAATATTGTGACTGTGGTGGAAACCAAGCCTTCTGTCCCAGTCTTTCTCTTTGAGCATCTTTTTATGAGTCTTGCCAGTGTTCTGAATCCAATGTTCTTACGTCTCTTTTCCAGTTAAGACTGATGATAAATATCACATTTCAAGCTTATGCATGATAATGCTGGAATCAGCGTTTGAAATGAAACTTTAAGAACATGTTAGTTTTACTTTGATTTTCTTCTAAATTAATCTGACTTTTGAAGATTAATGACTCCAAGCATTCCTTTTTTTATCAGGCTATATGAGGTACTGTCTAGGTTTAAACTCACTGTTTACAGGCTTCTGACCACAGTGCCAATTACCATACCTAAAAAAATGGAATTTCATCTGAGATGGCAAGCTCTGCAACTGATACTGCTTCCGTGTGAAAGATAGAGATGTTAAAAAAGTAGGTTTAAAAAAGAAAATACTACTTCTGAGGTATTGCACTTTACTGAGTAAGTTCAGTAATTTTTCTTTTCATGTTGTGAGAATATCCTCCTCAGGTCTTAGGGCTTTTAATAAAATTAATGTTTTTCTGACCTGGATGATCTTTGCAACTGCCAGTGGTTTCTAAGTAAAACAAGAAGTGTGAATAGTAATCTGAAATCTCAGTAACAGGTGTTATCTGGAGATGCATCTCTTAGCATGGGTTCCAAATGATGCCAGATGACTTATGCCCACTCTCTCTGCATAAAAATGAAGTTAAAGACTGTAACTTCATGCTAATGAGTTCTGTGATTGTCTTTTCAGAGGCAATTACAAGTAGAAAATTTGGTTTGTTTGTACACTGTGGGTGTTTAAGCTATCAGCTGAGCATCTGGAGAGTTGAATTTCTTAGTGTAGCCACTCACAAACAGTGGACTTTCTTGAGTATTATCTATTTTATTGGTAGATTTCTAATCTGTCCTTATTTGGATGTTTTCTTAAAATTAAGTGTTGCAACTCTTGTGACAAGCAAGTCATCTCTTTCTCTTTGCTAGACTTGGGTCTGTATACAAATGTAATGGAGAATTTTGCCACCTACTGAAACCATTTGTGTGAGCTAATGAGCAAGTGGCTTTATTTTCCTGGTCTAAAATTCTAGTTGTTTCTGCAGATTACCGGTGGAAACAGTGAATCCTGTGATCTGTGCTGATTCCCTCAATTCCACTTTTGTTCTCACCAACCTCTGTTCATTGTAAGCCCATAGAAGCAGAGTTGTAATTGGATATGGCTTTAAAATTTGTTAAATCGTGTTTGTTTCAGTCTACTTCCTGCTGGCTTAATGGCCAAAGTTACCTAATGAGTTTTGATTGAACTTCTAGACATTTAGGCTTGTCCAGATTTTCCTTTGCATATTCTGTCATCTTGTTCTTGCATTAAGTTACTTCTGGTTGCTAAAATAAACAAAGGTGTAGTTGATGGTAGAGGAAAACTTCTGTCTGCCTTGACTTAGGTGCCTGGAAAAAGGCATGTGTCCTTTTTCAGTGTCATGGTATAATTATAGAAATACTTGTTATTTTTGATCAAATGAATGGCAACGTGAGACCAGTGGGTTTTTAACCTCTTATTATTTTATACATTTGTATGATTTTATGCCTTACACATTTATATACAAATATGCTTTGTAGTTTTAAACTTAATTAAATGTTAGGACTTTAAACTTATAGTTTCTAAACTTAATTACCTTTTAATAAGGTGGGTTTTTTTGAAAACTATGTGATTCAGCAAGATATTCTTTCCTTTCATAACAAAATCTGCCTTGCTAAAACTCTGTGTAAATTGAACCTTGGCTAGAGGAACATTTTTGAAAGGCATGAAGATCGCATGAAAAGCTTATTTTTTCCTTTCTAATATGTTGTGGTAATCGAAGGAGGAAAAAAACCTTTTCAAAAGCAAGCAGCTGGCTTTAAAAATGTCAGTGTATTGAATAAAATCAGTGGTTGTTTTGTTTTTTTTTACTGTGCTGGTAAGGCTACTATTCAAATTTTTTGAAGCTTAAAGGCATTTCAAATTTACAAAAAGTGATACTTTGGTTTCCCAGTTTGCATTCTTTTTGGAGTTAAGTAACATAAGCTTTCAAGAAGCAGCTTTCATTCATAGTGAAAACTGCTATTCATCACCCCCAAATTCGAAAGTTGGAAGGGAGGGATCATGGACGGTCCTGGATGCAGGTGTGCTAAGTCTTGGTGTGATCTTGGTGTGAATGCACACCCCTCCTTTTGCAACAGATTCTGGAGCCTTGTTTTGTAACCAGGGTAGGTTAGATATTTTCCTCACATACTGGAAATAATGGTGCTTTGAGTGCTTTTTGCTCTCTCTCCTGTTGAGCATACTTGTATGTCCTGACTTGTCGAGTGGGTGTTTACATTCAGAGGTTTTGGCATCTGATTCCTTCACACGATCTGTGCATGTACAGATGCTGTGAGAAGCTGAGACAGCTTTCACCTCTGATACATTTGAGGAGAAAAACAGAGAAGGAGAGCCAATGGAGGTAAAACTGTCTGTCTCGTGGTGCAGTGAGTATAGGGTTGCTCTTTGGTGCAGTGCAGCAGCAGTGGTTGAAGGGGTCTCTAAGTGGGGGAAATTCCAAAGAGTCCTGGTTGAACTGCTCTCATCTGAGTTGGGACATCTCTGAAGCACAAATAAGAGCACATCAATTACAGACCTATGCAGTTACTTCATAGGTCAATGTACCTTCTAAGGTGTGTAGCTGTGGGTATCGTGGAGTCATAAAATGGCTTGTGTTAGAAGGGACCTTAGAGATCATCTTGTTCCAACTACCCTGTCGTGGGCAGGAGTGCCTTCCACTAGACCAAGTTGCTCAAAGCCCCATCCAATCTGGTCTTGAACACTTGGAGGATTGAGGCATCCACAACTTCTCTAAGCAACCTGTTCCAATGCCTCACCACCCTGACAGTAAAGAATTTCATTCTAAAATCTTAAACCAAATCTCATATTTTAAAACTATTTCCCCTTGTCCTATCCCTATGTGCCCATGTAAACAGTCTCCCTCTTTTTTTATAAGCACCATTTAAGCACTGGAAGGCTGCCTTAAGGTCTCCCAGGAGCCTTCTCTTTCTTCCAGGTTGAATAAACCCAGCTCTCAGCCCGTCTTCGTACGAGAGGTGTTCATCCCTCTCATCATCTTCGTGGCCCTTCTCTGGACCTAGTCTAACAGGTCCACATCATTATTTTGCTGAGGACTCCATACCTGGTTGCAGCACTCCAGATGGGGTCTCACCAGGGCAGAGGAGAGGGGGAGAATTGCTTCCCTCCACCTGCTAGCCATGCTGCTTTTTTGATGCATCCCAGGAGGCAGCTGACTATCTGGGCCGTGAGCACACATCCATGATAAACCCCAAGTCTGTCTCCATTATGCTGCTCTCAGTGAGTTCCCCCAGTCTGTTCTCATGCCTGGAATTACCCCAAACCGGTGCAGCATCTTGCACTTGGACTTGTTGTACTTAATGAGGTTCTCATGAGCCAACTTCTCAGGTTTGTCCAGGTCCCTCAGGACGGTATCCCTTCCTTCTGCTGTGTCAAGTGCACTGCTTGGCTTCATGTCATCTGCAAACTTGCTGAGGGTTCATTTGATCTTGCTGTTGTCATTGATGAAGATTTAAAAGACCACCGGTCCCAAAACAGAGCCTTGAGGGAGACCATCACTGGCCTCTGTGTGGACGTACGAGTTGTTGACCCCAACTTCCTAGCTGTGTCCATCCATCCAATTCCTTATCCACTGAATAATCTTTCAATCCATGTCTCTCCAATGTGGAAATAATGATGTCGTGTGGGACCCTATCAAAGGCCTTACAGAGGTCTGGGGAGGTGACACCAGTTAGTCTTGACACTCTTAACAACTGTTGCAGTCACTCCATCTAGAAGGCCACCAGATTGGACAGACATGAAGATGAACTCTTAAGTGGTTGCTCTAGACATTACTACAGAAGATATATGTAATAATAAAGTATCTTCCACTGTCCACAGATGACATCTCTGAGTCACTCAGAAAGAAGGTGTTGAAATCACTGTTGGCTTATAGTTTGCAAATGTTTGCGTTTACTTTTGTTTGTCCACTTCTTTCCTCCATCTCATGTCAGGTGGATGCAGGTGGCAAAGTGGAGTCTTGGGCATGCCTAGTGCTTACACCACATAATCACTGGTGAAGTGGCTGTGTAGGTCATGCAGCATCAGTGCACCAACAAAACAGAAAAACCAACACCTATTAATGTTTTACAACTGTTCCCCTGTGCACACTCCAGGCTTGCAGACCTCCAGGCTTTTAATTTCCTTGGTCCCATTCAAATCAATAGACTTATCCGCTGAGTCACAGAATCATAGAATAATTTGGGGTGGAAGAGACCTTTAAAGGCCATCTAGCCCAACCTCCTTGCAATGAGCTGAGACATCTTCAACTCAATCAGATTGCTCAGAGCCCCAGCCAACCTGACCTGGAACTTGGTCATCTACTACCTCTCTGGGCAACCTGTTCCAATCTCTGTTTTTGAAAGGTAATACCTGGTATACTCTTATGTTCATATTCTGACTGGTAAATGTTAACTTTTCTTGTTACCTGTACCCTGTGGGAGGGTTGTTTTGTTTTTTGCTTTGTTTGGGGATTTTTTTGTTTGGTTGGTTTTTTTTTTCAGTTTGAGTAGCTTAATTGGTGGTTTTATAATACAGGCGTGATAGTTTTTGTGTTGTTCTTGTTTTATTTTCTTGTTTTATTTAATGAGACAGCACTAAGATTTGGAATTCAGAGGACATAATTCTCCCATGGGATTATTGATGCTCTCAGGAATAAAGTGCTGTGCTACCTCATATTTTTCAAGATAATGGATTATTTGCATATTAAAATATAAAAGGAGTATTGAGCTGAAGAAGTATGAAGGGAAGGAGAGGGAGTACTAAATTTAAAAAAAAATCACATGCCACCAAACACTTTCTAAGAAAAGCATTGCATTTTCATGTATTGATGTCTGGTTTTAAGTATTTGAACAGAAGCTTCTATTTTGGAGGGGGAGGTGTGTTTGCATATATTTTTTCACTTTAACTTACCTTTGCTGTGTGAATTCAAAGCCAAAACTACAGTTGTGGTCCACTCTTTCAGACCAGGAAAAAGCCTGAAGTTGTCCACCATGCCAGGGACAGCTAGCTAGTATTAAAATAGTTTTTTTGGGTGATGAGCTGCCACAAAGACAGCATGAAGTGCTGGTAGGGGCTAAACCAGGACAGGACAAAGAGCCACTGTGAGGTTCCCTGAAGTGGTCAGGACTGTTGGCTGTTCAGAGCACTGCATTTATCCAGACAGGTTTGTGGTACGCTGGAGTTGCTTCCTGTGTTCCTGAGCAGATCTGTGTTCCAATCACCGGTGTGCCCGACAGGAGTGCTCTCTGTGCAGAGCTTTCCAAAGGCTGGAAACACCTGGGTGTTTTGGAAGGCACACCATGGACTGATCCTGATATTGGTGTTGGACCTCTGTTGTTGGCTCCCTTGAGCAGCATCTCCAATTTGTTATGGATTTCCTGCACCTTACAGGCTGGTTTTGGGGAAGCTCTGTACTGGTGAGATGCAGCCAGTCTGCCTTGTTTATGAAATAATGGTTTTGGTTTGGGTTTTTTTTTTTCACTTTTCAGCAGTAAAAGTAAAAAAAAAAACTTTTCATGCACTGATTTACATATATTTTATTAAACCTCTGTGTTTGATGCAGTTCTTTGTGAAGAGGGCTTTTGCTTCAAGCATAACTGGGGAAGATTGCCAAAATGTAGTTAACCTTCATGTCAGTGCTTAGCTTCCAGAACTTCCCCAGATGGGCTTTTACACCTTGCAGCTGTTAGGCAATTAACCCCAGAGCATCTTGCTGAAATAAGGTCTAGTGCCTGAAATATTTGGCCTTGTGATTGTCTTTCTACCATAGTTTCTCCTAATTTATGAGTGAGGATTTGGGATTGCAGTGAACTACATATCCATATTGCTTGAGAAAAGTTTAAAGTGTAAGGTCGTGGCTTCTGGAAGCTGCCAGCAAATGAGAATGAGGAATAGGAACATGGAATTATCACATAGGCATATTTTCCTGGCATATTCTCCTTCATTAACAAAAAAAAGAAGAAAACAGGAGGAATAAAAGAAGTTTTGAGTGTTGGTGAGCCCCTCTCAGGCAAGTATTCAGCCAAAGCTACAGAGTAAATGGTCATATGAATGAAAGAATGAGTGACCTGGTTGGGGTTTTGGTTTTGGGGTTTTTTTTACTTTCTCCAGATGTCTATGCAACCTTATCACACTTTCTCCAGGTTTTTTTCTAGTGTAATAATCATGTCTGTTGGGAGAGACTCCTCAGAAGCATTATAAATGCTGCAGTATCCTGGCCACTGCTGCAAAATCTGAGCTAGTAGGTGGTGTTTCTCTGAAAACAGTACCTTTCAGATAGTTTCAGCCTTTACATTCTGGTGTACTGTAACAACAGGTTTAACAAGATACTCTTCCTTTTGAGCATTGGCTCCAACCCTTTTTCCTTCTGTTGAGGAAATGTTTTTTTTATGATGGTATGTGCTGTAGTGGAACTTAGACTGCCCAGGGGCTATGTTGAGACTGCCAAGTCTGTGGAACTACTCATCTTGACTTTGCAGGACTGTTTTCCCTAGGGGGAAATGCAATCATCAGGTTTATTGTATAGTGACAGATGTTTAATTTGTAAATGTCACGGCAACTTCAAGAGCTCCATGCTTGGCATATAATGCTTCAAATACTGGTTGTACGTGAGAAGACAGCCAAGATGTGTGGCTGGAGTTGCTGCAGTTCTGCTTCGTTTTTCTTTTTGAGCTTTCTTGGAGAAAATGGCCCTTAACTCTTGGCTAATACCCTGTTATAGTTGAGGTGTGTGTGATGCCTTTTCTTGTCATGATGTGAGTTATGTAAAAATCCTGCTCATATAAGGTCTGTCACATTCAAATGTAGTCTGATAGGTCCTTCATTTTCCTTTTATTTCCATGTTGCTTGCTGGGACAGCTGCATCTCTGGTCATCCAAAAATGTTGTGCTACTGCAGTCACAAGGACATTGTGTTGAGTTTTGCAGAATGTTAGTCCATTCAACAGATTGGTGCTGTGTGCTCTGCTACCGAGCCAAAACTCTGCTTGATGTACTGAAATGCCCTCTGGTGAAGAGTAAAGTTCATTAAGCTGGGCAGCAGGTGACAATAGGCTTAAATGTGACTTTTGACTGCTGTTAATAAATGTTCTTCATGGGCAATCTTAGGACCTTGCCCAAGCCTACCCTAAAAATGGGTACGGGATGTTACTTACTGGTTTGTGAAATAAATTCATCTGACAGTTGCATAGTGGTTAAATTCAATTGAGCTGCTTAAATTTCTAGTTGTAACTCAATGCCTGCAGCAGGAATATATATACAAAGGCTTTTTCTTATCCAAGTCATGCACAGTCTGCACAATATCTGGTGTTAGTATATCTCTACATTTCCATGAGCTTCTACTTGTCTGTGTAAACTGAATTTTAGACCCCCTACTGTCTGTGTACTGTATGATTCTCCAGAGTCAGATGTTCTGCCTGTAGTACTTGAAACAACTGAAATTAAATATTGATTTTAAAAAATGCGATTCATACTGTGGGAATGTTCAGTAGGGAGAACTGCAGCCAAAGCAACAGTGTCCAGCTGTGGTGTGGTTCACTAAAATCTGGATTGTGTTTTGCATTGCTTGTCACATGACCGTAATAGCCTGAGAGTTGCTGAAAAAATTACTAATTCCTGCATTTGAGGTGAAGGAAGAAAGAAAAAATATGAGCAAACCTGTAATTTTCCCAAATGCTGCAGTTACTGTATCTGATACATTAATGCAACTACTTCTGTTGTCTCACCACAGATAAATTCTGAGGAGCGTGTTGATACGGCTGATCAGGAGACAGTCTCCTGGGATCGCAGTATTCCTGAAGACATAAAGCAAAAAATACAGCCTCAAGAGGTGCCAGCAGAAAGTGTCACTGTCTGGATCGATCCATTAGATGCTACACAAGAATACACAGGTAGCTGATTCTTGTTGACAAATCATGTGTGTAATTCTGATGTTTACCTTTTACACTGGAGGCAAGATAGTAAGTATTTAAAAGGATGTCTCTTGTTAAAGTGTCTTATGTCAAAGCTAACGTGATTTAATTGAACAAATTGCATAATGAAATCTCTGTAGTTCTCAAATTACAGCATTTACTCTGATATATTCCAACTCTGAATTTACTTTGGTATCCTTGCGACTAAGTCATTACTATAATAAATGGTAACTGTCAATTATGGATTGTACTGGAATTACACATTTCTTTATTTCAGTCATTACTGTGGCAACTCTAAGTATCTTAGATTTTTGGTTTTGTTTATTTAAAGGGAATACTAAGTAAATATCCTATTTAACTTGATACAAGAAATGTTTTGTCATTTTTCAGGAAAGCATGCATAATTCACTCTTCCCCCTTTTCAAACATTTTAGGATGTCACATAAGCAGTTTAAGGCAATCCAACTAAAATTCTTGCTGATATGTACTAAGGAACAACTAGAAAAATGGAAAATTTTTTGTGATTATGTAATTGATACAATTATCCTTTCCAGTGGATGTTCTTTGGTTTTTGAATTACCATTTTTGAACCGATAGAGGACAGGAGATGAGGCAGAGAAGGGAGGTGAGGCAGGGGCACAGATTTCCATGAAAACATGTGTTGCATAAGACACAGCTGTTAGCATTAGATCTGGTAGGAGTATAGGTTACATCTACTGAACAGGAAAAATTGCTGGGAAGCTGAAAAGTCTTCAAAGTCTTTTGAAAGCTAAAAGGTTATTTGAAGATACATCAAAGTTATATAACTGCAAGAGGCAGAATGTAAACTAGTCTTCAGAGAATAATCTGGATAATCTCCTGTCTGTTTTCCTTTTGTGTACCTGGCATCTGATTGCAAACTTGCTCACTTTCTTGTTTTGTCCACAGAGGATCTTCGACAGTATGTCACGACAATGGTTTGTGTGGCTGTAAATGGTAAACCAGTGATAGGCGTGATACACAAGCCCTTCTCATCATACACAGGTACCTTCATGCCTTCATGTATTTCCATCATAGTCAGTCATAGTATTAATTAAAGTTTGGTGTTTGAGAGAATGTTTGTAGGTATAAATGAGAAAATAGTACCAGCAGCAAAGGAGCACTGCAGCAGACTAAACAATTAGAGCTGTAGATGTGTTCTGTGCTATAAAACCACAAAGGGAAGTGCCGCCCTTGTTTAAAACAAGAATGATGCATTTAGAACAAACTAACTGAAAATATTTTTAAGAGCTGAGATCCTTTCCATTAGAGTACTATTAGCAAACAAAAAAAAAAGTTAAACCTACAAATACTGACCAGTTTTATGTGTGCTTTTAGTCTTTAGCAAAAAAGAGTGCTTTGCTCGTTTAGCAGAATAACTTGGGTCTGTGATAATATACCCAAGAGCTGCTGTTTATTTGGTGTGAATAAAAAAGACTGAATAAAGATGTTAATGGCAACTGTTTGTATGTAACAGGCAAGACTGTCTAGCATAGCCTTATTGATTACCTGACATGCTTTTAATGTCACAGCTGTGAAGTAATTCTTTAATGATGTATCAGCGAGCATTGCTGCAAGTTTGGCAATTTGCATGCACTTCTGAAAGATTCAGAATAGTTTAAGTATTCATGTCTTACTGTGTATTTAAAACAGGAATGTCTGTTTACATTTTCCCTTAGGCAATACTGACCTCTAGAGTTCTGAAGTTTTGCAGTAGCTCTGGCACAAAATCTAAATCTGAATAAATGCATTTTGTATTTGTTGTCCTTTTTTGGCCCACTGAACACTCAACATTTTGTGCTAAATATTTTGCTGTCTATAAATATGAATTTAATTACCAGTCACTTAAGTATGTGCTGTATTCCAATATGCTTCAAGAATTTTGGAGATTTTGGAACATATTTTTTTCTTTTATCTGAAGAAATGGGTTCTTAGCGTTGTAATGTTGAGAATTTATCAGCTTTGCTAATAGTGAAGTGTGCAATGTTCAGACTTGGAATCACATGAGATGCAATGAATTCTGTCATTCTGCGTGACAAGTATTCATTTTCCAAGCTGGAAATACTGATGTTTTGAGTCAAATTATTCCTAATACTACCACACAAATACAAAGCAATAAAGGGCAGTCAGCATTGTTATTACAGAGAGCTCAGTCTGTTGCCAAACAATCTGGCTCTCTACTGAGCTGAAATTGCTGGGTAGTTTACTAAGTAAATGTCAGATTAATGGTTAGGGGATGCCACCTACCAAGCTTGGCTTTGAACTTCATGATGAAACAAGTGGAAAGTTGTGGATTCTGAATTCAGTTCTCTGAAACACAACATCAAATATTTTTCTTTGTAGGACTATCCTCCTGAGCTATTTCCTTCTTTAACATTACTATACTTCTGAACAAAATTACTCAATAGAATTTTTTGTATCTGCTTTAAACGGTAGTGGGGCTTTTTGTTCTTACATAAAAACATTGTCTGAGGAAATATTGGATGTATTTCTGACCAGGAGCCATCCTTTTAACTTGGGTGGCTTCCCAATTGCAAATTCTAAGTATTAACTACTGGGGATTTTTCCTTCTTATTCTGTTTTTGGGAAGTATAACACAGGAAGAGTCAGGCTTGGGATAATGCCATGTGCACCTATGTGTGTGTGGCCTCTTTTTCTTCCCTTGTGTGCACATGTGGGTAGGCCTCTGTCAGGCCTAACTTTCTTGTTTATAGTAGAGAGACATACTAAGTCAGAGATATCAATTACATAATGTCAAATAAGCACCCTTTCATCCTCACACTGAACAGAGATCGTCTTTTGTAAATCTTAGAACAATTTTTGTTTCTCTTGTAGCTTGGGCAATGGTGGATGGCGGGTCAAACGTAAAAGCTCGTTCCTCCTACAACGAGAAGACTCCAAGGATTATTGTGTCCCGCTCCCATGCAGGAAAAGTTGAGCAGGTTGCACGGCAGACATTTGGAAATAAAACTGTGATAATCACCGCTGGTGGAGCAGGTTTGATTCTTTAAGCATCCTATCCATTTTATTGCTTCTGAATGTTTTAATAGTGTAGCTGTTACTAGACAAAAGGATGTACTGTGGTGTCTTCTCTTTTTCTTCTTACCTTTTGATCTTCACATTACTGAAAGCAAACACTTGACAATAGGGACAAAGTTTTTCCTGTATTTAGAAACCTACATGCAAACTTGGTTCAGACTTCAGGCTGTTCACAAGTCAGTATGTTACTGAATCTAAGCCTGGGCCAGCAATGTTATTGTGGTTCTTTCAATGAAACACACTTATGTATGTTCATGGAAGGCACTGATGCCTCAGTGGGAGACAGTGGGTTTTGTGACCATAGGCACCATCATGGAAGAGAATCTGTTGGTTGTCAGCTGTTAGTATGGTTGATATAAAAAAAAAAAAAGATAAAAGGCCATTAAAGTTTGATGCTGTTTGTTGCATTTAGGTCAAAAGAGAAAACTAACATCACTAAAGCAATTTTTTTATGCCTCATACTCAATTTAAAGACGTTTTAGAAGACTTTTTACTTATGTGATGGCTTTTTTTATGTTACTGACAGAACATAAATGGGAGGCACTAGTGTGAACAAGAGCAGTTTTAAAGCCTCAGAAAAGCAATGCAGAATTTTATTTTTACAGAAATGTATTTTTCAGTGTCTTTTAATGCAAAAAGTCAGAGCTCCCTTACAGATTGTTTAGTGAAGAAGGTCTTGCATTGCTTCTTAATAATGACTCTAAATGACAAAGAAAGTTAAAGTGTAACCGATTATAGCAAGTCTTGTCCAGGGCTTCACTCTGTTTAAAAAGATGAAGAAATGAACAGATTAATGAAACAAGAATATTGGTCAAAGAGTTGAAAAATTGAAAAAATTGCATAAAAGAACAGTTTTGTGCAATTACTTTGTACTGCATTATGAATAATAAAGGGGAATGCCCTGGGCTGATTTGCTTTATTAAAGAGTGGTGTATACATCTTCCTTCTATTGTAATAAAAAGCCAGGGAGAAAAAGATAGACTTGAGCATGATGCAGGGATTGAGGAATGAATGAGTAAACATAAGAGCAGAACTATATTTGAGTTTCTGGTCTTGTTCTTTTAATGTATTTCGACAGGAAAGCTGGGTTTATTTTTTTTTTTTAACCTCTGCCCATTTCTTCTAGGTTATAAAGTGTTGGCCCTTCTTGATGTGCCTGAAAAGAATCAAGAAGAAGCTGACGTGTATATCCATGTCACCTACATTAAGAAGTGGGACATATGTGCTGGAAATGCCGTGTTGAGAGCGTTGGGTGGCCATATGACTACCCTGACTGGTGAAGAAATTAGTTACACTGGCTCAGATGGCAATGAAGGAGGACTTATAGCCAGTATCAACATGAACCATAAAGCACTAATTGAAAAACTTCCAGATCTGGAAAAAACGTCACACAAATAAGCATGACTGATGGAGAAGTACAAGTTGTGCTTTTGTAGCCTCCAGATGTTCTGTCTGAAGAAGCAGGTGTGAAAACGTGCTGGAAAAGATGCACAGCAAAGCAGTTTGGTGTGGGTTTGGGAACTATATCTTGCATTGGCTTTTGTCAGTGGTGGTATTTAAAAAGAATAAAATAATAATAATAATCGGAAATAGGAAGGGGACCGATGGTCTCACACATCAGTTTCCATGTTTTATTTTTTTCAGACTGTTTTCATGCAGTTCTTATATTCAAGGTGCATTTACCATATATATTGGTGAACATAGGTGAACTAAAGAAAAATCCAATTTTTTTTTGGTAAAATAACCTAAATATTTCTCACAGGAATTTCTTGAAACCTTTTACATCTTACTGTAGCTTTAGCGATTCCATAATAAATTAGGTAGGAAAAAAAGCTTGATTTGTATAGGCATCTGATAACAGTAAAGGGTTTATCAGGAATCATGACCTCATATTTTATATCCCCTGAATGGAAAGCACAAGAAGGTTGATTCAAATCTATATGCAGCAACACTTTATCTTTGACAGTGTGGCACTCTCTGCTTTTTAAGAGAAAAAAAGAAATGTTCTGTACTATTTTGACTTCTTTCCTGAAGATGTAAACCAGTTTTAGTTCAGGTGGGTTGTGAATATCAGTGTTTTATTAATCAGTGTAATTATTTCCTTATACCTTTTTAAAAGAAGGCAGCGTTTCCTTGTATAGTTTTTAGCAGTTACTTCTTGTCCTTTATTTCTGCAAACAGTGTTGAAGATGCATGCTAGATTTTTCTGTAATGTAGGGCTTGTTCATCATGTGATATTTGTGCCTATAGAAGCAGCTTCTTCCTTCAGTACCTATTGTTTTGTTTGTTTGGGTTTTCTTTCCACTGGACAGAATCATAGGGAATGAGTTTTACAGAAATAGTAAGTTGACTGGTTATTTCCATTTCCAGCACGAGATATAAACTGGCACTTTTTCTATAACTCCAGGAGCAGCTTTGTCTTTTTAGCTTGTGGCAGACTCTTTCCTGCAGAAAGCTCTTCAGCCATTCCAAACAGCTTGTGCTTATTTGATTTGTGGTAATTTACAGAGAAAGGAGAAACCATTTGACTTGAATCTGCTTAAGCAAGTTTGAAGAGTATGTGGCACTTGAAGTACAGCAGGGTCTGCAAAACTTTACTGAAAAATGTTCTTTGCAATCCGGTACCTACAGAACAAGGGTCCTTTGACATCAAATGACAATTTGTTGTACCTCTAAAATATGTGGTCTTCTATCTCCAAATATGTAACCATCTGCATTGTTGTTCTCTGCATCCACCTGAAAGGTTTCAGAAGGTTAAAATGTATGTGTTATTTGAATTACTAGAAAGTAAGCTGCCCATGTCTCTCAAGAATGCTGAAATTATTAGTTAATATGGATGGTTTCTGTTCAAAGTTTGTTCGGTATAGGCTTAGGCTGCTTGATCCAAACCCTTAATACTTCAACTTTTCATATTGTTAATGAGAACTGCTGTTCTGGTTAAAAAGAGGTTTTTCGTCTTAGGTCAGTAGTGGAGAATGTTTAGATACTGCTTTCAACTTCTAGATGAAGTTCACATTTCCAAAAGACCTCCCGGATGTTGCATAACTACAGATACAGACTTTCATTTCTTAAACTTACTGGCAAAGGAGACTGACTATTAGTCCTATGAGCCTTTTGGTACAGATAGTTTTTGGAGAAATTTTTCCAACACAGACACTATTGCTGCTCTTTGAAAATAAGTTTTACACATGTAGATAATACACAAAGCAGTTTTACTTTCAGTCCTTAAATTTAAGAAACTGCTATGTGCTATGGCAAATAAGTGATCATGCCCTTTCTAAAAAGGATCTGATCTATTTCAAAAAGTTGTTGAGATTCCAAACTTCAGTGAAGAGTAAAAAAACCACACGTTCATCAAGAATTTAATATTTTACAAGAAGATGGCAGCTTTTTAAGGCTGATTTAAATGTCTTAAAGCCTAATTTAATTTTAAAAAGCTGTTTGTATGTTTATTTGTTAAAGAACATGGATTAAAATTGAAATATGAGAAATAGCCATAGTTAGCCTAGTATAAAACCTGATTGTGTCACAGAGGTCGAATGCACAATATTTAAGAAGGCAATTTAGATGAAATCTGTGGCAAGTTGGAGTTTTAGAATCAGCTTGAAATCCTATGTAAACATACTTCCTAAAAATGGGCCTGCTTTTATTTCGGGGAATACTTCTATCCTTGCATAAGCTGTGATCAGACTTCCTGTATGGGAAATGAAAAATGTTATGTAATGTACAAGGGCTTACTTGTATCTTAGTTGAAGGCATAGACCAGTGGAAAAAAGTATTTGCCTAAGTTTTTTTTTCTTAGGAAAACCAAGTACCTTAGGTGAGGTACTTTCCTTCCTCCCATATGCTGGCTAAAATGCCTAGCTTTCTATTAGGAAGACTTGTGCCTCTTTAGACACAGTAATATCTTAAATTGCTTTGTTGCAATGGATCACAGTGATCAGTAATTTCCACAGGGGACCATTGTTGGCCTAATCTCACTCCTGGTGAAATGGAGGAAGAGATGAGAGTGTGGTGCCCTGTTAATTATTTGTAGTAGAGCCCAAGCTCGTAGAGCTTTCCCACAGTTGAGGGCTAAGGTAGTGCTTGTGGTCTCCCAGTGTAATTTAAAGAGTAGCTGCTTTGGTGAGAATAGGTGAGCAGCTGGTGACTATCAGTTTCAGATGTCATTTTGCAATAAATGTAATTCTTATGCAGACCAGCAAGTATTCACAAGTGCTTGCTTAGTGCACACATCCCTGTGCACTTTCTATAGTGTTAACACTCAGTTGTCATTTCTTTGACTGTGTTTACACTCCATTCTGAAACTTTTTGCTTAAATTCTGGCTTAAATATTTGTTTGGTCTAATCAGTGTGGATGTGCATTATCTTATGCCCAGAGGGTAGGAAGTCATACCATACCCACTTCTCACTGCTAGGCTTACAACAGTGTTCTTTACATCTTAGCCTTTTCCACATGAAGCTGTCACACACCGTTTTTACAGATGCTACTTAAAACAATTGCATGTTGTAGGTGAGTCCTACAAAAGTATATATTTTTTAAAATCTTAATTTAAAAAAATTCATAGTAACATTCTAGTTTCAAATAAGGGAAGTAAGAGGATGTATTATTTTAGCATTGGTTTTCCAATGGTGGATATTTTGAGTGGCTATTATGATTAAGGTGGTTGCAAGTGAAATTATTCTAAAGCTGTATGTATTTTCTCTTTTTCATTCTTCTAAAAAGAGTGTATGATAGAATCAATAATACCTGGTACTGTACCAAGAGTCCTAGCTTTCATTCCTTGAGTGAATGTTTTCTAAATAAATGGACACAAAAATAAATGGGTTGAATATTGTATTGAACTGGTTTTTAAGATTAACCTGTTTGCCAGACTTTTACAGATGAATTTAAGAGGTGTTTGTTCTGATCTGCAGCGCACATGGTGATAATGAAAATACTTAGCAGATATGGCATACTTGGATAGTGAGTTAACCATATAGGGGAAGCTGCAAAGTCATGTAGTGGTATTGTTCCATACATTTGCTTCATGGTGGTTACAGGGGACAGATTTTCTAATTGGTTTCAGGTGTGAGAAGTTTTGATTTTTATTTTTTTTTTTTTTTTTTTTAATTGCCAGTGGCTGGAGACCAGAGTTGGGGAAGGGAGTCAATACTGGGGTTGATCTCTGCTTTTTTGTTTATAAGTAAGTGTATTCCAATGTCTTTGTAGCATCCTGTTATCTGTTTGGGTTGTACAACAGTAGTGCAGTATTGTATACTCCTGATTTAATGCCTGAAACAAGGAGTCCACATCTCCCAAGAACTGTGCAGTGAGAAGTGACCAAGTGTCATTCTGGGCCTCTGCTGTATTATGCCAGCAGAGAATGGCTGCTTCGTTGTCTTCTGGATGTCATTCCAGTAACAGTTTCTCTCACAGAAAAATGCTTTTCTAGGCTACTGTCTCCCCAGTTATGCCCAACCTCTTTGTGGATCTGTTTTCTGAAGTAAACAAGAGCAGTGGAAAGAAGCAGATGGCTGTGCTGAAGAAGTTGCAACAGAGGACAGTTATTTTTGGTTTGTATTTTTAAATTGCATTGATTGTTTCATGTCTCTTGTCTTTCAGGGGTTAGATAATGATACAGTTAAGATTCAATGGACCACAAATAAATGCCTGTGGGATTTTAAGCCCAAGCAGGAGGGAAGGTAGGAGGACTGCCTCTCACCAAGGCAAACCTGAACGGATGGTTTTCAATCAGGCCACTCATGCTGAGCCCTCCTTCAGTGCTTTAGTGGTTTAGGCCCTTTCACAAAAACAGTTACAGATTTGACTTTGCTGAAGTATCATGCATTGTCTTGTCCTCAGATCTGCTGTCCTCAGTGATAAAACTGTACTATATCCACTTCACTGTAATTTAACTCACTGAGAGAAGATTGTGGTAACTCTGAGGACTCAGTTGCTTGATTTGTGGACCACAACTTTATGGCAGCTCTTGCAGTGATGTCCTAGTACTTGCTGCAAGTGTCTTCCCACCCCACAAGCAGGTCATGCACCCACAAGTCATACTGAGAAGCTGTTGAAGCCTTGTGTGTTATGGTTTTCAGGTGGCACAACAGCTCTTTCAGCTCTTCTGTGAGAAGTGCTCATCCAGTTTCCTTCTGAGGGTCTCTCTGGAGCCAGTAAATAGTGGCCATTTTTCCCTCTTTACTCTTCCTCTCTGTTCCCTTCTGATCCTTGATCCTTTCTTAGTCGATGTGGACAAGAAAAATGAGAGATCAGGGGTGAAGACAGTCCAAGAGGGAGAGGACCCCAACAGATCCAACTTATCCTGAAGCTGGTAGGGACTAAGGTCTAAGGTAGTGACTGATTGTACCAGCAGTGCAATAGTTCCCAACAAAGTAACAGGAATGTGGAGAGGTTCATGCAATTAGGGGCACTGAACATACAGAAAAGATGCATATGTGCTATGGAGAAGTTAAACACCCAAAAAGAAGGAGAAAACAGTTTTTCAATATAATGTTACAAGCATTTGGCATTTGTGCCCCCCCTTGATGCAGAGCTTCATTACTTTTGAAAGAGCCTGCCCTCTGTGAAAGGCCTGATTTTGTTGAACTCAATAGCAGTATTCCCACTGAACTCAATGTGTGCAGCACCAAGCCAGATAAAACAGGAACAGCAAATTAGGCTAAAATCTGAAAGGTTCAACCTCTGTAATAGAACAACCTGGTTTGTGTTAAAGTTGCCTCTTATAACAGCTTCAGTCTACATTTGGAAACGTCATCGTAGTGTCTGAGGTTCTAAGTCTTTCAGGGTTTTTTTATGGTCTACAGCTGATAGAGCCCACTTGTCAGGTAACATTGTTTTCTGCTTCAATTGTTCCTTATTTGCAATTCACATTTCATTTTTTCTCTCCAAAGGATCAGGAACACTCCAGCATTTTTACTGTTGTCCCACCAAATTGTATTAGCATTTTCCAATTGTGTGCCAAATTGAAATAACAATTCTCTAAATAAATTCTCTGAAAATAACGGTCTGTTGAGGGTATTTTTCTATGTTTTGTCTTTCTGGGGGTATTTATTGTTTCTCTGTGCTCCAGATTATTTTTTTCCAAGTAATGCTTGTCATGTTGCTTCAGTTATGCTGTATCCATCATGTGTGTGAGACTTCCTGCCTGAGGAGTTACGATAAGTCCAGCCAAGTTTATGATAAATATTATTCAAGATCTCCACTGGTTTTGTTTTCACACCTGTGTTGCTGTGAAAGCTGGTCAGTTTCTGAAAGTGAGTGCTTAGAAATCCCCCAGATAGTATTGCTCTTTGGATCTGAAGAAGTTTTCCTTTCAACATCATTTCCACATCTCTTCCTAATTGCATTACGCTATTCTGCTCGAGTCTCTTGTTTCCATGAGAATAGTAGTAGCAGGGTAGTAACTGTACAATTATTAGCCTTTATTCTGTTAATGTCCCACTCTTCAGAAGTGAAACCATGGAGCAAGTTGAAAGATCCTTTAATGTCCCACGTCAGTATGGCATTTTGGGCAGTTCTTGGATGCAACTTCAAATATTTTTCTTCTCACCCTTACCAATATGTGCAAGACTGGATGTGCAATGACATTGTCTGTCATCCTGGAGTTAGGCAACATGTGCCACAGAGTTGTACACAGATGTTTTAAAAACCCTAGATCATGTGTGATCTAACGAGATAAGGAATTTGGAGTCTTTTGCAATGCTCAAAAATGCATCTTCAGAGAAGTTGCAACCCAGAGGAGGAG
This sequence comes from Illadopsis cleaveri, assembly GCA_013399915.1. Lineage (NCBI taxonomy): Eukaryota > Metazoa > Chordata > Aves > Passeriformes > Timaliidae > Illadopsis > Illadopsis cleaveri. The sequence continues at coordinate 21,354 of VXBB01013887.1, read as the reverse complement.
GGATTCTTCCCACCCTGCAAAGCGAGTAAGTGCATGTCTGTGTGCACATGGTATACGGCTTGTTGTAAGCAGTTGAATCCTTTGGGAAGCCTGAAGGGTCCAGATAGAGGCAGATGTGTGTTCTATGCTGTCAGCCATTTACATGAGGCTCTCAAACATGCCTTTCTCACATCTGACCTATCATATCCTGCCCCAGGGCCAGCATTTTGCGGGTTTGATTAGAGCAGTGTGAAAGGTAACATGTAACACTGTTCAAAAACTATACAGCCCGTGGTGACATCCTGCTTCTCAACAACATAAATCAAGTTTATGTGTCCTGTTTCTCTGTTGGGCCAGCTTCTTGCATATATTGTGTTCCACAAGTTCTTGTTTCTGTTTATTCTCTTCAGACAATCATGCTGTCCATATTTGATTCATAAATGTAAGCTAAGCTTGTTAAAAATGCAATAAGTTTTGTTTATGCTGTGCATGCCTGAGAACCACTTGTATACTTCTTTCTTTGTGCAGTGGTTAAGACTGTCCTGAGTAGACTTCTCATGTCTTAGCACACAGGCATCCTGCACAATAAGTACATCCTGCACACGGAATATTTTGAGCTGGAAGCAACCCACAGAGTCCAACTCTTAAGTGAATGGCCCATACTGGGATCAAACCCACAAGCTTGGCATCATTTGCAAAACTGCTCCAACCGAGCTGAAGGCTTTTCAGTCACTAAAAGCCCTCCTACAAATGTCAGTCCATTTGCACTGCTACAATAATTAAGCTATTTTCCAGGATAGTGCTGCACAGCACTGTTTTAACTTGGTCTGGGCCCTAACTCAGTTGCTTAAAGGTATTCTAGGAGCCTGTCAGTCAAAGACAATTTCTGATGCCCAGGCAAAGGGCTGAAGTTCTGCTGCAGAGGATGGAAGTTTGACCTGGCACCAGCAGTGGGTACAGTCAGGCGGCTGGGAAGGGGCTGTGGCAATGTTTTGCAATCAGGGTAGACACAATGGAGTGACTACCCATCATCTCTGCTGTAGGTCTAATCCTGGTGACCTTTTACTTGTCATACATCTTAAGTAAAATGACTCCAAATTACAGGAATTCTTCCAAATTAAGTGCTGTGATCTAAATGAAAAGAACAACAAACATTGTGCTAATAGGTAATAATTCTTTAAGGGTATGCACAGAGGTGAAACCAGATAGATTTGGCTTTTACGTTTGAAAACTGCTCATTTTTTCTTCCAAAGGGATGTGGTCATTATAGAATTAAGGATGTGTCAAGTTTGCAGTCCTCTCATCTGAACTCCACCGGGGCTGGGTGGGCATGTTCTGTTTGTATTTGCAGAGGGCCAATAACATGGTGCACATTCTATTTCTGCAGGAGGATAGTGTTCAACTAAAATAAATAAAGGGGATAAAATAGATATGATATCTGTACTAGGGGGTAGGCAAGTACTTTAACCTGCTTCCCATAATAGTCTGCAATCTTAATAAGTGAATATTTTGGAATTCTAATATATAATATATATATATATAAATAACTCATTAACTGTTGGAAATATTTGTATCAGCAGTAAAGATTTTAGTTTATTTTAGCAAAAGTAAAGTATTTCTTGTATGCAATGTTTTCTACTGGAACTGAACTGAAATAACCAGATCTCTGCTGTTCTGATAAGATACCAATCTTCTCTTACAATAATAGTTTTATGCAGATGCAACAATGGCTTTTGGAACCTAAATTGCACTCCATCCAAATAGATTTAGACCAAGAACACCATACGCGGCAGAAAATCTTTTGGCGTTGACACTGGGATCTCTAAAGAGTTTAGAACAGAGGGGAACAGAGGCCAGTAGAGGGCTCTGTCTTTTCATAAATCTCCTGAAGATCCAGAAAGATCTTGGTGACTATGAACTTACATGGCTGTTTTGTTTTTTACAAAGAAATGTCACCTTTTTTTTTTTCCTCACTTGTGACATGTCTTCAGTTAAGCGGGCACAATTGATTCAATGTGATCTTGCTTCAAGATATCAAAGAACTGTTTTCTTTTTGGCCTTTCTTAAACATGAGAGCAATTGTACCCATCCTTATCTAAAAATGTTTCATCTTGAAGCAACTTCATCACACATTTCCAGGCTCTTTCAGGCCACTGTGCTTGCAAGAGCAGTGACCACACTAATATTTTATCAACTTCTTGCTACTGAAATTGTTTGGAGTTTCTTTTTCTTATCTCTTGTCACTGGCATTTATTGTCCTTTGTGTTCACTTCTCACATGCAGGGAAAGAAATAAGTCATTTTCTCTTTCAGCCTTTTGCAGGAAGCTAGCTGTGCTTTCATCCACAATTGCCCTCCAGTACTGTGTTAAAACAGTGATATTACTTTTTTCTTTGCATTGCCTTTAATTTGTACCACATGGATTTCTAGTGACTGTCACCTCCAGGCCTGTGGAACAGAGGAAAAAAGAAATGTCCATGTGTCCCATGCTCCAGCTGCCCAGCTAAAGCAGGGGTGCGTTGTTCTCCACAGACTCTCATTTAGTCAAACCTGAGGCAAGATGAGAGAGATGGGTAGTTCTGAAGAACATCTATTTGCTACATCCCAAGCTTCATTCTCCTGCAGGGATTGTTGCTCCTCTAGTGAAAGCCAATGTAAATGTGTCCTTGTCTGCCAGAGGGATGGTACAGATACCATACAGATACAAAAAGTCTAACAACAACAGCAAAAAGAAGGACTGGGGAAAGCTAGGCATCCTAATTTTAAACAGAGAGCTAATTTGGGAATTGTCATTTATGTTTGCAAGTAATTCCTTCTGTTAATTATATATAGTTGCATATTTGAGTGGGATACTTCAAAGGTGAAAATGAAGTTCCTTAGCTACTTTGGGAGATGAAAGAGAATTAAGAAAAGAAAGATAGTGTAAAAAAAAAAAGAGAGAGAGAAAAAAAAGAGAAAGCTTTGTCCTTTTGTTTGAGCAGCTGTCCACACTATAAATTGAAATGAAATCACTGAGTCTTTCTTGGTCTGTGTTCATCATAGGCAGTTTCTGCAGTGCAGTCTCTCTGCATCAGGACTTGGCTGAGCTTTGCTGTATGTCTGTGGGGGTGGGCTGAGGGTGGTGGTTCATTGCCCCACACATCAGAGACAAGGCCATCTGCACACTTGCTGAGGGTGCACTCAGCCCCACTGTGCCACTGATGAAGGTATGAAACAGCATTGGTCTCAGTGTGGGCCCCCAAAGGGCATCACTCATCACTGAGCTCCATCTGGACTCTGCCCTCTGGATGAGACCATCCAGCCAATTCCTCATCCATTAAACACTCCCAACTATCAACTCCATGCTTCTCCAACATAGAGAGAAGGATGATGTGGGGATCGTTTCAAAGGTCACTCAAATCAAATATTTAGTCTGAAAATTTTGTATCAAAATGAGGTGAAAAATCATGACGTATTGACAACCAAGAAGAAAATGTCCATCACAGGTATTTAACAAAACTTAGTTTTAAGCCAAAGCAGAAAAATTGCATGGATTAATTACTTAGGTTTTGGTTTGTGTTTTTTTTTTTTTCTTTTGTTTGTAGATGTTTTTTACTTGAATTAACATCCATTAAGACCAAAATTTATTAAAAATACTAAGTTCACTCTTCTATGCTTCAATATTTCAGTATTACATTGTAAATGCCTAACAGATAAAGCACAAGGAGTCCGCTTGAAATGGTAATGAACAATTAATTCTTCAAATATGTTTTCTGTGTTGGAGAATCCACTCATCTGTATTTGTCTGCTGTGCCCTAGTTTGTGGATGACACTATTAAAAAATGGGACAAATAATGTAAAAAAAAAAAACAAAACTCAGGATCAATTCTGCAGTCTTTTCAACATCTCTAGAAATATTTTCTGCTAATGGAAGAACCTTTTATTTCACTATATTGAATATTAAAATTCTTGACAGTAACCAACTGTTTCAGTCTCCTCCCTTTTTAAGCCATCAAGGGATTTGGGGATTTCTTTACTTTTCAAAGGCACAGATCTGAGCAATATTACAAATATCATGTTCTGTGCCTTTTGTTAACACTTCTACCTTCACAAGTGTGGAATAAAAATGTCAAGAGACTACCTCAGATCAGCATGATCATATGCTTCTTGTTTTAAGTGGTTCATGTCACCATTATGGTGCCCTTAGATACAGAGTGGACAGAGTATCTGAGGCTCTTCAGATGATGAATTACATCCATTTACTGCTGCTTCAGTACAGCCATTCTTTCCTAAAAATTTTGAGCATTAGCCAAAGGGCATAACTGTATTACTTTAGGTAGAAATTCAGATCATCCTCTCTGTAAGGACATGAGCTGGACTGAGGCTCTGTTTCCTCCTTGTAACCCTAAGTGGAAATTGATATTTATGCAGGTGACAGTAGTTTTGTCTCAGGAGTGTTTCGTGTCTTGAAGACTCTCTGAAGCATTTTATGAAGGAGTTTGACTTAATCTAAACTGCATTATTCAGCTGATTGCTACAGTGGATGAGTTTGTGAGTCCTTAATCAGAACTGCAAATAATTGAGTGCCTTGAAAATCCTTCCAGGGTGAATTCCCACAGAACTCCATCATAAGAAAACTCAGGATGGAAACTTAAAGTAAAAGTAAATCATGAAGTTATAGTTTTTGTCTCAGATGTACGACTGTTCTTGGCAAGAGTAACTTTTGAATTTCCCTTCTTTTGTGGATATTAGAAGAGGTATATTTCTGAGCAGTTTTTATCAATAAAGCTGTTAGACATCCGAAACTTCAGACACAATTCTGCTTTTCTTTTTTTCTTTTAGAGCCCTTGGTTGGCTCCAAATACTTTGTGTACTGAAAGGAAAAGGAACAAGTCTGCAGAAAGATTTCTATGATGGTGGAAGCAGATTTGAAGACAAAATCTGTTTTCAATTTCTCCTTGGTTATAAGGTATTAAATTATTTATATCTGATCTAAAAATCAAAACCTTTCCAAATTGCCACTTCCTTTCTTTCCTTCTCAGTTGCTGGTACATGACTGCATCCTAGTAAGCAGAAACTTGTGCTGGGAGACTGACTGGGAAAGGATTGGGCTGATGTTAGGTGAATTTGAGCAGTTCAATGAACTTTCAGCTCCTCTGTGCTATAGACAGTAGAAGCAGAGGTGAGAGTGCATTTATCTAGAAGTACAGACTGTCCTCTAGATAACTTGCACTTTGCACTGAAAGGTCTAAATTGTAGGGAATTAGCAACTTCTCCTCTTTGGGTTATATGTCTGGAGTCTCAGACAAACTTGGCTTGTGAGATCATAGAGCAATTTGTTCTCCTCTGCCTCCATTTTGATTCAGAAAATTTTGAATTACATTTAGAAAATTTCTTTTGGAATACAGAGTAATGGCAACTTTAAAAATGAGCATGAATTTATACCTATGTCAATCTTACTAAGCTCAGTGTCTTGGCCTAGCAATGACATTAAAATTTGCCTGCATTTTTCCTCTTGCAATTTACTCTTTTTGAGAGTGCTAAGGCATCACACAGTCACTCAGTAAGAGCTAAGGAGAAGTGTCAAAAAACTGATGTTCCAATGCTTTTCTTTTTTTCTTGTCAGGTGAAAGAATGAACCTTTTTTATAGAAAAGTAAGCTTGTGATGGCTCACACCATAGCGTGAGCCAGGATAACTGTCTCATTGCAAAAAAAAGGCAAAGCATATGCAAAGTGTATCATGGTCAGTAGATAAAGAGAAATTATTATTATTTAAAAATTATGACTGTCCTTTTTATTATTACTATTACTTGGGCTTATAGCAGGGAGAAGGGAAAGTTAAGAGGCAATTTAATAGCAGCTTGAAGCATAGCTACAAGAGATATCAGGGTTACAACCCTTCTTGGCAGTTGCAGATGGTGTAACAAAAGGCTTTTGCAAAAACTACTTCTCTGTGAGAGTAGGATGTGGTTGTGGAGTTTCCAGGCTTGGAGGGTTTCAACATCAGGCTGGAATAAACTATAAACAACCAGATCTAGATCTGGTGACAATTTTGTTTCAGCAACCTCTGGGATGGTTGGACTACTGACCTTTTGAAATTCCTTCCTCTCAACATATCTTGAGTATGTGAGATTAAGATTAAAATGTTCTGAATAGCTGTGGGAAAAGCCCTCTGGCCAAGACTTTTGGGTCCCCTAGTATTACAGGAGGTTTCACATGGTTAGAACATGGGTTTCACTGCCCCCTTTAAGCTCCTCAAGCTGTGAGCATTCAGCATCTCTGCAAATCCTGGTTAGATCATCAGAGGATGGCTGTGGAAATAGGTAGCTCTCATTTAATGCAAGGCAAAAAGAATTCTGAAACAGGACTGTATTTCCAGGATTTTTTAGAGTTTTTTTTACTGGATTATTATTTGCCTTGTTTGCTGACATTTTTTATTGCAAATCTCCCATCAGTTGTTTAAACTGTTCATAAAAACTAGGATCAGTGTACATGAACTTGAGCCTCTTTCAGAGATAAACCCTCTACTGAGATCCTCTACAGCAATGAGTTACTTCCATAAACGGTAGCTAAGCCAAGTCAAGCAGGTCAAACAAATCAGTGAGAAAGGAAAACAGGCAAAACTGGGATTATTCCCAAATTCCGCTGTTTCTTAGTGGAAAAGAATGACATTTAGTAGACCTTTTTGTGTTGTGTAGAAAACATGTCCTGGACTGAATAGCTCCAATTGTTCAGGCACAGGCTTAAGAAGGAAAATGTCCCTGCAGCTGAGAGGCTGCAAGGCTGACATTCGTAGGAATATTTGCTCCATTTATTCTTTCTCCATTTCTATCAGGCAGATATAACAGAGAAAACCTTCAGGAAAGTGTCCTCAGATACATCTTCAAATGCTTCAGGTCAGTTCCTAGCACACAGAGGAAAATTTGGTTCCAGATCCCCCGCTTTGCACTTGTCAGGTCTCCTTCCCTCCATTCCTCACTCTAACCTTGGTATCAGGCACTGCTCTGCCATGGATTCCACTGTTTATTGCCACAGCAGAACAAACCTATCTGGTGCTACTGCCCTTCTCTGGTTTCTTGTTGCCTCAAGCCCTCTCCTGACCCTGTGCAGAGCTGTTTAATCTCTCTAAGGCAACACAACAACTCACCTGCCAAAAAAAAATAGGGAAACATTTCATATCTGAGCTAGGCAGTTACTCAGAAGGAGGATGCAGGAGGCAGCAGCTGAATTGCACTTACTTGACAAAAAAATACCTGCACAACTCTGACCCACTGTCACTTTGTGCTCATAGCTCCTGAAATGCAGTCATACAATTGTATCATTTTTCTATTTCCAGTGAAGTGAAGAAGCAAAGTATATTCTGGATCTATGTTGTGTCCGTCTTGGAAAATTATTCACCTTTATATTGCTTGACAGCAGAGTTCAATATACTTAAATTAGGAAAGGACCATAGATCATTTTTAGAGCTTCATAACTAGTCTCATAAAAAGACTTATGGAAGATACTTATGTGAGGAGACTTCTGCAACCTGCACACAGTGCTTTGGAAAAATTCCAGGCTCGCTGTCTGCTCCTTGAACATGTTGTTCTGTTGTTGCAGATTTTATGATCTGGCAGCATCAGTGTCAGAAGCATCAGAGAAAGAAGCTTGGACTGCCTACACCTCCTCTCTCAGCTTCAACTGTAACAGTGATACTGGGTAGTGACAAAACTTCTGATTTTCCTAGAGAAATCAAAACATGAATGTGGTGGGTTGCAATTATGGAGGTTCTAATTCGTGCCCCTACTTTGTGATTTTGTGCAAGTTTGCCACCCAGTACAACCAGTAATAGATTTCTGCTCACCTCTCCCAACTCTGCAACCTTGAGGGTTCCCAGTTTTGTCAGAATATTTTCTGTATTTTTCTGTTGCTGATGAGTTCAGATCTTTATTCCTCTGCCCTGTGACAGCCAATTTTGAGTACTAGTTTTAATTCATCCATGTACTGAGTGTGCAGAGTACCATCCTGACCAACTCCTTATACACAGGTCAGTCCAAAAAGGAACTTCACCATAGGAGAGTAGCCAGGAATCTCCCAAAATGTCACTTTTTAGTTAAGAGATCGTAAAACCAGAGTATTTCTGATGTCCCAGATTTGCTAATTTCTGGCTACGCGACACAGACATGTCCACTGTACTTTCTCAGTCTCATTTCCCACCACGCAGTGATAAACATCAAACCTCTTCTTCTCTCCTTTCACATTAGTTAGTGAATTCCTTAGCCAAGGATGGCAGCTGCCTCTCCTGTTGCAACGGCAATGCAAACGTGGCTCACTCTGGTCTGACTGGTCCATGGCCTGACTGCTCTATTCTGGCTTCTCAGGTTATCATTCCATCTGTTCAGATGTGTTCACATTGCGATTTAAGCAAGCAATTAAAGTTATGAGAAATAACAGATGAGAAAACACACATTATTTTGGAAATATTGAGTCTAGCGCTGATAAGACAAAAATAAAAGGTGAAAATGGACAATAAATAGACAATACAGAAGATTAAGAAATTAAGAAATGGTCTGTAGAGCAACAAAACCCATTCTACAAATCACTCTAATAAAATAAAATTTCAGAGATTCACTGGTCAATAGTTTGAAAGCTTAATTTTAATTCTGTACTTGCATTATTAAAAACACCAATATATGATCTTTCTTGAGACAGTGTAACAATTAGCTTTTAAGACACGGTCATATGCATTGTCTGGAGACATGGAATGCTTTTAGATTAATAAGAGGAATTTCATTTAATAAATTACAGAGAACCTGCAAACTTCCAAAAAAGAGTTGAAGAGTCAGAGATAGAAGGCACGAAGGAAATTAAAATATCATTTTTCACATTTAAAAGAAATAAATAGAGGTTACACAAATGCACCATTTATTTACCTAAAGCAATAACACTGTCTTCCAGAAACAACATAAAATAAGCAGACAGTTGTTGCCAATGTGTTTGTTTAGAGTCCTACACAATTACATATTTTTAGTCATCAGGTTTTACTCCGCCTTCCGTCTGTGGGTCGTTGGAGATTTCCTTAAAAAGAAGAGTTACTTGTTTGAATGATATAACTGTGCCCCTGGAAAACATTGACTCATATTCCTGGGATCTGGTTTCCTTCTGCAAAAAGGCCACTGCACACCTGGAAGGACCTTCTAGTAAACAGTTTGGCATAGACACTGAAAAGCACCCTCGCGGCTGCCTTCTGTTTTTTCTGCTGATGGCTTTGGCAGAGGCCTGGCAGAGGAGCGGAGCTGCTGCACTCGGCTGCCCCAGGGCAGGGAGCGGCCAGGGCCGTCCCGGCACGCGGGTCCCGGTGTCCCCTCCCGCTGTCCCAGCCATGTCGCTGCGGCATGTCACACGGGTGCGCCCGCCTGGGCTCCGCGGTGGCACACAGACAGAAGCACACAGGGACAAACCAGCTGCCACAATGCCACAACTACAGAAACAGGCACATCTTCAGAAGAATACCTGGCAATCTGTGGTGACAAAAATGGTTCTTGAAACAGGTGGAAGATGGAAGTCAAAATGAATTATTATAATGAAAGAATGAACACCACTGAAACTGTTTCTGATCATCATCCCTGATTTCCTTTTTTATTCTTTCTAATTCAAGTTCTTCAACAAGAAGTACAAACTTGCTGCATTCCTTTTATGTTGTTGCATGGCTGGTGAGCTACCAAACTCTGCCATAGAGGGGAAGCAGAGTATCATTGTAAATCCATGCTGGTGTAAGCAGCAGCTCCAGCTTTCTGATGGAGCTGAAGCTGTGTTAGTAAAAGACGAAACTTTGAACCTTTTCCTGCACCAACCTTTTTTACAATGTTTCCATCTCCTTAGTATTTGTTAATAAATGATGACAAACTACCTGGAAGCAGGATGCTCACAAGTTGGTTCCCCTTTTGGACGGTAATGCATTGTTTGGCTGAAGAAAAACTTCCCTATGCCTTGTGCTGGGATGTCAGGATTGTAGCTTAAAATGAACACAGTTATTTTAGAAGGTACTGATTAACTGTTAAACAGGTTTCTTTTCTGAGGTGCCTGACAAGGAACGCAGAAGTTTAATGTCAGTGGAATAGAAGCATGATTAATGTCACATGAACAGGCTGAAAACTGTGACTGCATTATTGCATGACATTTTTTCATAGTCATGCCTTTGGGTGAGTGCTGGCTGGAATAGTCACCTACAGATGTGAAAGTGACCTAGACCAACCTGTCTCCATGCAGAGCTTCTTTTAAATAAACCTTTGAGGTAGTAGATGAACCTGAAAGTTCCTTTAGTTTGGGTGATGAGCAAAAGGGTTGTAACAGTATCAGGTCCTAGGCATGTGAGAGATTGTCACTTTTCCTAATATTTGTGTGTGCATGCTTCAGAGAGATTGAAAACCATCAGGAATGTCAACAGCCTGGAAGGCTACAAGGTGAATGCATGAAGCTAATTTGTCTTTTCCAAAGAACAGGAGACTAAAAATACATACATGGCAAGAGGGATGAATAGAAAAGATAAAATCTGTGTAAGTTATTTCAAGTGATAGCTGCTAGGAGGAAGCTGAATTTGGAAATTAAGTCCTACTAATGCCACCAGATTTACTGACGTCATCACATTAATGCTATTATTTTTTAGAATTGCATATGTATTGACAAGGAAACTAATAATAGCCCTGCTGCCTCTTTAGGAACCATTGTGTGCTCTCAGATAGATACAACAAAATCAGTGCTGCAGTCCAAAGAAAATCTCATATGTAAAACTGTCCCCACTGAAGTGAGTGGAGAGGATTGGTTTTGCACAGATGTTAACATGGCAGGACACTGTCCTCTGATTCAACCATGCTGCTGAGGGGGTTGCTTAATAGGCACCAAAAGCGTACTCTGAAACTTCTGTTTTATAATACACTGTCTGGTGGGGGCTAATGAGAAAAGCCCAAATGTTGACGTGGGTAAGATACTAATTACTTTGTTTCTCCTTCCTGCCTGATACCAAATTGTGGAGTGTTTTGGGAGTCCAAGGAGAAAGAAATTCATGCCAACAGAAAGACAAGGGTTAGAACACAGCATCTGCAATAGTGAGACAGCAGATGCACTGTACTTCAACCCCTGAGTATGCCAGGACTGCACCACCCAGGTGCCTGATTTGAGCTGCATTCTTTCCCCAGGCAGGATACAGGACGGGGTCTGGTGGCAGATCTGACCACTCAGTCAGGATTGAGGTTCTTCATTTAAGGTGAAAGAATTAGGGTCTGTTCCTGTAAAGCCCAGAGAATCTGAAGAGTGAACTGCTACTGTAGCAGTCAGTGAAAGTCATCTTAGTTGCTGACCTATAGGCCTCAGGGATATTAACCTTTTTAGTTCCCTTCAGCTCACTCTGTTTCCACTACTTTCATTGATTGCTTCCTGCCCAAACTCTAATGCAGGACTGAGCAAGAATTCGAAAAGGGATTACAAAATCCCAGAAATCTTCAAAAACAGAAACTTGGGTTTCATTTTGCTCAGAAAACAGTGAAGATTCTTTTAATGGAATAAATAATTTAATGGAATAATTTAATCATAGCATGGAAAAGTTTTTATTTTGTGGAGGTTTTTTTTTCCAGTGGTGGTGGTATTTGTTTAAAAAGGAGAGCATTTTTTCAATGGTACTAAATTCTTTAACTTCACAACTTTAGTAAATTTTCTTTAATTTTTCTTAATGTAGGCAAGCTGTTAGAAAAACATTGATGTAAAGATAGAATGTAAAATCAACCCTATTTACAATATTGGAAATCCTGTGCACTTCCTAAAGTAAAATTACTACAAAGGCATGAATTTAAAATAACTGATTCCAAAAGATAGCATATATCTGTGTTCATTAAGTATTTTATGGAAATGTTAAAATACAGATGACAATATATTTTTTAATCTTCTTAGCTTCATTATGATTTTAATTCAGGGTAGAGAAAACTTTCATTCCTGTGTGTCAGTCATTGAGTTTTTGTTTCTCTTGCTCAACACTCATTTTTATCAGAGCAGGTGACAGAGCATCTAGATGTCAAATGGATTTGTTCATAGTCAGGTGTGACAAGGGTGCCTTGAAACAGAAATGCCATGGTGTGAGGCATGCCAGACCGTGGGATCTCTGTGGGAAAACATCCTTGACATCTAATCTACCTGCCATAAATTACCTCTCTTCGAGTTAGACACACCAGAAAGGTGATTTCAATATTGTTAGAAGGCAAGAGAATGGCTCTGGGGCTGGAAAAAATAATGATGTTTTATTTGTTTTTGTTTACTGCATAGAAATATTACTAATTACTATGTTTGTTTTACCATTGCCTGTAACCTTTGTCCAGGGGCTGCATTAATGCAGAGATTTCAAACAGACACATTTATATGTATGCTTCGTCAAGATTCTATTTCACAGATGGCATTTCAGCTGATAATGTTCATTTCTCTGCCACTTAGAGTGACCAATGCAGAAGAGTACTAGGAGAACAAAATGGACAGACTCAATTACATATTTTATTTCTTGGGAAAACAGTAAAAAATTGTCTCTGTAATTTTCATTGCTGCTACAAATTTTCAGGGAAAGCTGTTTATTTTTGAGACCTTCTCTGTCATGTTTTGCCCGTCATGAGGATTTTGATATCAGCTCCAAGTTCACAGGTGACAAGGCTTTTAGTGAAGGAGCCCCACAACTGTGTAACTCCCTGTTCCCTAAAATTTATCTCTGCCATTTTTTTTCCAGTCTGTCCTTGCTTTAATGAACATTTAATTTTTTAAAGTGCTACTTTTTTTTATTTGCTTATCTTTATGTATTTTGGGGTATTTTCAAAAGAGAAAAAAACTATACGAGTTTTGAGTTATTTTTGTGCAACATTCAGCATTATTGGAGAAAAGTGGTCTTTTATACTCTTGGAGAAAAGTAACTTATAAATGGAAAAGTAATCTGTGATATTCCATCAGACATTCAAGGCAACACATCTGTGAAGTCTCTAATAAGGCTAACCAGTAAGCAGTGCAAAAGACCCAATTTATTTATTCAGAAAAGAACAGGCCAGGACACAATGCTGCTGCTGCAATGCCCCTTGTACCTGCTGTCAGTGTGAGGAGCTGCAGGAAGAGCTGTGCACTGTGTGGTCATCCCAGGCTGTGCAGCAGAACTGCACCAAAGCATGAGGAAGGAGCAAGTTTTTTCTGCTGACTTCTGAGGATGTGGGACCTTTGTCCAATTGTGTAGGATTTCTAAGAAAACAGGGTGGAAATGCTTCTCCTCACACCTCCTGCACAGACCTGAGTCTGCTCTTCAGGGATTTTCACCTGGTGACCCGTAGGTGAATAGATGCAGCTTCAGGGCCAGAGTAAGTTCTGCTCCCTCCATCTCTAGCCTCAGTGCCTAGAAGTATGTTCCAGCTTTTCCAGGGAGACCACTGCTGTATAAATTATAACAGGCAGGACTGAACAGTGGTGAGGTCAGACACAAGAGGGAGATATCTAATGCCACACGTTATAACATGGACCTTAGGAGGAAATAACACCCCTTTTCCTTTGTCTCAGGCTGATGAAGGCTAGCAGAATAACCTATGGCAAGCTCCAGTCTCCAGACATAAAGCATCAGTCAGTGACTTTCAAATAAGTGCCAAAACTGAAAGAAAGCCAACCAAAACTGCTGCCCAAAAAACACCTGTCTAGCCTTTTCCAGATCAGGTGTAATTACAGTGCCTGGTCCAAAATGAATCCAGACATTCAGTTAAACCAATGTCAAGTCACTTATAAATTGAACTAAAGACAATGTTCATTACTCAGAACTTTATTATTATTAATAATATTGGTATTTTATTATTGTTATTTTTCTCCCTGACACAACAACAAGATTTGGGAAGTATTTCAAACAGGAATTTGAAATCTTGCTCTTTAAACAATCACCAATATTTTCATTTGCCTGGAAGCATCTCTGCAAAAAAAAAGTTTCCATGGGAACAGTAGATGATTCTGTCATGCCTTTAACCTCTCTAATCCCAGTGGTGGGAGATTGAACCAGAGTCTTCAGCTCTGGCAATTATACTTGTACTAGTGATTTCTAGTCCAGAGGGGAACATATTCAATGGGGGATTCAATTCATATATTCAATTCATACATATTAGTAATGTCAGGTCTACCGTGAAGTATGATCACCTGAAAAGCACCATGCTGCTCAACCAAAAATGGTCAAAGACCCACATTATGACCCAGATTAGGAAGTAATTTGAAAAAAAAAAAAAATTCTAAATAAAAAAGGGGAAAAAAATTCATCCTCTAGAATAAAACTGACTTGTGTTTCCAGCCTGGGCCACTGCAATTAGTCTTCATCTTGGTTAACTGCTGATTAATTACTTCCAGTTAAGATTGAGAAAGAACATTTGTATCCCCCCCATTACTTCTGTTTTATTTAGATCTTGTCCTTTAAAGAAAATTTCTGTTTAAGTCCGCAGTACTTTGAACACTAGGAACGATATCCAATGGAATAAAGGCTCATGCTCTAATTTTGCTATTTAGCAATCAAGTGAGAAACCAGAAAGCAGAAAAAATTCACTTTGAAGATAATTTCTTCAGTATCAGCTCCATGTCTGATAAAAGAGACATAGTATTTTTGGTTCTAATAATGATGAGGAGATCAAATGTGTCATTAAACCTCAGTCACTGATATTTTCTATAGAAATCTTGAAAGAAAACAAGGTAAGAATGGGTAAACATAGAATTTCGTCATTAATTTGGAAATACCTTGACTATAATGCACATGCAGTTTATTTTAAATTACTCTGATTAAAAAAAAAGGTTCAGTAGGATGAAAAAGGTCTTGTGTCTTTTTAAACCAGTATGTTAAGACAAAAGAGATTCTTAGGAAAAAATCTCCGTAAAAAACTCCATGTCACTAAATAACATAACAAAAACTCTTCTCTCAATTGCAAAGCCAAAATGACCATTTGTAAATTACTTTCTTTTTCAGTCTCAGTAGCACTTGCAAACCATGCTCTGTGCTCTCTGGCTAATATTGGAAAGTCCAGGTTGGTAGTTATTTTCTTTCCCATGAAAGGATGCTAAATATGTATCCTCTGAGCTGAAAGGAGCTAATCATTCTACATTTAGTCAGTCCTGAATGAAAGAACAGCTCAGAAGTGTGGAAAGATGTATATCTCAAAACAGTGGGTGGAAAAAAGAGAGCTTTCAAGTGGATCACAGTCTTTTTTTTGTTGTTGTTCTTCCTACGTCATTAGTGGTTTATTAGGTGAATAATTTTGGTCATTTAAATACTGCAACACATGTATTTTGCCTTTGCACAGACTTTTCTATGGAACTCATATTATTTTGTACCCAATTATTCCCGGACATCTTGCAGTAAAGTGCCCTGGCAGAAAATATGCATTAAGAGGTGCTAGAAAAAGAATTACTGAGGCCCAGACACAAAAGGCTTCACAGAGCACAGACACCTCAGGTAGAGTTGTTTAATTACAAAAGATGACACAAATAAAGTAGACCGAAGTAGGTCAATTTTAGCAGAACAATTTAAGACTCAGCTCAGTCAGGTCTTGTTGAGACTTTAGAAGAAATCAGATCTAAGTGAAATCTTGACTCACAGATAGCCCAAAGAATTGCTTGGACATGAAGGTTGAGTTTAGGTTAATAGTATTTCTCCTTCCTTCTCTTCAGCTGTATGGCAACCCTGCTTCATCAGTCTGCCCTCCTTCCCTGGGTGACATTATTCAGCTTGTCAGAGGATCAGTGTGATCAGGGGCATGGGCACCTGCTGGGGAGCAAGGTTTTTGGGAAAAACATCCCAGATTCTGCCGCAGAGTAAGAACTAGCATCAACATGACCTGTACCTATGTATAGATATGTGCACATATATGTATATGTATGTGTATATATCTATAAATAAATACACACATGCACATATACAATCCTAAGCTTCAAGATATACAAATTAGGAACTTAAATGTGAAAAATGAAGAGCAAAAAGGTGACTGCAAAAAGGCAAGCTCAACCAGATGGTATCTCTCCTACCAGGGCACTTTTTAGCTCTCATAATGTTACTTTATGGCACAGAATGGTCTCTACTGACCCCCTGGTCCCCTGGCATATTTCTGGCATGTGAAGATTCCCTCCTGTCGCTTCATAACACCCACATTCTGGGCATGGCTGCAGTTATTTTGCATCCCACTACCTTATGTCTATCAGAGCTGCTGCAGCACTAGGCTAAAACCATCTCTGAATCTTGCTGAAGTAAATGCACCATGATATTCCACAGGGGTCCTAGAGGCTGGGTGTATTCTTATGGACACATTACTAGGAAGAAGTAGCATAATTGTCATTATTTGTGAGATGGAAAATAAAATACTGCTCTCTCCTATTATTTCAAGGAGCAGATTTTGAAGCTCTCAAATCAGAAAGAAGCAAAATTAAGTCTAGAAATTGCTTTCCTTTTCAAGATCTTACTTTGTTTTGAGTAAGTACATATCATTTGGACACAGAATCCACAAGTTTTCTTGGAGTGTTGATTACTTATATTTCCCACAGAATTTTCCAACAGAGGAATTCATTAGCAGTAGCAAATAAATATCTATGCAATGCACTTTGGCTCCTTTTATGATCAAAGAATAAAGTGAAGACAAAACTTTGTCCAAGAACAATAATCATGATGATACTCTTCAAATAGCAGGTTTGCTAGAACTAACATGTCCTTTGAGGAAAGGCTGAGAGCTGGGGTTGCTCATGCTGGAGAAAAGACTTTATTGCAGCCTGCTGTAATAACTAATAGTCCTGGCTTGTCTTATTTTCCCCTCTGATTAGGTATCCTTGCACAAACAATCTTAAAATATTATTAATTAAGAACAACAATCTTATTAGTCTTTATTAATGACATTACTTGTTTCTATTCTTTGTCACTGATTTTATTAAATCTTTGTGGGAAAACTTAATCTCAGTAGTAGTGAGCCCTCTGATGAAAACAGGCTGGGAAAGTTGTACTTATACTGTCCTGCATTTATACCATCTTTATAATGATAAAAAGCATAATAAGAGGAAAAATCTGAGAGGCTAGGAAAGGCTAAGGGATTTTTTTTTTGTGACCAGCCTATTATTGCACTGAAATCCATCCACTCTATTCAATGATCTACTTCATGGGCTGAATTTTAGGCCCATCTTGATCACCAGTATAAGCACATTTGGAAGGAAAATTTGCATGATTAATGATGTTTGATCATAAGAGGAGATTCAAATAGGCTTCCATAAATTATGCTGACAATCTCTTTGATCAATACCAGGATCAAGAAAATAAATTTTTAATCCTCATTCCTTTCATCATTCATTCGTTTCATTTTTGAATTTGCCAACAATAAATGGACTCATCTTGGGAACGGATTTTATGTGTTCAAACCTGGAAAATTGTGCACTTTAAGTCCACAGTTGCAGTCAAGGGTCTGTGTCCACAGTGAGGGGCACAGCAAGAGCTGACAATTTTTCACTAAATTGTGGGAGTGTTTTGAAAGCAAGCTTTATCCCTTCCTTTTGGGAAAAAGCTTTCAGGATATGATGGAATGTTCATGAACATTGTTTTCAATTTCAGGTAATTTTATTAAATTATTTAAGTTGAGAACAGGTTTTGTTGGTTTTTTGTGTATGGAGGTTGACAGTTTCTGTCACCTATGTTTGCAGATGATCCACAAATCCAAGTGATTTGAATACTCTGTACTACATTGCAAACTGCAATGATTCCATGTGAACATGGGAATACATTTTCAAGGTCGATGTGACAAACAGAAGTGAATGAAACTTTACAGCTCAGCCTTGACATTCAAAGCCACTTGCTTGACTCTGCACTTTCTGTTGTAGAATTATGAAATGCAAATGAAGTACAAGTAAAATATGCTAAGAAGTGAAGTTGGCTGTAATTTTGAACGTATCAGTCAAAGTATCATATTAAATGAGAAATATCTTGCTCTGTTCTTGATCTGTTTTTCCATTTGAGTGAAGAAGTTTGTATATCTGTAGAGAAGCAGGATGCAATAGAAAATCCATATATAACTTCCAAATCATTGCAATATTGTATTACAGTCAGTAGTTTCCAAAGGTTACTCATATATGAGTTCAAAATGGGTTCTTGCATCCCAGTTGCACTCCTGGCAGACATTTATCTGCATAGGCACTTGTTTCTCATGAAAAATGTATGATCTGTATTGTGAGAATAAATTAAGAGAAGCGAAGCAAAGAAGTTCCATTTTCAGCTAGTTGCTGCCTGTCAGACAGCACACTATTTCAGCTCTCAATTGTTCTTTGTTCTCTGTCAGTGATAATATTCATCTTTTCAAACATCCTTAAGCTTCAGTGTGCACATTCAACCTGTTTCAGATGAACATGATAGAGGTCTTGCCTACAAAAGTTTTGCTAGAGTCAACATGACTTTGTGCAACTAAGGAGGCAGTACTGAGTCACACTCTTGTATGTTCTTGAGCGTAGTGGGGATTAAACTGGGCCAGGTGACATGGCAGCTTGTTCAGCCTCCCTATCCAGCTCCTGTCTGGGAGGAGCTGCCACCCTAACGCAGTCATAGCTCAACAGAAGGTCTGTCAGCTCCAGAGTTGTCCAGGTCATAGTCAGTGACACAAAACAAACCAAAACCATTGCCAGTTTACTTTGGACAACCTCCTACAGGAACATCCATCCCAGAGGAGAAGTAGAGATCATTGATGTGAACTACTTCTGTCTTCAATCATAGATGTGAACTACGTCTGTCTTCCAGCTTCCATGTGTGAGCCCAGGTCCACAGAGGTTATTAGGAGATAAGTACACAACATGAACTTCAAGCTTGTGCATGAGAAAACATAATGTCTCACTACAGGACAATTTTATATTCAGTTTGCTTATTTTCTTCTTTTTCTCCTCAATAGGACAGGGGATTCCATTCCACTCAGAATTCTGTTTTAAACTTGTCTTTATTCAGTTTTTTGTAGTAACAAGAATCTTGGAAAACTAGAGGTAAAACATTGCAACATACTGGAATATGTAAAATGTTCCCTGTTAAAACAGATTTTGAGTACTGGATGTAATGACATATATCTACATAAATTCATAGCTGAAACCTCACCCATTTTCTCTGTTTTCCATTCCACCACGCTGGTGGTTTTGTAGGCATGACATTCATCTGGGATCACCTCATGTCATTGTAGAGCAGGTGGTGTTTGTACACTTTACAATATGAACATACTCCTGATACCACCAGACATCTTAATGTCCACACTCTGAAGTTGTTCCTTTATGGTGCAGGTTAGGATGATGTGTCAGGATGTGGCCAGTGACTGGCAAGGAGGGACTCCAGGGGGTGCAGAAACAGCCCTCTCATCAGGAAGTTACATGTCAGTCAGAAACCTTTCTTTACCTTCAGTCCACACAGTTATTTCTTTTTGTACCTTTTACTGTTTGAAGGATAAATAGCTTGATATGCCAGGTGTTATGTTCACAGACCTGAACAGCTGTTTGTTCAAAAAGAGAATCCAGGCACCCTGCCCCAACCTTTAATTGCTGCTCAAAAAAGGGCGTGCATTTTCATCTCTTCCTCCTTTCAGAGAAAAAAAAAAAGACCAAGAGATTTTGCATGCAGCTTTCACACTGTGCTCCTCAGAAATTGTTTTGGTGCTATGTAGTAGGTTGAGCAGAAACTCTGTTTTCATTAAGACAGTCTTCATAATTTTCAAATGTTTTGACATAAAAAGTTCAACATAATGACACTTCTCCTAGTATGTTCAAAAGACAGTTATTCAGAAAAAAAAAGTTTTTGAAAAAGAAAATACTGTGCCCTTGCTTTTGTTTTTCTCTGTAATTCCCAAACTAATAATTTTTATTGGGAGGAGAGAAATCATGCAAGGCCTTCTGAATGCTCTCAAGTTCCTAATACTTTCTAGCACAAGAATAGTCTTGGGGTTTTTTTCTGTTTATTCATCCTACATCATTTCAATTTCCACACTTAGTCTCTCAGGTAGTTAGATTTTTCGTGTGGCTGCAGAAACCTGATCAACATTCTGCTGTAAGACATGCATAAAAACCTGTCATCATTATTAACAACTCTTATAGATTTATGCAGTCTACTTTGTACCTGGCTCATGAAATGCTAAAAATTCAAGAGAAATCTCCCAATGAAGCTCTAATGCTGCTTTACCTGATACAAGAATTGTAAAGAAAATCCTCACCTATAAGGCTTTATACTTCATCCTCTAAGTGCTTTGTAAAAAACATTGCTCATGTACTATTAATGAAATTCTTTTTTGTGAATTATTAAGCCAATTATATTGGGCAAGTGTATCATTTTTAGTCATGTTTCTCTTGTTGAACTATATTTTGAAATATATCACTCAAAGCATATACTATAAACAACAACGGCATAAAGTTCTGTTATGATGCAAAAAAACCTAAACTTTTCTTGGAAGATCTAATTTCTCAGGACATCTTTAAGAAGAAGAAGTGATTTTATCTAAGGGTATGAATATAAGGCACATGTTAGACTCCTGATG
The DNA here is from genome assembly GCA_013399915.1 of Illadopsis cleaveri. Lineage (NCBI taxonomy): Eukaryota > Metazoa > Chordata > Aves > Passeriformes > Timaliidae > Illadopsis > Illadopsis cleaveri. The sequence continues at coordinate 865 of VXBB01013887.1, read as the reverse complement.
AAAAAATTTTACTTGGGATGAAATGGTCTGGATTGTTTAGAAACCAAATTTAATTTTCAGAAATGAAAGCTGTTTCTGAACATTACCACACTGAGGTCCAGTGCAAGTTGTTCTGCATGCTTTAAATTTAAATCATTAGGTAAGTCATTTAGTTTTCTTGTCTGCTTCTGTGGAAACAAAATATTAATGGAATAACATTGATTTTCTTGCTTCATGATTGAATAAAATGGTACAAATAAGTAATAATGGTACAAATCAGGAGTTCTCTCTGATTTAGTCTTTTATGGGATTAACTGACAAGAACGAAGGAAAGAATGGCATCTCACAATTAATTGCATCCATTTTACTTTCAAATTTCTTTCTTTCCCTTGCACTGACCACTTCCCAAAATCTGGAATCCAGCCCATGGTGAGGCATCTGCCACCCTGCAGCCCGTGCAGGTCCATGGGGATGCAGAGAACCGTCTGCAGCCTGTGGGAGACCCTGCAGCAGAGCAACTGGGTGTGCCTGAAGGAGACTGAGACCCTATAGAGAGCCTGTGCTGGGGCAGGTTTACTGGCAGGACTTGTAATCCCTCTGGGAAAGTGTCCTGAAGCAGCCTGTTCCTGAACGACTGCACTGCAAGGAAGGGAACCAAGCTGGAGAGGTCACTGAAGAACTGCACCCCATGGGTAGGACTCACATTGGAGAAGTCCATGGAGGGATCCCACACTAGAGCAGGGGAAGACTGTGAGAAGTCCTCCCCCTGAGTAGGAAGGAGAGACAGAGACAACGTGCTATGAACTGATTGCATCTCCCATTCCCCTTCTGCCTGTGCCGCTGGGGACAGAAGGCAGAGGAAAAGGGGTGTCCTGGTTTAGGACAA
>VXBB01013886.1:986864-1040196 GCA_013399915.1 Illadopsis cleaveri | reverse complement strand
GGTTTCCAGTAGAAAAGGTTTCACTAGGAAAGCTCTCATATTTTATATTTTGGAATGTTACTCATAAAATCAACTTTTTCTTCTGTCCTTCTCAACATTTTTAGGTAGTTTCTGAGATCTGAGAAAGCATGTGCTTATTTCAGAATTAGGTCCAACATCAGAAATGAACACTAAACAAAACTTTTCAAACCTTTGCAATCTGCTTAAAATGTGCAAAATATATATCTGCCTCATAACCTTCCAGAGTGTTTACTCCTAGTTAAAGATATTTTTACAGTGAGATTTTTTAAATCACAAGAAAATTAAATAATAACAACCGATTACTGCTAAAGCGTAATGATGTGTACTTATTTTACTCTTTCTTCCTTTAGACCAGACAAAATAAACAAGGAAGCTACTGGCCTTGCCCTCCAGAAGTGTTTTCTAATTGTCAGAATCATTCTAGAGGAATTAAGCTTAATCTTTTTTTTTTTCTCCTTTTTATTTTTTTTAAAAAATGGTGTTTTATTTTAATGATGCTTTGAAATTCCTTTTTAGCCAAAAAGAAATCCCGTTAACTGTGGAAGAAAATTCAAATCCTGATGATAATATCCTCGACAAGTCTGTGCTTCTCTGGAGTAAATGAGATTTTACTGTGTTTTCTTTCATTTTCCCTTTTCATATTTCAGAAGAATGAAAAATAGTTTCTAATGAATCACTGATCCTTCTTTTTTCCCTCTTGTTATATTATTACCCTTACTAAAAAACATTGCCAAAAATGTATATCTTCTTTTTCATATTTTCCTAAGAAATAAAAATGTATTTTACAATCATCTCTATGGTCATCTTCTCAGTCTGAATTACTGCTTGTTTTCACAATATGCAGATTAATTCATGACATTTGGATTTCATTCTTTAAGCTCCTTTAAAGTGCGCATATTTATTTCATATATGTGTATGTGTTCTAGCACAAACTATGTCTAAAACAAACAAATACACATCAGTAAAGCTAAAAGTAGAAAGATGTTTTATATCAAGGAGTTCAACACAGAGTGGTAACAATGCAGTAAATATTACAGAAGGATAGCAACAAAGGAGAAACTCATGGCTCTAGTTAAAAAACACGCACAAGTGCGTAAGCCAGATATCATAAATATCTTTCATGTTCTTTTGGGAAATGCTGGTCATTTAATAGCTCAATTGGGCACAATGCTCATACTCTCCAAGCACTAAGTAAAAGCTTCCAAATGATTGAGCAGTATTCTATCCTCTGCTAGATGAGTGAGGCTTTTCTGGTCAATATTTTTGTATTTAGCTGAAGAAAATGTTGGCAGTCAAGAAGTAATGAGACGTATCTATAATTAGAGATCTCAGAATCACAAACAGAGGGTGTTTAAAGCTTAGAGGAACAAAAACAAAGACAGAGCAGGTAACTCTATGTGCAAGGAATTTCCACATTTGTAATTTTTTTTCTTTGAAGACAGTGCTGAGGAAGTCTCAGTAAGAGTTTATTAGAAATATCACCCTTACAGGTTGCGTCTTCATGGATAATTTGTCTATAATACTACAGAAGAGAAGGAGTCAAGAAACAAATAAGGGTAAGAAGGATCTTCTAATGCTTCCTACCTAGCTGCAAACACAGGGGACTACTCTCGATTCTCTTAACTTAGTAACATGGATAAGATATTATTTTACAGGCTATGATGAAGGACATATTCTCTTGTGACCATTGTCAGGCTTGTGGTAACAACAAAGGCATCACTCTCATCATGTTGTCACACAAAGTCCCTAAAGATGTGCGTTACAACCTCTAAGAGCATTCAGGGTATGTGAGCTCCTGCTCATTCTCTATCAGAGAAAGATACCATGGCTACAGGATACAGTATATTGCATCCTGTGAAAAAAGTGATACCATTTCCTCTAGGCTCCTAGGCTCAAAATCTCCACTTAAGATGATAGACTGCCCTGCATGCTCTCTATGTTTCCACTAATTACTCCCTGCAAGATCCAGACAGATAGATGGCTCACAACCAAACATGGAATGAAAATGTGACTTCCCAACAGAATGACTTCCAAATATTATTCTAAATTGGCATGTCCAAAACACTCCTTTCAAGGAAAAAGAGATTTGCAGAGCAAAGGACAAGGAAAACTCATACTACCTTTTTTTCCTGACTCCCATCATTACTGCTCTTATGCAGAGAATTTTATGGTTTTGGTGTTTAACTGTAAGCTTCCTGCTAAGACTAAGGTATGTGGAGATGGCAGATGAGCTCTGACAGTGTCTTCAAAGTCCATATATTTGATATTGTAAATGCTATTCCTAGATGCTTTCAGTACTACTGATTTCATAAGTTGTATTCTCTTTATTCATTATGGGCAATTCTTTCTTCAATTGTATCTTCTATTTAATATTTTGTTCCTATTTTTAACAGTATACATGTGACTAGAGGAGAAAAGAGTACAAGGGTTTTGATGGATTTCTTGAAATGAATAGTAACCCTTCATGATACATTGCTACCTTTTGTGAAGAATTTAGCCTAAAGTTGATGCAATTTACTTAGGCTCTGAAAAGGAACACTCCAACAATACTGTTTAATTAATAATGGGGTTATGGATAAGGAATGCATATTTAGCTTCATTTTAAGGATGTTAATATTTGAAAGTCTTTAGAATAATTTTCTTGCTAGATTGTCAAAATGTGGCCTTTAATCTATGACTATTCCCTAAAATGGTACCACTAACATGGAAAAAAACCCAGCTGAAAAAAACATTAATATTTATGAGCAATCTATTGGGCAAACACTACAGGAAATTGGTATCACTGAATATATTTGTACCATGCATGTGACCCAGCCTTTCTCTACCCATAGTTAGTCACAGAACAAAAAAATCTACTGAATTCAGTTTTTATTGTATCTATTTACAGTATCTATATCTTGCTTAGTCTTAAGACAACATAGAAGGAAGTTCCACTAATGGAAAATTCATGTGATTTTTGGAAGCAGCAGAGCTTGTATGAATTTCTGAAGCAATAGTGATTTTAGTGGAAGCAGACTCCTGCAGGAAATGTTTGAAAATTCTGCCATCATGTTCTTAGATAAGAATGGGTATATAAATTCCCTCTGCTTGCACTAATATCCCCAAAGAAAATGTAATTTATCTATTGCTCTGACTTGTATCAACTCATTATATTGGCAGAAAGATGACAGAGTGCTAATAATATTGTATTTTTATATATAAACATATAGAAGAAAAATAGATGATAAAAGAGAATTCAGTTCAAAGGAAAAGACATGCTGACTTTGATGTTTCCCACTGGTGCAGATCCATTTACCACGATGGGCCTTGCTGAAGGTTTTTTTTATTATTTAGACTTCCAACATTAGGATCTTTTTTTCAGTTGAAACCATTCAGATTGGCATACTAAATCTTGACATTGTTTCAATATCTATTTAGCAAGAACAAGATTCTCTGATCAATTGGTATAGCTAGTGATCCTTTTATCCATGTCTACCTGGGACAAGTTCAGCAATTTTAAGAGGTATAACTTACCTGTAAATTGTTCATGCAAGGATCAAAGAAGAAGCTCAAGTTCATATATACACACATATATAAAAACATTCATATATGAATATACACATATCAGTAAACATGTATTCGTTCACATATCACTGGATCAGAAGAGGGGAGGTCAGAAAATGGTAAGAAAGAGGTAAGAAAGGGCACATTTAAACCTCCATCTTCCCTCAGATGCATACATAACTGCATCTCATATCAAAGAATCTTTAGGCCTTTAATTGCATGTGTTACACCAAGCAAATCCCATATCTCAAGGACTAACAGGATAAATGTACTTTTAGGTTTTCCCTGATTGCTCACACAGTTTAAAACAGCCTCTGGGCTGCAGGTAGCCTGTCCCATTCAGGACAATAAGGAAAAATCTGTAGATTGTGAGTGTGTTGGAGGGTACACAGACATGGAGTCTGGAAACATCATGGCAATGAAAGTGCCTGCCTGAAGTTCCTATCTAAAAAAGCAAATGCCTCACTAGGCAGTGTGGCCTGATCCATGTTCCACCACTTATGTTCTCCGTGTCCTCCAACTCTCATCTACCAGAACCTTTGCTACAAACTGGAGGAACTTTTCAACAAGGAGGCTGGGAGCTATCTGTGCAGGAGAGGGAAAAGACAATATTCCAGGAGACAGAACAAGGGGGCCAGTTCATGACAGTGAGCTGAAACATGACCCTATGGATGAAAGGAGGACATCACAAGTATAAAAAAGAATGTTTTTCCTCATGCCCTTGAAGATAATGGTAAAACACCTGGTGTATTGCAGAGCTGAAGGTTTTTCGCTCAGTACAGAGTATCAACTTTTCCTGGACCTCCATAATTCTGTTCCACATCTTCGGGCTTGGAAAGATGTACACTTTGCCAGGGAATTGTGCCCAGTGTGTAGGAAGCTATCTGACACCTAAATCTCTTTCAGTGGCAGAGCTCCTATTTGTACCATCAGTTGCTCAGCAATTGAGGGATAAAGACTCTTCTGTGAAGAAAGGTTTACCTTTTTTGGATATTTACACTCATGGGTTTTAATCAGGTTGCTGAGGAATGTCCTATGTGCATTTGCAAGAGTGAAGTGAGCACTTTCAGAGCTGAGCCTTTTCTCATCTTTGTTGACATTTTCACCTCACTTGTATTTTTTGTCTCGTGCAGCCATGCCTCAGTTGTGGCTCTATGCAGTCCCTATTGCTGCAGAAGGGACTTACAACTGTCTTAGAGTCACACAGAACCAGTCCTCTGTGTTCTGCTTGATTAACTGGTGAGGAAAGTCCTCCCACCTAAAGGTTTCTGAAGATTTCTGCTCTTCCTCCAGCCTCACAAGTGTCAGCATTCACAGCATGCTTATCCACAGCTTGCAAATCTTTCACATAGACACATTGTGGTGGGCTTAGGGGATGTTTTTAAGGAACAAATAAAATGCACATGTTGAAATGTGTTTGTGAAGAGTGATGCAAGGGTTTGGGGATCAGGGGGTTTGTGAGGTGATGAATGAAGTGCAGTGAAGTCATGGGCTGCTTCTCAGGTGCCTAAAATGCCTAATCGTTTTTCTATTGAAACAGCTTTAACGAATACTCAAAAAATTGAATTTTGAATTTTATTTTTGAAAACAATTTTAGATTCTTTTTTAAAAAATAAAATCTCTTTGGAAAATTATGATTTCAACCCAATAACTGTTATCTTTAGCCCTTGGAGAATGAATCTGTTTGAGTTGGTTCTGCTATGCTTCTAATCTTAGCTCTTTACACCTTACATGGCAGTAGGATAGTGGTTAGTTAATATACAGTAAAATGTCAGACAATGCATGTGCATATCCATAAGCACAGACAGAACCGTTAAAAGTGAAAAAGAGTAATGAACAATAAATGAAAGCCCAGAGCACTAAATTCTGCACTTTTACTTACAATAATTAATGTATTACCTCAAAGATAGATTAACTGTTCCATTAGACCCTGCATATACTTGGGTGTCATTATCATCAGTGTAAAAGAAAAAGTCTGGCCTGAAAGACTATTTTTTTGTTTAAACAAATGAGCAGAAAAGCATATCCATATCACAGTGTTGCACATGGAAACAAACACAAGTGTGCGTCTGTTACCTTTTTTTTTGTTTTATATATATTTTCTCTGCTCATTCTTCTTTGATACACTTTTTGAGGAAGACACTCTGTTTTTGCCTTTCTTTCAACCCAGCTTTTAGAGGAGATTTCAGAAGTAAATGGAAATGTAGTGTATTAAAAACGAAGTCTAGTTACAGGAAGGATAAAACGTAAGTACTGCTTGCCAAAACTGTTGTGAAGAATTAAGTGTGCAAATTTATTCCACTACTTGCATATGTATGATTTCTTAATATGGCAAAACCTATCCATTGATACAGGAGTGTCAACCACTGTAGTTAATTAAAAAAAAAAAAAAAGGAGAGCTCCAACAAACCTTTAATAACTTCTCAAATACAACAATAGCAGCAATAAAAATGAAGAAATTTCATTTCTACTTCTTTTCTCCACAGCAGAGATAGCTGGCAGTAGCTCTGGCTGAGCAAAGGACTGTCTTCCATTTGGACATATAATCCAGAATTCCCTGCCAAGAATAAGGTAAATATCTAGCCGTATATTATTTATGTCACTATATCCCAATGTAACTAAAATATTGTCAGTGCACTAGATAGTTAATTAATATAGAACAACATTTTTGTGCTATTCCATGGTTTCAGTCCAAATGAAATTCACAAAATCAATGTGAAATTTGAAACAGCAAGCCTAGTGAAAGTATGGGTCAGATTTAGCAGATCTTGGAACAGGGAATATTAGAAAGCGAATAAACTACTGCATGAAGTGAATCCCATTAGTGGGGATAATGTTTGGGAAACTTTGTGGAAGCACTGAATTCAGAACTTATTTATTGAGACTTTAGGAGCCAAAGGACACAAAACTTAGATTTGTGATATACTTGGATATGAAGAAATCCTCAATCAGAACACAAATATGAACTGAATTGTAAACCCCTTTCTTTAAATACTTTAGCTTCCTGATTTCTTTTCTGTTTTGTACCTGTAAGTCACTAAACTATGCCCTGAACCCTCCTAACAGATGATAGTTTGCAGACTGGCTCTGCTTTCCTTTCCCTCATTTCTCTGATCACAGAGACAATCTCCCTGTGACGCCATCAGCCAGTGAGTGAGAGATTTTGGTAGCAAGCCTGGATCTGGATGTCTTTACTTTTAACCAGCACTACACAATTCTCCAGAGAGTCCTACAGGCTTGATGGAAGGAAATGTTGCACAATGGCAATTCATTAGAATGGACCATTTGCTGGCATTGTACTGTTGATAAGAGCTCCGGAAACTTGTAGCAAATGTGATGAGTGTATTTTTGTTCTTCAAAAGGGGAAGAAGGACTCCTCATATTTATGACTTTCTGCAATCTCAAGCATGATGCTTCATAAAAATTAATATCCTTAATATGAGAGATGGTGAGAAAAGAGATTGATCTTTGAATTTTTGAAATTCAGATAAAAAGCGATGTATACATCCAGAACTGATATACTAAGTAATACAGTATTTTTCCTCATATACATGGGCAACTTGATACATGGAATATCCCCTATTCTAAGGTAGTCTAAGTTAGTGAATCAGTTATTAGTGGAGCCTGAATAAAAAGTGACAAGATAAGTTGACATCACAAGACATGTTCTGCAACCTGTAGAATGTAGTTTTTAAATATATATGTCATTAACTTTTGTCAGTCATCTCCTCTACTGCCACCTTTATTATAGAATCATAGTCTCATAAAACAAATATTCTATCCCACTTCCAGCAATTACAGCCTTTTAATAAGAACTTTATAAAACATTCTACTATAAAACTGCAATAAAAAAATCCTGGCTCCAGACTTTACTCAATATAATCATAACCACTTTTTGTTTATAACTTGCTGCTCTGGGTTCCTGAAATACTTGGCTTTGGGTGGTGATAGTTAGGTGAGTGCACCGTATATGGTACAAGGCCTTAGAATACTGATGGTACTGAGTTACCCAGGAAGAAAATAGGAAGAGATAATAGTGTTAGGTTTGTCACCTAATATAGCACAGGCATATTTATTACATTAATTAACTTTGCAGAGTTTAATAGAATTTTTTTTGGAAAGTTACACTTTTTTTCTGCTTTCAGAGCTATAACAGTATTTATGTTTGCAGATTAGAAAACAAGAACAGTTTGTCTGGATTTGATTCAAGTCTTTATAATCCTGTTATACACATTTTTCTCCCCTGTGTTCATAAAAAGCTGCAAGTTGATAAACATCACTTACTTGGCACAGATCAGCCATTTTCCAGGCCATATACCTGAGAAAAGTACAATCCACAAGCCAAGTGCAGCAGGTATTCTAGGTCATAAAATGGAATATGTGTCTCCAACCTCCTCTAATCAAAATGGAACAACATCCCTTGCTATGTACACTGGGTTTAATACCATATGGTAGCTGATTGGAAAAGAGGTAAACTTCTGGAAGTTCATCAGCACAAACCCTAAACAGCTCTGGTCAGCTCCATGGGATGAAACAGGGGAGATCTGCTTTAGTACTCCCAGCCCTTGATCTCCCCTATATTCTCAAATTTGAATGTTTGTGCTGAGAACACCAAAGTCATGTAAAGAATATCTATAAGATGCTGGTAGCTTATTTTCTTCATGGAACAAGCTGCCCAGTCATGTCTTTTTTCCTTCTTTTGATGCTTGTTGACAAAAACTAATACACAAAGCAGACAGAGGTATCTCTATTTCTGGCACTCTCAGCACAAGCATGATGAAAGGCTGTTTAAGAGGCATCTGACTAAGGCAGTTATTTTAAACAACAGAACAACGAGTGGACATTTCTGTGCCTGTCATGTTACCTAGGGCTTTAAACTAACTTGAAATATCAGTTTCCATGTACTGAAGAGAAACTGAGAGTGTCCATCATGCCAGCTTTCCGAAAAATTGGGATTTTAAAATTAAAATATATTGCAAATACTATAAGCTCTCTTTTCACTTCTTCCACTAATTATTCATTCAGATATATAATGAATTGGATAGAAGCTACTTGTGTATGATGTTCTATTGCGAATGTGTTCTCCAGTAGGATTTATCAGCCAATGGCATAGTGTGCAATGTCATATTTTAGAAAATGTTCCACTGGATAAAATTTCTGATGCTGAGTGCTTACATGCCTTACTGTGTCTTTCTCTTCTGTTCACTTGAAGAACTAGTGTGGCAAAGATTTACTGGATACCTAGATTCTGTGTGCTCAGTAGAAGGTGCTACCCTACTATCTATCCCCTGCTCCAAGCTTCCAAACTAATTTGCGAGTATGAATCACTCCTGATCTACTGTTTCTGGGATTTCTGGACAGTGTAAAATATCAGTCTCAAAGCATCTGCATCTCTAAACTCTAAATATCAAACTTTTCTTAATTAACTTTGATTACCTCACTGCTTAAAATGATATTGAAAGATGGAATATAAAAGCTAGGGAACTGTTCATAACATAAATCAACATACTTTCTGTACTGAACACCTTCTGTTAAAGCTCACATTCTGTACTTAGAGACTTATGCATTTTTAGTCTTCCTTTCAGGATAAATTTCAGGCAAATAGACAGAGTGACATTTAAACTTCTAAAATCATTAATCTACATTTTAACCAGTTGAAGTTTCACTTCTGTTTGTCTTCTCTTTTAGTTTCAGTTCTCAAGGTCATATTCATCAGTTTCCAAAGGCTTGGCTTTTTTTGCAGCAAGTTAGATGAAGAGCTAAATGATTATTTTGTAGTAAGAAGATGAAAGTTAGATGAACCTTGACATATCACTCAGGGTATAATTCAGCAGTGAATTCATATCATCAGGATTTATCTACTTTAGAAACTAAACAGTTAACCTAATCATCTCTTTTTATTACTAATTTAGAAAAGCTTTTTTTCCTAAGTACACTCTCACTTTTCTGAATTCACGGCATGTGACCTGCATCTTTTGTCCACTGCACCATTACCAGCAGCTAATCCCTCTTATTTATTGATAATTGGACAAAACTGAACAACATGCCAACTCCTGAAAATTGAACACCACTAAGACCTCTATTCAGGTTTTCCCCCCAAACCACATTAGTTTCCAAGTTAACTTCCTTTGTGGAATATCAATGGGAAAAGAGTTTGCAATTCTCTCATGGGTTAGGAATTCCACTAATTCTAACCTGCACATTGCATAACTGTGTGAGATGTAGGAATATGATGTACTGGGGCGCAAAAATGAACACAGGAATGGGAAAGGAAAAACTCATTTAATATTTTGTTAATTAGTTTGGAACTTGCCATGTTTCCTTGAAAATAAATATTCATTGTTAGAGTCATATTGGTCAATAGGTAAGTGGTGATTAAGCAATCAGTATTTGTGAAATGTGGCCCAGTTCTTAAAGTTTTAATCACATTTTTAATCATTATTGCTTTTGTCAAATACAACCTGCATTACTAATGCTTTATCAATCATGACCATATATTCAAGATAATGCTGAACTTCTTACAATCATGTGTCACTGGCAAGCATGTTTCTCTATAGGTGTATGTAAGTCAATTGCATGGTGTACAGCACATAGATACACATTGGGTAGAAAAAGAAAAAAAAACCAACAACTCTGCTTTTGAAAAAATCATAGTTATCACCAGTTTTCAAGCCTCCTAAATAGGAACTCCCCATGGAAAAGATTGCAATTTAGAAGCAGTAGCAACAGTGAGACATGCTGAACTTCCCCCTTCAGCAAAATTTTCTTTTATGCTTTTCTTGATTTGCCCCATCTCTGTACAGCCTTTCAATACCCAGCTATACTGATCTAAAGTCTAAAGATGAAGCCATAAGCCTCCCCTTGCAGAAACCAGGGAAGAGAATAGAATTCCTGTGTGGCATTTGACAAGACTGTCTCTGTGTGAAGTCCCGCAATGCAGTACCCAAGCAATTTGGGAGTGGGTTATCTTAGGAGCAGGAGGTACTGCATATGGGCTTATTAGTCCTGTCTGTCAGGGCTATGCTACTTTAATGTGGTTTTGTGGCTTCTGCGTCACATGCTTGTGTTCGCGCTACACAGACTCAGCAGCTTGCTCCGAGCGCGCCAGAGTACGTCCAACACAGCCTTTCATTGTGAGGCACAGGCTTATTCCAAGAATCTCTGCTTGCCATTACTCAATTTGGGAAATGGATACGAGTAATTTTTCTGTAGTGAGGCTGGATTTTAGCTAGGGAATTTAGGAAGAAGCATCACACAGTGATCATTCAGAAGCAGATGAAAAGAATCTTCTCCATCACCATTTTTTCTTCCTCTGTCAGCTTCCCAGGCAGGAAATCATGTCTCACTTATAGCAAATAGATTTTTTTAAAAGAAAATGTAGCTGTTCCCAAACATACAGTCTTGTATGAAGGGGTAGAAAGAAACATTATTTACACATGGTGTGAAATGGAGTAATTTATGTGGTTTAATCTTGCAAATAATTTAAATCATATATTCAGAGCATATCGCCATTGTCTGTCAACTTTAATTTCAAAAATTGGAAAGTATAATGGCTTTTCTTTTCATTTACAGGGGGGATGAATGGTATTGTTAGGGTTTATTTAAGGAGAAGCTGGAGTGTCTCCATAACACAGCATGCATATCTGCAGAAGTCAAGAAAGGGCCCTTGCCCTCTAGCTCTGAGAGGAGAGACGTTGCCAACAAAGATAAAGAAAAGAAAAGAAAAAAAAAAGAAAAAAAAAAGAGCAGTAATAATATCACAGGGCTAAAGACATAAATATGATCAAATCCTTTATTTATTTTATGTTGACAGGCTGTATGACTCCAGTATGGAGTTTCATTAATTTTCATAAGCAGAAATAGCGATTCTCATTACTCTCAATGAAGTCAATGGTAGAAAACTTTCTATCACACACAAGAGGAAAACCAAGTTCAAAACTGTCTTCACAGTCAACCTAATAACTTCCCTTTTTTTACAGTGTGATTCTTTTTCAAATATGTTTGCAAATATGTGTTTAAATTTACAGAAAAATCAAAAGCTTAGAAACAAAAGGTATTGCAGGAGTAAGAACATGCATGGAGTAATTATACCATACTCCCAAGTCAAATAAAATGCATGTTAATTATCACTAAGTTAAAAATTTTGACAGGAATTTTATTCCAACCTTTGAGAATTTGGCCCTTATCCTGACATGAAATATGAGAATAAAGTAAGTAGTTCTTGCAACAGGAAAAATTACATTGTAAGATATTTCTATTCATCTTCCTATTTTTTTACCTCTTGAGCTGCCATTGCATCCTGTCAATAGGAAAGGAAGAAAAGACAAAAGGAAGATGTCATTATGTGGCTTTAGAAGGTGACCTCCCCAAATTACCTCTAATCTGGTACCTAAAAGCACTGAAAAAATTCAGCTTCTGTGAAGAGCCTAAGAGAAATTTTAACCATGATACTTTTCAATAACTAATAAAAAAATACATGAGACATCATGGTCCTGTTTGTGGGTCTATTGGTAATGTGTGTACACAGCACACATGAGCATGGGGTTTTGTTTGAAACGGTAAAAATAAAGCATTGTTGACATTTGCTGTATTTTTCATGAGGGAGTATTTTCTATCAGAGCTAGAAGGGAATAGGTAACCCATATTCAGTGGCTGATATCCTTACATTTAGAGTGTTTGCCAGTTATGAGACAGGATCTTACTTTCAAGTAATGAAAATGGTTAGTGGTGTTAGAAATGTTTCTGGTATTATTAACTTCAGCCAGGACAGATTTGCAGGCTTAGTCACATCCAGAAAAAATTTATGTTGTCCAATTAAAAAATAATGCTGTTTTCAGCCCTGTTTTGCTAACAAGTGCTGCTTTCAGAGCAATCTCTGTGTTATCTAGGAGATATGCAGAACAACACTGCATTGTATAAACTCAGAAATTAGGTATATAAAGTATCATTGACCAAAAATTAGCCACTCTCAAGGGCTACAGTCTAGTAAACTGATTTGGGATGGTACCAACTGTCAAAATTTGAACTCAAACTTCTCAAATCCTATTTCTGAAAAATAAGCTTCTCAGTCCATAATGGTCCAGGAGATTTTCATATGGTGTAGGTTCAAACACCTAGTTTTGGTCCCTGAAATAGACAATGAGTCTTCCTATAGTCCACAGAGAAACCTGAAAGGATGAGTTAGGAGCCTGGAAATATCCAGTAGTGGTCAGCTTTGGTTTAACAAGAGTTTAAAACTTTCGTACAAAGAGTAAGAAGCCACCTTAATTTCACCAGTGTGAAAATCTCCCTTGCACCTAGGTAAGTTCCTCAGGAGAAGTTGAATTCTTACAACCCTTAATTAGGAATAGAAGGGATCAGTTCTAACATAGGAAAAGTAAGAGAGGAAAAGTAAGAGAAGAAAAGTAAGCACTAAAGTAGTTGACCACTCCCTAAACAAAATACATGCCTTTAATTTTATAAAAATTGTAACTATACTAGGTTTCTTGGTGTAGTTTCTTACACCCACGAGAAGAAGCCACTGACAAGGTTTCATTTGCATTTCTTTCTTTTCTAAGCTGTAAAGTTTAGGTAATGGGAAAGTTCTGTAGTGTAACTGCCAAAAATGTTTTTCATCCTGACAAAGGAAAGACAAAAGGTTCACTAATCACATGATGTTTATCATCAATTCAATCAATTCCTGACAGAGAATGAAAGCGGACTGTTTGATATTTAAAGGCACTGTATGCTCAGGGGATATTGAATTATCCAAAGATCACTTCTAAGGAAAAAAACAGAAAAAAAGCCCAGAAAATAGCATATCATTTATAGAGACTAAAAGCTTTGTGTATGTAGGTCCTAGATGTAACTTACCTTTAACCTTGAGTGTCTCTTATTTCCTTTCCCACTAGCTATGAAGTCAAGAAAAATGGGCAGAAAATCCAAACTGGGAGCACTATAGCTAACAGAAAAGGAAACCAAAAATTACTGTAAATTCAGAATTTAAAGAGTTAAAGAAGTAATACTATTTAAACAGGGTTGCAGAACTCCTATTAAAAATGGCAGTACTATAAATGTTCTAGTATTGTCAGGAATGTTCTGTTGGATGACACTATACTGTGATTTGTACACACAGCGGACCAGAGCTGATGGGTGAATGAAATGATCCATAACCCTCACTGACACATTTAGAGCAGTTCAGCTGCACACAGAGAACAGTCCATCATTTGCACCCTTCTGTGAAAGCTGGCTTTACCAAGTGTTTCAATGAAATATGTGCAACTTCCCATTTAAATTAGTACCACATGAACCATGAAGAGCACCACAGGTATCTGTTGTAGTACCAGCCTAATGCAAAAGTGGCCTGTCTTGTAATGCTCTAACAGGAAAGACATACAACCATTCATCTGTAACATATTAAAACCAGAAGAAATAAATTACTCTATAGATGAAGAATTATTGCTTGTGGAGAAAATGTGCAAAGGTAGTTCTAAAAAGCAGCTTTTACTAAAAAATTATTGCAACAGCATTTGAATTCCTAATGCATATTAAACCTAGTTCGCATAATCATAAATCATCATTTTTAAATCAAGAAAATCTGCTTGAAACTTTTTAAGGGTTTATTTTACTAGTTCAGAACTATTTCAGCATTACCACTGAGGGAAGCACAGTAGGAGTGACTATAAGGGCGAAAGATAAAACTTAACCGTTTGCCAAGAAAAATCTCTTTACTCTGGAGTTTTTCAAATTTACCAGTAAGAGCTGCACAAGTAACTAAAAATGTCTTGTGAACATACAGGTGACTAAAAAGAATTGAATTCCTATGGGTGGATTTGCTCTCCCATGCAATAGCTTTTCTTAAATAGTCTCATGTAGTCTAGCCAGTAAGGCAGAAGATTTAGAAAAAACAATGAATTTACCCAAATGCTACAAAGTGTTTATATTATATTAATTTTAATGGGAAAATTAATCTCCAAAAGCTCATTCTTAGCAGTGTACCTAACGCTTGATAAATCCTGAGCTGAACACAAACTACTTTGCAAGGTGGTGGTACTTTGTACTTTTGTAGTGGTGTGCAGGAGTTGATGCACACATACCTTTAACTCTTGGATTAGGAAACAGCACCAGTGTGAATAAAGAAGCAGATCTACACCTACCCACCAGGCTAGAGACGTTGCTTGCTGAAATTTCCAAATATAAAAACAAGGACAAATCGGGTTAGTATCCTCTAGTTCAAATTTTTCAAAGGTGTGCATTCAATATCAACTACGGGATGCCAAGTAGCCTCTGGGAAATCAGTGCTGCTCCAGCTGCATCTGGTTAGAAAAGTTCTGTCATTTCTGAGAATGAGATCTTTGTCTTCATTTCTAGCAGGGTGTAGAAAGCTGGCATCAGGTCCAGCCTCTCAATAAACCAGGATATTTTGCACTGGTATCTGGCTTATATACAGTAGCAATGGACTTCACATTAATGAATATTCTTATATTCAAATATTCTTATAGTGACTTTTAAGGCTGAATAAATACTCTGTTTTACTATGTTGATATTAATTGCAAACAGAAAAGATACTGCAGTGGGATATTTGATCTGAAACACCTTTTGCAAAGCCACCTTTGTCCTAAACTGATGTACTAACAGGCATTGCTTCTCACTTGCAATTTTACATAATTGAAAAGTACAACTCAGTCCTTTGACTTTAGAAACAAGGTAAATAACAACAGATGATCAGATGCTGATGCTGCACATTGATTTAGGGAAAAAGTGAGCTGGGGCATACAAGGAGTGAGTGCTCCTTGAAGAATCAAAAAACAGAAATCAGTCCTACATTACAAGAAGACTGCTTGTGCTAAATACTATTGCAAGTTCCATACCTATTTAATGATTTTGTTTCCCCCATGAATGTCAGGCATTACCAGCGAAACTCAGATGACAGCAAAAGTAAGATTGTCTCCTGCAATTTTCCTCAAACCTTGTTCACTGCCCTTTTGCTCATGACTTTGTGGTCTCTCAGATGGCAAAGTAAAGTGAAATAAAAAGCAATATTGCAAAACTGTCACTTTTAGGCTATGTACAGTCAATTAAATAGAATACTATCATAAGATATTCAAACAGCTCGAGTCTGGAGCTGCTGCAATTTTGTGAATGATATCTAAATAATCTTGATGACTGAGAGTCATTTATATCACTAATTTTGCTCTAGCCGATACGAAATACAACTCCATGTGACATGAAATCTCTATGGTATTTCTGACTTTGCTTAATAGAACAGAGTTACAAACACTAATGTTTTTACAGTAGTTGTTTTTAGCCTCAATTGTTGTTTGATTACTGTGTGAGCTCATATCTGTATTTGATCTAAATGGTCTAAATTATTGTGGTGGTGGGATGTCCCAGGCAGCAGATAAATTCCCACACAGTTGCTCTTTCACTTTCTCCCAGCAGGGTGGGGGTGGGAATTGAAAAGAAAAACCAAGAAAAACTTGTGGATTGAGATAAAGACAGCTTAATTAGTGAAGCTAGAACACTGAAGTGATATCACCATTGTTTTATCACAACTCCCACCCCCTTCAAAACCAGCACCATACAGGTTACTGTGAAGAAAAAAAATCTATGCCAACCAGACTCATTACAATGATTTCTGTTGCAGTCATTATTTAAGAAATCTCCCAGACAAAATTTCGTGTGCACTGACTGGAAATTTTCACATCAAAATTTCAGAAGAAAACTCCTGTATTTCAGATGAAGAAATAGAATGCATGTTGCTTTCTGTATTTCTTTCTTTTCTTGGTTAGGGCAATAATAATGAGATATATCAGTTTTATAACTAAAACTTGCTGTCAGTATCATCACAGAATCAAAAAATGGCTGAGTTTGGAAGGCACCTCCAGTGATCGTCTAGTCCAAGATCCCTGCTCAGCCTATAGCAGGTTTCTGAGGGCTATGCCCAGTTTGGTATAGAATATCTGCAAGGATGAAGACTGCAACTTTGTTCAGGCACCTATTTTGGTCTTTGATCACTTTCATAGTAAAAAAAACTTTTTCCTTATGTTTAGGTGGAATTTCCCGAATTTCAGTTTGTGCACATCACCCCTCATCCTTTTACTGAGCTCCACTGAGAAAACCCTGCCTCCATTGTCTTTACTCCTCCTTCAGGTATTTATATACATGTATAAGATCCCTCTAAACCATCTCTTCTCCAGGCTGAACAGTTGCAGCTTTCAGGGAGAGATTCTCCCGCCCCTTAGTTATCTTCACAGCACTTTGCTGGACAGGCTATGGCATGTCTTTGCCTCTCTTGTACTGCAAAGCCCAGACCCAGCAATCCAGATGTGCCTCACCAGGGCTCAGAAGAGGGGAAGAGTCTCTTTTTTCAGCCTTCAGGTGACATTTCTCCAGCCTGAGAGGCAGCTGGCTTTCTTTACCACAAGGGCACAGACTGCTGTGCTTTTTGTTTCTGCAGAGTTGCTTTCCAGTGAGCGCCCAGCAGGTACTGATGCCTGGGGTTACTCCTCCCCGGAACTGAGACCGGTCATTTTCCTTTGCTGAACTTCAGCATGTTCCTGTCAGCCCATTTCTCCAGCCTTTTGAGGTCCTTCTGAATGGCGGCACAGCCATCTGGTATATGAAGCATTCCTCTCAGTTTCACATCATCAGCAAATTTGCTGAGGGTGCACTGTGGCCCATCACCCTGGTCATTAATTGAGATGTTAGACCCCCAGAGGTTCATACACCTGGCTCAGACCCTCTGCTGCCTGGCTGAAATGGTCATCCTATGCTCAGCTGATGCCAGATGGTTCAAAAAATACACATACACACACCCCTGACTCACAGGTAGTAAATATTAAATAATTTGGTCCCCATACAGTATCTAAATAATTGCTGACAGTCTGATATTGTCCAAAAGTCTAGAGCAGGAATTTAAATTAATGCAATTTATTTTATATTAAGCTGCTAGAATCAGACCTTCCTGCTATCCTATAAATACATCATTTATCTGTAAATCAGTGATGTCTAATCACAAATTACACAGAGGTGCAGACAAAGTTAATTCTTAATAAATGTGGAGTTTTATTTCTTAAGAATGGGGATCTTTTGTTTCTTGTGTTTATTTTGGTTGAGGTTTTTTTTTGTTTGTTTGTTTTGTTTGTTTGTTTGTTTTTGTTTTTGTTTTGTTTTGTTTGGCTTTTTAAAAATATCTATTTATTTTTGTGTATAATCATTACAGCTCTCTGAAACCAAGCTCTGACAATTAGATCCATGCTCTCTCCAAAGTACTTAGGATTGGACTGAATTGACACCTTCCATATGATATGGGCAGTATCATCATCCTCTTTTGGGATTGGAGCAATGGTCTTTTCACCACCTGCCATAACTTCTCCACACCAATATGCATCACCAATCTGGATCATGAGGTAACTAAGAGGAAAAAGAAAGAAGCATTTTCTTCCCTTATCTTGAGGGATGCTTCCAGATTATGCAACACTAGAGTTCACTGGTTGTATTTGCATGTGACAATCAGCCACAATTGTGCTCAGTTTGGGTCGAACTCAAAACTCTGTAAAAGTCTTCTTAAAGTATTAGAACCTGAAAGAATAGCCAATTATTACACTGAATTTAAAACTAAATTAATATGTTCCTTTAAAAACTAAATTAATATATTCCTTGACATCCACTTACTGTGTATTTTGGAAATAGAGTAAAGCAGAACTAAAACTTGCAATCAGCATTCAAACAAACTAAAGTGGATTTCAGGTATTTTTTTCTAAACTGCCAGTTGAATTCTCAATTATACATTACACAGAGGTAAAGTAGAATTATTGATACACCTTTCATATTGTATACGAAAATGTCAGTTTAATGTATTACACTTTCTTTCTTCTGCACACAATTTTTATGACTTCCTATGTTATCTACACTGTTAACTATGTTTCTGCACTGTCCCATTAGCTGGGACTTGCCACAAGACGTATGTGCCCATTTGTAGTCCAGTAGGCAAATTACAAATCTGGTCTTGTATACAACTTGCTTGTATCACAACCAAAAGCTGATCAAGAATTAGTTTTCATTCTTATTAACTTGCAAGCTAGTTTGGACTGACAACAGCTACACTGCTGAATGTTCTTTGGTTTGGAGTTATGTCCGTCTAACTATTTTTGAAAGGCATCCTAAAAGGACTCTCACTGGAAACATTGCTAGAAGACATTACATATTTTTCACTTGGCCAGATCAGAGCACTTTTTTATATCAATGAAGTCTGTTCAAAAGGCACAATGCCATAATGATAATTCACTACAAACAAAATAAACAAGATGTAAGATTGGAGATCAAATATTAGCAGCTAAGTGGCAAGTTTGCAAAGGATGAGTGAGCTTTCCCTGGGCTCTTCTATTTTTCAGTATGCCAAAACAAACAAACACACATAAACCTCATTTTTATTTTTATTATTAAATGTTTTAAAGTACATGAGGTTAGTAAGTCAAGCATGGTGGCTGTATGTATAAAAGTAAAATATGAGTGGATGTGTCATTAGATAATTTGCATTAAATTAGAAATAGACGGCTCATCTGTGGTTTAAGTAATAAATAATATTCATAAAACATGGAAAACCCTTAACTTCCAAAACTTATTCAACTTGCACTCTCATGTTGTATTCACAAAGAGTTTTCCTAAATAGAAATTTTCAGTGGAATAAAGTAGGCAGTTCGAGTCATAATTATTATCATCTTAGAGTTAGTACCTAAAGCAAATCCTTGAATCCCTTTCTAAAAATGTCTGCCTTCCTACACTGACTAGAAAGGGAGGCAAAGATGGACCTCTAGACTTCATATCTACCCTGAAAACATTGAAATTTGAACAAAAGGAGCACAACTATGGTAATTTGTTTGGGAAGGATTTAAACAACAGAAAACTAGGAGGAAATGAGAATGGATGAAGAGAAAAGAAAATCCGTGTTTAGGTTTGTGGCAAATGAATGTGAGGGAAAATAGAATATTTGCCAGAGGTGGAAAAGATTTTGAAAAACAATATCAGGAGAAAAAAGAAACAAAGAGCACAGGTAAGATTCAGTTTGCATCTGTCTATTCATAGTTATCATTATGTGCCGTAGGAATCTTAAGCACCCACTGTAGTCAGTGGAGAGCTGGTCAATACAGTCAACAGGATGCAAAGAGCTTTTATCTCCTCATACTACATATCTGATTTCATGCAGTTGAACTACTTTATTATTCCAATGCTTAAGTCAAACAGTAACCAATCTCAGTCACCTAAACGTGAGTGGTATTTGAGATCCTTTTTGGCATAGAATCATAGATTTTTTTAAGGTTGGAAAAGATCATTGAGTCCTACTATTAACCCAGAACTGCAAAGTTCACCACTAAACTATGACCCCAAGAGCCACATCCACCTGTGTTTCAAATACCTTGAGGGATGATGATTCAACCATCTCACCAGGAAGAGATTTCCAGTACTTGACAATCCTTTCTGTGAAGAAACTCCTCCTAATGTCCCACCTAAAGCTCCTCTGGCACAGCCTGAGGCTGTGTCCTCTCATCTTGCTGCTGGTTGCCTGGGACATGAGGGCAACCCCCACCTGGCTACAGCCTCCTTTTAGGCAATTATAGAGACCAGTACAGTCCTCCTTGAGCCTCCTTTTTTTCCAGGCTGAACAACCCCAGCTCCCTCAGCTGCTCCTCATAATAACTTGTGCTCCAGACCCTTCATCAGCTCTGTTGTTCTTCTCTGGACTCACTTCAGAGAGTTTTTTGTGTAGTAAGGGCTTAGAACTGACCATCAGAAGAGGATCAGTTTTCATATTACTGTATTATATTCCTAGGTCTCTAATCATATCTGCCATGTAAATACTTTGGTTACCACAGGGTATTTAAATGGCTTTGGAAATATATGCCTGATCATCAAATTGAGATACAGCTTCCCAGGGACTGAACTAAGAAACACAAATACCTGTAGACCACCTGCATTTAGATGTCTGACTCTGGAACTAAATCCCTTTTGTTATATCAGGGCAAGTAGAATCCAATCCTATGAACTGAGAAAAGTTAAGGAGTTGTAGGGTTCAAAAAAGAGTGTTGGAAAGAACATTAGAATTACTGAGAAACTTGTATCTAAAGAGGAAACAAGCTCATGCAGGGAAGAAAAATATGACAGTAAAAGATGTGACTAGACATATAAAGAAAGAATAGCAATATTTTCACAGAGTAAGTAGCATGTTTAGATATAGTTGCATATTTAGATATAAAACATGTATCTATTTTTAAGATGTAGATTTTTGAGTTGTATGGCATTATAAAATGACAAGCTAGAACTTCTGTGTCAGAATGCATTAACTGAAGAACAGAAGATTTTGACTAATCATATAGAAAGTGCTTCTAGCAATGTAAATAGTAATATCAGTATCCAGCAAAAATAGAAGCACTGTTATTTATCTTGTTATTTTGTTCAGTTTAAATTATACTCTTCCACAGATTCATATATTTAAGATCATTATGTTTACAACATATTACATTAAGAAGGGCATCAAGGAAGCTGGATATTTTGGCAGATTTAATTGGCAGTCTGGAATGAGGCACTAAAAGAATCAGATTTTCTGATAAAATGATCATTGGATGAAAGTTAAAGATATTGACAAGTGAGGCTTTAGGTATAAAGGTTAATAGCCTCCTTTGATGAATGGATCTCACTTGGCTTTATGTCTGGAAATAGGACACTGCTTCATTTAATACCCTTTTCACATCACAAATATTTTCTTCGCAACCATAACAGCTAGAAAACATTCCACTAAATAAAACAGTAATTTCTAAAAGCTCTGCAAGAACAGTAGATTGGTGATCTGTCACTGTGCTGAGAAACTGGTTTGCAATTTTTGTCCTTTCACACACATACACAAAAATTTGAACTTCACATTAATTTTATTGGTAGTTTGACAACATTTTTTAAAACGTGTGTCTATATTTTTTAAATTCAAATTACATATGTCTAATGGTCAACAAGAGAACTTTTATGGAAATGTTGAAGTATTGGTAACAGCATCTAAGACATGGCACTCCTTTTTTCCTTTCTACTCCTTCCCTTTTGAAAGTGATTGCAATATCATTTGGGGAGTAGGTATGACATATTAGTATATAAAACCTCTTTCTGAACAGTATAAGAAAATTTTTAATTTTATTGTTCCATTGTGTTGGGTGTTTTCTCTTTTTTACCCTCTGATTCAGTTTTCTTATTTCCTTATATTTTTAATCTAATATTAGAATATGTATGTCTGTTTTCTTTGAGGCATATTTATTTCAGGATACTTTGACTCATATAGTAGAATAACATTATCATGTGCTTACCTTTAAGTCAAGGAAAAAAAAACTATTAGACACAAACATAACCATGAAATTGTCACATAAGCAAAGTAACAGGACTGCTGAGCTGCCTAACACAATAAGATACAATACATACCTCTGTGTGGTTCTGTGAGTTGGGTTAACCTGTATCTGATATATTGTTGTAGAATAGAGGAAAAAGAGAAAACAAAGGAGAATGTCAAGATTTTGTGAAACACAAAAGAATTGAAGGCTCTACATGTTTACTTTAAGAATACATGGAATTGAAAAAGAATCTTCCATTATAAATCTGTGCAATGTCCTGTACTGTGATGTTGCCTGCTCTAAGCAGTCTGGGACATGAACTTATGACAGTAGAGGAGGCTTCAAAATATGATTTAGATTTCTGTATGTCCTCATTGTACAGTTTGTTATCTAAAGACTTGTTTAAGAATTATTAATTTTCAACATATGAGTAGGTTTTTCAAAAGAGTTGAATAGTACAACTGGTGTTCTTAAAAAAATTAGGCTCCTGTCTGCTTTGCTAGGAAAACTGGAATGTCAGACTTTCTGTAGAAAAGTCCTATGTCATCATACTTCCTATAAGGAATTGTCATCAATACAGCTATGTAACTTAACAAAATACATATACCACTAGAGGAAGAAGAAAGGGAGACTCCTCCTTTTCATTCCTTGCTGGAACTTGCAAAATATGTAGCAGAGTAAACATCTAGGACAATTTCAGAGACCAGCATTTGGTCTCTTCATACAATTTGAGTGGCTGAGGGCCAGAAACAGTCTTCAATATGTTGTCTGGTATGTTTAGAAAAGTGTTAATGAGGGTAGTTTCTGTAGATCACTGTAAAAGTGTTATGGCTAGAGGTAAACCTGTTCTCAGACATGTTCACTGAACATTTACTAGAAGTGAGAGTATCTTATTTTATGCCTTTGTGAGCTTTCATTAAGAAAGAACAGAAAATCTACATCTGGGTTTAAGTTCATTTTCTGAATGGACCTTGAACCTGAAATTTTTATTCTGTTAACAGTGACATCTTTGTGATTTTAATTGGCCCTTCCATTTTCTTAATCTGCTGACAATAAAGACTAACTAACATGAAATAATGAATATATAAAATATTTATATAAAATTACATGGTAACAATTTAATCCCAGGACTGTGAAATAGTCTACAGTAATAAATCTATTTCAGATTTGCTAGGATTCACAAAAGTAGAAATGTATTCATTAATTGACAGAAAAAATATTATTTATTATAAATTTTAAATGTTTTTATTATGTAAATCTCATGTAAATATTCATCCTCTTTCAAAATGCTAACTGAAGAAATATAACTCATAGATTTTGAAAGTTTAATAAATATAAAACAAAACAGATCAAACCATTATGTCTTTTTCAAAGCCATCTCTAATTCAATAATAAAAGTAACATTATAGCAATATTCATTAAACACTTACAGGTTATTGACCTCCACTGTTGAACAGAACAGAGGCAGTCAGCCTTAAAGGACAAATATATCTTAATTTTTGTCATGGGTGGATTAATGGCTTGCCTTTATTGATAACATTTTCTATTCAGCTGTATGGAGGACTTACAAAATGAAGCACAACAAAAGGATTAGAAAACAAAGAAATAATATGCCTAGCTGGACAAACCATTTATTCCATTTTTGATTGCTCTATTATGAAGTACAAGTACCTTTTAATATATTTACTCAATGATATTTAAGACTCAAAGTAAAATATAGTTTAGGGATGCTGTGAAAACCAGGTATGACACATTTCCATAAAAATAACTAAACTGGCAGAGTGGATAAAATACCAGAGCATTTTAGAAGATGACACTCAAGGAAGATTGCGCATTTACATGCACAGGATAGTGTCAGAAATTTGTTTGCATTTGGGGATTTTCTACTAAAGGAAATAGTAAACAAAGATGTTACCATTTGGATTATGTGATGTGCCAGCCTATATTCTTTGTAGTTTGAAGGATCCTATAGAATCCTTAATTTTAAGAAGCAAACTTTTTAAATTTTAAGGTAGACCAAGTTTATTTTTGTCTATTATAATATTATTTCCCTCTCTTAATTGTTAATTGTAAAAATTTGTCTTACAATGAATATATTCAAAGTTGTAGGTCTGTAGGTAATTTTTGAATAATCATATTGTTTCCTTTCTCCAAATACACAGCTTAAGAAAAGTTTTCATATCTAACTGCTTCTTATTCAGTGTGAGTTACTCCAGAGTGAAGCTGATGCCGCCAGAGCCTTATCCTTTTTCTGTCACTTCCATGTCAGAAAGAATTTTTTTTTAATGCTTGGTACTCTTCGCTACATTACTGACCTTAGAAACCTTTATCTTTAGAATTGCGTTTCTTTTCATTTATAACCATGAGGAGCAAGACAAATAGCACATATAAAGCTACGATTTTAGTACATAGATACTATGAACGATAGATCACATCAGTATCCAGTGTTTGCTTCACTTTACATCAGTGAATACTTGGTGTTTACCAAGGAATTTGATGATCTGAAACCCAGAAAACCCTGTCATAAATACATTTGCTAAAGAGATGGAGAGAATTGTGTTCTGGCAGCATCTTTTTGATCTGATTCTTCCTTAAAATCACAGTGAAATGTTTTGACATAACTGTTTGATGTTGAAAAGCAAGGAAGTGATGAACAACAAACTTAAACTGGAGTATCCTTGATTTGGTCTCCAAAGGCAAATTCTTTAATTTACCTGAACAAGATTTCTTAGATACTGCATGCCTATATTCTGAAATAACTTTTGAAATTTTTATAAATTATTTTGATTCTTATGTACAATATACTGAGAAGTATTTTCAAAGTAGCTCTTCAATACATAAAACACAGTGTTTGCTACCAGTGACAGATAAGGTAATGGTAAATCATTCTGAAGTTCTTAGTCTAAATCAAATCTATTAGTTTCTCACACTGAAACTTCAACAAGGAAGTTATTACTGATGTAGCACCCAATGGTTCTCTAGCTTCTACGATAATAGTGATAGCATATTCAGTCATGTTTTCAAAACCATAAGCGTTTAAATTCTTCTTTTACTCCATTCACGTCTACTTGCAATTAATAGAGCTGTTTCAGTATAAATCCACATTAAAAATTATTTTGAATTCTTCTGTTGTAAGTAGTGTACTATATGGGGGAACAGTCTCAGAGTTAGCTTCCTTTTGTTGGCTTCTCAGCATCAGTTAATTTGGCAATTAGCTCCACAGCGCTCAGCGAGGCAGGGGCAGGTCCAGATTCAACCCAAATGGAAGATCACATTGTCAGCAACACAAACACAGATTACTTACAGTCACCTGTCACTGGAATACAAAGATCTCTACAGCTCCCATCTTTTAATTTGTTTGTTTCTTTTTGTTTTGAAAAAAGCAACTAAATTACTGTTTCCATTCTTAAAAGGTGAACTATGACCTCTTGGACATTACACTTGTAAGAAGGAATTCTTCCCAATTGTTCACCAGAGCTGTGTTACCTGGTACAGTGATAATCAATAGGTCTTGAAATTAATGTTTTAAAATATTATTGCAATGCAGTTCTGAAACAGAGGGCATTTAAACCAATGTCATTGCCAATGAGGTAGAAACTGGTCCAAAACAGCTTGCACAAGAAAATAAAGACCTGCATTGAAAAATTTAATACTGTGAATTTAATACTGAAGACTGCTCTAATGATCAATAATCCTCTATGTAGTCTTCTACACTGAGACTTTCTTTTAAAAACAATTACAATTCTGATTTTATAGTAATATTTAAATTAAAATCACTTATTGTTTTGGGACACATCTGGATTAATAGACATGAACAAACTCATTGAATTTAATGAAATATAGTCACTTGATTCAGAAATCATTACAAATAAGGTGTGCAGAGATAAAACAGAGTGTAATAATTATATTTGTTTCATAAAATTCAACTAGGCTACCAAAAAGTAATAAAAATTGCTAAACCCTGATGCAATACCTTAATAGACTTTTTTTCTTTTTCTTGTTTGATTTTTGTTTAGTGTGGTTTTTTTTCTTTTTTGGTAAATCAATATAGGTGCGTTGATGCAATATATTCAGACATGAGCTTGGTTTTAACACCATGTCTGAATATCATACAAAGACTTCATCTTTAGGTACCCATAAAGCATACATGCTTTTCAGTACATATCAGCCAATGCCATGTTATGGTGTTCATCCTATCTTTCTCCTTAAAAACCAGTCTGTTCTTACTGATCACAAAAAGACATGTGGGTAGAGATATTCGTATTCACAATTTTAGGCTGATTATACCAGGTCCCAAGAATTACTGTCCACTACGTGTAAAGACAGGCTAAAATTATTAATTAGGCTGCAGATAGTTCCATTTTAAAACAACTGTGCTTAATCCGAGGAGCATCACACTTACAGGCCATTTGAAAAACTGCCATTCAATGTAGAATATACTAATTTTCTCTTACATATTCATCAAAGCTACTAGAAGTGAATTAGTTAGATGAAATAGTTAAATGAAATACAACATCTATGCTCACAAATATAGAAGAAGATACCAGTGTGAAGGGCCTGATGACAGCAGAGGCAGTTCATCAAGATAAATGATCCTTTCATCTTATTCTGCCAATCATTGTGTTGGTCATGGCCAAAAATATATTGAAGAATAGGAGATGATATATTTTAGCGCAGCCAGGTAATATGGTATTACATGTAGTATTACGAGTAGTACAGCTATTTTTCTGTTGAAGAAACAACATGATGAAATTACCAAAACAGGCTCTGAAAGAGTCACATTATTTATTCCTTTGGAATATTGTTTACTCCTTTGGGATATCATATTTAAAAGTATTTCCCAGGGGAGAAAATACTTAGAGGAAGGGATTTTAAAAAATGGAAAGCAAATTGGAGAATTAACATTTTGGTTTTAACTTACCCTGAATGTAACCAAAGGCAGTGATTTCCTCAGACTCACTTAGTACAAGTTTGACATGGCTAGGCAGAAGGCACCAATAGAAAGAGAAAAAAAGTATAAGAACTTCTCTTAGCAAGACATTGCAAATTTGTACAAGCAGTTTAAGCCCACTATTTGCTTGAATAAACAAGTCAAATATATTTTTAGTTACTCTGAAAATACAGAAAATTTACTACAAAAGCTATTAAAGAAAATGAGAGAAGATGCAAAAATGTGAAAGTATTCAATTGATTTGGAGAAGTTAGAGGGGTAATATTTTTCATATAATTCAACAAATATTTACACTTCTTTTTTTAATAGGCAGTAATTGTCTACCATAAATATTCTTCAATAAAAGGACAAATTTAACAAAATACTCATAAACATTGCAATAATTTTAGGATTGAGTTATATGTCCCAGTTTGTCCAGAATGTAGTAGCTTATGATCAACTCTTGGACAGCAGTGGAGTTTTCCCTTCTCCACTGTTGTAATCCCTTTTAATTTTACTCCATTACTAGTTAGCATTAGATTTCAAAAGTACATTGATTGCATATAGAACATTATGCATACAGTATATATTTGTGTTTCCCATATATGACAGTCACTGCTCAGCTTAAAATCTTCAGGAGGAGAACCAAACATTTGTCAAAAGGTAAAATAAATACATAAATCTAATTCTAAATGCACATTTAGCCTGCTTGAAGTGATTAACTGAACTTGAAGGTGGTTTCCTGCTTTTAGAAATATCGGTAGGATCTTTTCCTATATCAGGAAACTGACTTGACCTTTATCTTTGTTGCTACACAATACTAATTTTTATAATTGTCATTTTTTAAAGCAGTAATTTCATTGTGACTGAGTATATGAGAAAGAGATAGGAATACCTGGAGAGTGGCTTTACATGAGAATTTCAGCCCTAGAACCACAATTTTTTACAGTTTAAGCTCAGAGAAATCTATCTGAGCAGTGCAGCTGTCTCTTGCTGTAGCTTGGATCTGGACAAATCAACAAGACTCAAGGACAACAGCAGATAGCACAGCAAACAGCATCCAGTGACTTAGCTGCTAAATGTTAATGATCCAAATACATTATTATTGACCAAGAGTCATTGTGATAGTTTGCTAAGAATGTCATCATTGCATACAATACACAAATATTAATATACATTAGGACTTTTTAGGGAAAAAGGATTAAATATAAAACAGGAAGCTGGATTACAGAAGCATATCTACAGTGTTCTTTACAAGATACCTCTCAAAAAAGTGATCCTGTGGAGCTGAAAATGCATCACAGAAGTTGAACAAAGATCATTGCTTCCATATGAAAAGATACTAAATCAATTTTTCTTTCAATGCTTTCACCTGAGGATGGATTTAAGAGGAGAATAAATATGCTACGACATTTTTGCATGGAAAGGAGGTACAAGCAGAGAATTTAAAGATTTCTATAAAGGGTCTGTCCAGATTATGAACCCTTTCAATATCCATTACTAATGATAGTATGTATATGTAATATATATGCATAATATGTAATGTGTGACAGAACAGAGAACCAATAAAATAATAAAACTCCCCAACGAAAACAATGAAATAAACAAGCCACAACAGATTCTTAAATCTCCATGGGAAATGAAGGTGAGAATGTTTGAGATAGATAGGAGTCAGACATAGCATCTAGAATCACGGAATCACAGAAGAGTCTGTGTTGGAAGGGAGCTTAAAGACAATTTAGTTCCAGCTCTCCTGCCATGGACAGGGACACTTCCCCTACATCGGGTTGTTCAAAGCCCCACCCAATCCAGCCTTGAACACTTACAGGGATGCAGCTTCCACAGCTGCTTTGGGAAGAATTTATTCCTAATGTCTAATCTACACTTACCCTTTTCAGTTTAAAGCTATTCTTTTTTGTCCTGTCACTACATGCCTTTGTAAAAAGTTCCTCTTCAGCTTTCCTGTAGGACCTCTTTAGGTAGTGAGAGGTGCTATATGGTCTCTCTTTCTCTTCCCCAGGCTGAACAGCCCCAGTTCCCTCAGCCTGTCTTCCTGGGAGAGGTGCTCAGCTCTTTGATCATCTTTGTGGCCCTCCTCTGAAGCCACTCCAACAGATCCACATCCTTCTTATGTTGGGACTTCCAGAGCTTGCAGTTCTCCAGGTGAGGTCTCACCAGAGTGGAGTAGAAGGCATGACCATTGTAAATTAGAGAAAAGGTCTGGGAAAACTGGTCTGAATCTAACAGGGACAAGTGTGCTTTATTAAAAACAGGTAAGAATAATCAACTATACAAACATAGGATGGGAAACAGCTGGCTAGACAGCAGTTTTTGGAAAGAGATCCAAGGTATTAATTAGACTACAGTCTGAACATGACCAAAAATATCATGCTGTTCTGAAGATGGCAAACATCATACTGAGATGTGTAATGGAATATAGCTTGCAAAAAGTATGAGCAAATCTTTCAGCTTTGCACCACTTTGTAGGGGCTCAGTTGGAGTACTCTGTCCAGCTCTGGTCAACATTCTTGGTGAACCACATCAGAGAGAGAACAGGGAATGAAGAAAGAAAGACAATAAATCTACAAAAAGAACCACTGAAAAAATAAATGAAAGATTCGAGCTATTTAAATTAAAGAAAAACTGAAAGGGTGATGGCTGAGGTATATGAGAAATTTCAGAAAGAGAAAAAAAGATGACGATGAGTGGCCTCAAAAGTATGTAACTGGTTTTCTATGATTACATGACTGTGACCATCACAAAAGCTACGGACATATATGACCGTCCAGAACAGAAAAATGGACCAAGCAGCAAATTTAACAAGAAAAACATGTCTGATTACTGGTGGTGGAATTAAACAGGAAAAATCCTAGCCACAGTGAGCCAAAAAGTAACTTGGCTCATTTATGGCAAATGAATATACAAACACTTATGCTAAGAAACCGTGATGCAATCTCCCTCACGAAAGTTTGAAAATCACTGGTTTACTAAGAGAAGAATCTCAGTGAGAAGTTCATGTTATTCCCTTATGCTCCAACATTCTTATGGACACCACCGATACAGCACTGGCCCAAATGAACCACGTGACTGACCCAGAGGGATAACATTACTACAAAATACCTTTCGGGAAGCATCTTTGATTTGCGCAAAGACTCTGGTGAACATTTCCAAATAAGGAATACATTAGCAGAAGAAAAGGTCTGTTCACAAACCATTCACAAACAAACAAAAAGCAGTGTGTGGGGAGTACATCTGTTGGATAATTTATTCACAATGAATTATTCAGCCAACTCTAGCAAAGGACCTATTTCTTTTCCTAGTTATATAAAGATATTTTCATATGACAGCCATAGACACAAATGTTATCTTTGACTGATGCTTTCCTTACTGTCATCTTTTCTGTTTGGCCCATAAAGTCAGTTCAGGAAGTACTTTGTCTTCTCACCGATCTTTTGATTCAGGGGTGAATGACAACTTTAACCACACAGCTAGACCAAATGCCTCAGAATGGCAAGGGTAGAGGAAAAATCATATTTTTAAATTAGAAGGACAAAAATTGCCCACAGCCAAGTAACAGACTATCACATAAACAGAAACTTTGTCATGTGAAATAGTAGCAGTCCAATTTCAAGACAAAAGCAAGATAAAGTTAAGGACATTTGGAAACAAAGGTTTGAGGAAAGTGACTCATGCACTGATAAACCAGATAAAAAAGATAAAACACTGTGAAAAAATAGAATGCATCTTATCCACACAATACCACATTATTTTTGGCATTTATTTTATTTTATTCTTTTCAAAAGTAATTTTCTCTTTCTTTCCTTTGTTTCACCCTCACTTTCTCTTTTAGCTTGCAGTCCTTTGTTCTTTCCTTTTTAATGATGACTAGCACTGATTTTGTTATCTAGGTCATTCATTTACCTTGAATTGTTTGCTGTGGTACAACAAAAACATTGAAACCTAGGAATTCCTATTGACTTTGCTCATATTACTGAAGCTGGTTTTATTTTGAAAATACCTTAAATATTTTCAATTGCTTAAAGTGTTTCAACTTTAAAATTTGAAGTAAATTTGATATGAATTGTTATATCCTGAACTGCTAAAATGCATGCAGTCTTTCTCTTCATTAGGTAGTGTGTTTTCACATTTCTCTGTTTGTACAAGAGAACTCTGAAAATTCAATTAATTGAATTAATGCAGTGTGCAACATAGCACACAAAAAAATTCCCCATCCTTGATAGCACATACCACTTTTGCCCTATTACGTGACAGAGTCAAATTATGACACAGCTTCTCTTATGCATCCATTTTCAAATCTCTGTAAGCAGAGTGATGCTTGACAGCAGATACAAAGCAATAGATAGGTGAGTGGCTTGCATTTTTTTAAACAGGATTGAATTGCAAAGACGTTTGAAGAAATGCAGTAGACAAGACCTTATGTTAATATCAGCCATATTTTTGTATGATCCATATGGACAAGTCACCTCATCTTTTTGTACCAGCCATGAGGTTATTTTCTTGCTGGGCAAGAAACATACAATCTTCTTTCAGATGTGGATTACTACACTACACTTTATATGAGATCACCTTAATTACAATCTTTATGTGACCATCAAGAAAACCATCAACAGCCAGAGAGCAGGTGTGACACATCTTAAAATGCTTATCTCTTTTGTCATATGTGTATCATTGCCTTGTGGTTCCCTTTTGTTTGTGGGGTTCAGCTGTACTATGTTATCATTCCTACATGACTACAGACACACATATGTATAAGTAAACTTATATCTCCACACACACACATATAAAATGGATTTGAATAGACAGAGACCACCTGCTTTGTTTTTTGTACAACTCCTAACACAGTGATGACCTCTGTGTCCAAAACCAGTTGAAACGGTAAATGTTTCTGTTCCCTCACTCAGCACCGACCCTGTATAGAACTTGTTATTGCAGTGACCAGTAGATGAGGGAGAGTTTCTGGTTCCATTTCGTACTCCATATTTCACCACTTCTACTCAGGCTCTTGTATATGCTTAAGCTGAATTTCTGGGGAATATGAATTGCTTTAGTATTAAAATAATATTTAACAACATATATCTTGATCTTTCAGACTACCTCATGAGCTCAGGACTGTGAAAATAATTGGTTTTTAACTTCAACATTGTGGTTAAAATCCCTGTGTATGCCTTGTCCTTCAGTTTCAGGTTAGCACATTTATCACTGGACTGTAGGTGAGATATATCTATACAAGCTGCAGACAGCTACAACTCTCAGATGTGTGTAAATGCATCTGTCTGCAGTGCATGATGAAGAAGTTCAACAATTTCAAATAGGGCTGAACTGCTTTTAATGTGCTACAGTTGATATGCATAAGAACAATAAGACCAAACTTTTGTATTTTCAATTTATCAGCAGGCCACTTTTTTCTCAAATTGACATGGACTTTTTTTCTGGAACTCATGCCAGGAGACATGAAACAGCTCTATAGGCTTTGTACCCTGACACTGAGTCAGTCTCTTAAATTTTTCCTGGGAAGAAAGTTGACAAAAAAATCTCTGAGCTTTTCTTAGATGTACAAATCTCCTTCTTTTTTTTTTTTTTTCTTTTTTCTTTTTTTTTCCCCCTTGCCAATCTATGCTTCTCAAGTGTCTGTGGCTTCTCTGGGTGTATATGATTGCATCAAATGGAGATTAGAAACACCTTTTACATTAGACAAACACTATGCTGTGTTTTGCAGCCTCTAAATCCCATCAAATGTGAGTTCATGACAATGGTAAAAAACTGGTAAATGCTATTGTTCTCAGATATAGGGATGATACTTTTTTCTAAGGAGTTCTAGAAATCCTAGCACACTTCTGGCATTAGAAGAGCATTTTTTCCTGTATACTCACTTCATTTTCCATCAGTATATTTATTAGTTTCTAACGCCTCACCTTCTACTGAAACAGGTAGCAGTGACACAATGTTGCCTTTGTGGCTCCCGTTGCCTTTAGCGTATAGATTACAAGATGCATTCTGCTTTATTTTGTTTCCTTTAGATATGTTCCTCTCTACTGTTATGCACTAATTCACAGGCAGCTTGAAAGCACACTGTCTTACACATAACACTCCCAACCAAATACCTGAATAAAATGTGAGTTACCCAGGAACAAAAAATGGTGAAATGACACCAGAAACGCTCAGTAAACTGTCTTTGATACCACCTCCCATTCCACAGATGTCCTGTGCTTCCATTGCACTCTTCTCTATTGCAGCTCCTGCCTATATTCCCAGATATATATACCCCCTATTCTATGCCTTGCACAAACACTAGATTGAATTGCTGTCCTCCTGTGTTAAACAGAAGAACAATGCTGCTTTTCTTTGATGATGACTTGTTAGTATGGGCATGTGCTTGCCATTCCCTTTTACCTAATCCATTAGTAATACCTCCCAAAGATAATTTTCCCTCCAGCTGCAATGGGGTCCTTGGGAATCAGCTTGCACTAGAAGCACCACTGAACCAAAGCTGCAGGGGAATGAAATACAAGCACAAACAAAAATGCACAGACATGCAAACAAAACTGAAAGCCCAAACATATCAATAGAGTTGATGTCTATTGTTTCCAAGGCCTTAGAGATCTGGTCAGATGGAGTTTATTTGGATAATTTTTGGTCATGTTAAGTGACATTTTTGCACCAGGAGGTTTTATTTAAATTAATCCAAATATCAAAGGATAAGGTCTTCTCTTTAGCCTGACATCAGCAGCTAACAATACTACAAGAAGTAATTGGGACATCAATAACTTCAGACTTTTTTAATTGATTGCCATACATTAAAAAATTTGCTGTCTAATGAAGTCCCAACTAAATATAATCAGTGTATTTGAATATACTTAATAAATGTGGATACTTGGATTCTATAATGAACAGTGCCACTCATGTTCTCCTGGATCACTACAGGTCTCAAACCAAAAGTACAGTGGAATGAAAATGGCAGGATGCAGCCCTGGGACTTTAAAATACCATACCACTGAGGAGGAAAGACTGTCAATGCATCCACAGAAGGAAATGGAGATATTGTTCCAGATACTCTTATAAAAGCTGTAGGATATTATTTGGATGGAAAATATATATTATTTCCCATATAGTTTGGGGGGAAAAAAATTAAAATTCTCTGTCTTTTGAAGAATGAAGATTTGTTTGATAGCTCAGTTGAGTAGTGGATTGCCTGTGCCAAAAGGCTGGCACAATATCTAATAGCTAATGTTGATGGGAAAAGCTTCAAAAAGTGTTTAGTGTAATGGAAATTGAAACCTGTAACTTGTTGCCTGTCAAAACAAGCCTTTTTATTCCAGCAGACAATACTTTTGATGTGATAGTTGATATTTATATGAAATTGTGTATTCTCAAAGCATTGGTCATTCTATCCTGTCTTCTGTTGATGGTTCTGAAGTGAANTAGGAAAAATTACTTCAGAATTAAAACTTGGAAAAATTCAGCTGTTCTAAGAAAATGTAATGTGGAAATTTTTGATAAATTCTGGATAATACTGAGGTACTGAGAACAAAGAAATACATGTCCTATGCAGAAAAGTTTTCTAATTTTAAGAAAGAGAGCCTTACATATCTTTACAAAGAAAGATTCAGACCAATCAGAAGAGCACTAAGCCACCTACACCCAGTCGTCTACAACATGAAAGGCCATCTAAGAAGTAATTTCCATGATGTTGTTCTGTTGAAAAAAAAGAACTAAATACTTGCAGGACAACATAAAGCTGACCAAATACATAAATCAATTGCAAAATCAGATTAACTCTGCTGGATCTGAGTTTCCATTAGTGGTAGACCAATAGAACAGCTTAACTCACACAAAGCTTGATATATTCTACATTTTTTTAGATGAACAGCCTCTCAGGAATTTCAGAAGACTAAAATTTTTATTACCTCCATCATAATGCATGAATCTGGTGATTTTTCATGAAAATCTACCTTTACTTTGATTAACTGACACTTACTGCATGATAAGAACGTGCAAATAAAATTTTACCATGACAGAGTTTCTGCATGATGCATTTTTTTGTTCCAAAACAGCTCATTCCTGTGGCAGTGACCTAACACAGGACAAAGCAAATGAGTGGCAGGGACACCAAGTAGCAAAGCACCAAGAACAAAATATTCACATTAAGAATGAAGGTGCTGAGCTACCACTGAGGAGGAAAGACTGTCAATGCATCCGCAGAAGGAAATGGAGATATTGTTCCAGATACTCTTATAAAAGCTGTAGGATATTATTTGGATGAAAAATATATATTATTTCCCAGATTTACTTATGGTGAAGCACTGCAGCACAGTTTGGCAACACAGCTGTAATTTTTGTACACTTCATTTCAGAAGGAAAAGAGAAAAGTTGTGAAAGGGAATTTGGCAATACAGCTTTAAATATTGTATAATCCTTGTAGTCAGCTATCTCTCTTCTGTTGGCAGCCAAACAGAAGTGCCTAGAGTCAGAAACCTCAGCAAAGGGCATTTCCAAATATTTAAAAAATGCAGTTACTTGGAATATAACCCTGCTCTTGTGCTGTCCCCACAGACTTCAGATTACAATGGCAAGGGAAAGGAAGTGCCCCATCTCCCAGACTGTGACCCATATCGCCTGTCTTCTTCTTGGGAATATAATTAGGTCCCTCTTCTCTAAACTTCCAGCCCAGTCTTTTGGACTGGGCAGCTTTGCACTATGATTTTTTATTCCTCTGAAATTTCTTGACTTCTTTCTCTCTATATTCAATCCTCAACAGATCCAGCTACTTTGATGATATTATGGGTTGACAGCCAGAACTGAAAATAAGAAGAAGGAAGCCTACTGACAAACTGGCTAGGTTTTGTTTTTTAGCTTTTTTTTTCTTAAAAAAAAGTGTCATCAGTGGTTTTGATGCCAAAATTATTGTGCAATGAACACAACTGGCATGAACACTTGAATGCCTCCCAAATGCAGATGGAAATGTCAAAGAAATGATGAAGGTAATATTGTCATGAACTGAATTATTTCATAACCAATATCTGCCCCAGAAGAGGAAAAAAAAAGAGTCTCTCTGAGTTACAAAATAAAATATGACATAGGTAGATCATGACCCTGACAAGTACTCAAAGTCAGCTGGTGTAAAGAGGTTTTAAAACAACAACAACAAGAAGTCAGCAAGCAAGCTGAGAAATGATAAAAGCATCCAGTAAAATGTATGGATGGAGCAGGGAATTAACTTGAAAGCCAGGTGTCACAAATATCAGAATACTTTTAAAGCACAGGAAAAGGAATCAAGGATGATTGTTCTGTTCTTGACTGTGCTGGAGACTTGTGTGACTTCTGGCCCAAACGAGGCCATCTCAGCATGGAAGAACATAATAAATGACAAGCAAACACAGAAATAATTCTGCTTTGAAAATTAACCATTAAAAGGTTTTCTGTACGGATGAATGCATAATGTTATGTTTACCTGGTAAATCACTTATTTGTTTGGCTTTAACTCTACCAAACAAAACAAATAGATTTCTTATTGGCACTGTACCTGACAGGTGAAGATGGTATCTGTACAAAGTTACGGTAAACATGAAAAATAAGCCTACAGAATTACCTGAATCTGGAGATCATAGTCATAGAATTATATGCTGGATGTAACAGAAGATGCATAGTATAGAACCTTATGAACCTTGGCATAAGCAGCAGAAATTGGGATGTGGACAAATTTCAAAACTTCTGTCTGAATGTGAGGACAGAGCACAAGAACAAGATATGTAAAGATTTTCATTTTTTGTTCCTACAAAATAGGAAATCATTATGAAAATTTGATGAAAAATATGTTCTGTGCCTGGTTAAGAAAACTGTAGAAGATTATAGCATGCAAATCAAAAACATGTTCCTATAAATCCCATAATTCTAATGTGAAATCAGTTCTGCTGTCCCTGTAGCCAGCTAAGAAGATGTGGCAATGAGCACTACAGTCTCAGGCCTGACTGTCACAGTGCTTAATTTCTGATTTTATTTTTCTTTAAGAACTTGAATGGCATCAATGTAAAGCCAAGGCAGGGAAAAAAATAATGAAAGAAAAAATAAAAAAAGAGATTCAAAGCAATTAGATGCAGAGAAAAATAACAGCACTTTGTATCTTTGGTTAGGAGGCAGAGTAACAGAAAAATAAGTGAGCATTTGAATGGTCTGAATGACAAATGTATGTGGAAGAAGCTGGTACCAAACAAATGAAGTTTCTTTTATTTTTAGGGCATGTGTACTATCAGGTAAAAAATAAACAGGACTGAAAATAGACTGATGCATGTATATAGTTCCACTTAGTAGTACAGGCAAGGGGACACAGCACAACTAGCTAGATGGATGTAAGGTGTATGTAAATGTGGATGAGGCGTAACTCAGCTTCAGAAAAGCTCTCTATTGCCTATAACCAAACAGATACTCTAGCTCACCTACAGGCAGACACCAGATTTAGGTATTTAATCTGTGAAGAAAATTCCAGCCTTTTTGTAGATTGATGCTCTTTCACCACAGCAGGAGTTGTCAGGAGAGTTTTGTAATAACTCTGTTAAAAACATATTTCTCTGAACAGTTTGTTACGGCATGAAGAATTTGTTATGGGCAGAATTTAAGCAGTGACTGAATGACACAGAAAACAGTTAATAAGAACCAGGTCCTGTTTTTTACCTCCAGCAGAAGGCTTTGGAAAAAAATGAGAGTTTTATGTTGTTTTCTACCTTCTTTTTGAGGGTGAAGAGGGACCAGCCAATATAACAGAGATATTAATTTGTATTTGTAACAGTTTTAATCAGTTAGCAGTGAGCCAGTTTGGCAGTGTTTAGCCAGCACACCCTGTGCTATAACTTCAGACATTAGCCCTGGAAAAACATCCTCCATGTTTGGCAGCACCATGAGTGCATTGGAATGCCAAAAGTCATGTGGATGCATGATGTAAGGACAGGACATGCATGAATAAATCAGTGGATAAATAAGCTGTAGCTGGGTTCTGCTCTGCAGGCCACTTTCAGCAGCAAGCAGAGCACTTCTCCTTCTTTAAGAGGTAGATAGCGTAATCTTCACTATGTTTAAGAGTAGTAGCATATTACAAGTTTTGTAGGAATATGAAGTAATTTTTAAAGGGCTTTTAAAAATGTTTCCCTTAAATAATTTTGTTGCTATTTATTTTTTTCTCTTATCACATGTCCAAAGGTAAACAGAAATGTTTGCTTAACATAAAAACATTAGTAAGGACTTGCTGAAAGTGCAGACCAGGCTAGGCTGCCACAGCTCCATGCATCCTGGTCCATCCAAGCAGAGAGGCTGAGCAGGTACTCCCAATGGGCAGCCCCACGCCATAATTCAGTGCACATGTAAACATAGCCAGGCACAGAGAGCAGCACAGACAGGGCACAGTGCTCACATATAAGCACTGATTGTCTTATCCTGGTCGCCTCTCTGGCTGATCAGAACAATAGGCTCTTAGTGGAAAGTATACACATTTATACGGCGTGGATCACTCCAGTAATTGGCCTTAGACTCATACTTTATCCACTAGCTGGCCTTGGACCCTCACTTTTCCTACTTGGTGCTACTCAAGCATGTGAACCCACATGGACAGACCCAACAGCAGCTGCTGGAACTCAGAATTATGTAGCACAAAGACACACACTCTCAGGGACCCCATGGTAGCAGACTTACAGACATCCAGATTGCCGGTAGCTGGCCCGTTGATATTTTGGTCACCTTTAGTTACTTCATGATCAGGCATGCAAAACAGTGTCTCTGGTACCTAGTCCAAACTGTAGTCTTACCTGTAGCCAATGTCAGATTGGACCTTCAGCTCTGGACCTTCTGAATCATGCAGACACTCTGATTTCCCCAGTCTCTGTCGCAGACTCATGGGCACTCCAGTACTTGTCTCATAATCCTCTTACACTACTCAGCATCTAGGCCAGCTTGATGTTTGCTAGTGATTTCTTACTGACACATCCACTCTGCTCACACATACACACAGCCCCCAACACACCTCTCCTTGTTTTCTCCAGCTGCTGGCACACAGCTCCCTCTGACTTGTGGTTTTATACCCATTACTGATGCTCAGACACCCATACACCCTCACATGTACACAGAGCAGAGTCCCTTCACCCGGGAAAATAGTCAGAAGTGGACTTCAATGAGAAAACAGGAGAAACTGTGCTGATCAGGCACAAGGTGTTACCAGACATATTTACTGAACCAGCCCCAGTTTACAGGAGGCCAGCCACTCTTAACCCTTTTTTACCTCTATTGCCCCACGTTTCCCATTCCCTTATTCTTTCTTTTCCCTACCTTTGGTTCCTGACCTAAACTTCTTATCATAAGTCAGGTACAATCCCCAAATGCTCTCCCCTGGCACCCCACAAGGAGCCCTATGCTCAGTGACAGTCCCTTTCCAGTCCATGAGGTGCTGTGTTTTTGAGGTTTTGGATAAGATAGGATTAATTTTCTTCACAGTGGCTGGTATGGGGCTGTGTTTGGCATTTTTGCTGAAAACAGGGCTGATAATATATTTTTTGTTATTGCCAAGCAACGCTTACACAGGGTCAAGGCCTTTTCTGCTTTTTGTACTGCCATGCTGGCAAGGAAGTTGGGGGTACATGGGACTTTGGGAAGAGCCACATCCAGGACAGCTGATCCAAACTGACCAAAGGGATATTCCATATGACATCATGCTCAGTATATAAAGTGGGGGAAAGAAGGAGGAAGGGGAGGACATTTGGAGTGATGGCATTTGCATTCCCAAGGAACCTTTGCATGTAATGGAGCCCTGCTACCTTGAAGATGGCTGAAGACCTGCCTGCCGTGGGAAGTGGAAAATTTCTTGTTTTGCTTTGCTTCTGCACATAGCTTTTGCTTGCCCTATTAAACTGTCTTTATCTCAGCCCATGAGTTTTCCAGCTTTTATCCTTCTGATCCTCTCCTTGATTCTATTTGTGGGGGAGTGAGGGAGCAGCTGCGAGGGGTTAACACCTGGGGAGACTGTCCATTAGCTCACCATGGTGGGTCTCACCCTGCCTGTGTTTCTGATCAGCCCTGTGATGGATCAGGGCAGGGAATTATGTTTCTTCTTTTGACCAGGGTGCTTGGGGCTCCTGGGGCCCCTGTATCTCACAGGACACTCTGTCTTTGTTGAAATGAGTCTCTAATCACATAACCTAACACTAGTAATCTTCATCTTTTTATTTGTCTGGCTTTGTTAAATGACTTGCAGGCTGCAGCCTTCTGGCTGCTGGTTGGTTTGCAATTGCTGCTGTTCCTAACTCTGTAATGCAGCCCTAATTTCACTGAAATGTATAGAACTTTGGCTACTGAATTGAGTGAAGACTCAATTATTTTGAATAAATGTGTGCCAGTTTGCTCCCAGAGTATCCACCGGCCCACACCTCACCTCCTCTGAGAAAGCAGATGTGCAGAATTAAAGGAGAAAATAACTCCCACAGAAAATTCCTTTCCCTGTATTTTTTAAGTCAGAAGGAGGTAAACCTGCCATTCCATCTTCACAGTTTCTCAACTAGACCCACTATTTTTATTAGTAATCTCCACCATTCCACCCATTTTCTTAATCTTTTACAAGCCTTACCTTTTCAATTACCTATGCATTTCAGGATAAGGAAAAATGTTATTATGAGCTTTTGCATGTGCTTGTATCACTTAGCATTCCAATAGCTCTTCATGCCCCTGTAGTATCCAAACAATTAGAAAAAGCTGGCATGCAGAAGTTCCAGACAAGCTTTTAGCTGCTGAAATTAGCAAAATTACTGATTGACTTTATTATAAATAAACAGATGAGAGTCATAGTGGCAGGCAATTTCTCAGTCCTTTATTGCTATTTAGACGATGTCCCTTCATGCTGAAAAGATACCAGAAAGAAATCTGCAGCACATTTTATTAGCAAGTCTCTTTTACTCTCCAGGAAATCTATCAAGAGACTAGGTCTACTCTATAAGTCTATCCAAATATTTTAATAGGATCCCGTTCAGCATTTTCCTAAAATGAAGATGGATTTTGGCTGAGCCCAAATTAGGATCAGGAAGTTCCTCCATGAACACAAGCAAGAGTGCTGATAGAAGCTATGACTGACTGAGACTGGAGGTTCACAATTGCACAGAGATTTCTGGCTCTTCTCCAGCTTAAGGACGGAGTCTGCCAACTTGGCAGGCTGGAGAACTCGCTATGGCAATTTTTCAAATGGGAGAAATGGTCCAAGGAGGAGCTGTAATTCCATATAAACTGTCCAGAACTGATGACAGGGGCCTCTGCTTCCAACAATCTGGCCAAGAACTGAGTGAATCACTGTGTCCAACTAAAGATGGACAGTGTATTTATGGAATTCCCGTGGGCATTCACTGTACAACTACAGCCAAATTGTTAATGTAACTGCGGCTTACAGTTGGAGAGTGTGATGTCTGGGATTTTCTGGATGTCAGAGCCCGGAAGTTCCTTTGAATTCTCGTAAGTGTGTGGTCATGGAACTATGTTTTCAAAAGTAGCAGTTTTGAGCTGCTTCATATTGGTTCATATTGGCACTTTAAACGGGGATTTAATTTCCAGAAATTTTTGCTGCAATTTATAACACTATCACTTACCTTAAAATCATTAATAAGTTTTTTGAAATCCTGGGGAACATCTTTCCTTAGCTCTCTAAATATGAAATATCAGAGAGTTTTATTCTATCTAAAGCCATAGGAGGAGTGGTTGAGGTCACTTGGTGTGTTCAGCCTGGAGAAGAGAAACTAAGGGGAGACCTCACTGCAGCTACAACTTCCTTGTGAGGGGAAGTAGAAGGGAAGGGACTGATCTCTTCTCTGTGGTGACCGGTGACAGGACCTGAAATCCATGTCAGTGAAGGTTTATGTTGGATATCAGAAAAAGGTTCTTCACCAGAGTGTGGTCAGGCACTGGAACAGGCTCCCCAGGGAAATGGTCACAGCACCAAGCATGACAGAGTTCAAGAAGCATTTGAACAATGCTTCCAGACTCCCAGACACACGAAGTGACTCTTGGGGATATCCTATTCAGCGATAAGATTTAGACTCAATGATCTCTGTGAGTCCCCTCCTACTCAGAATATTCTGTGATCGTGTGATTCTGTAAATCTTTCTGAAGTTTTACCCTGTTCTGTCTCAAGCTGAGATGGATTTGATGCATCCAGAAAAAAATTCATTGTTGAACAAGTATGATAACCTTGACAAATTTGCCCTGTTAAATTTAGTTAGAGTAACATGACTTTGTCATAAACCCTACTCTGAACACTCTGGACATATTCCAAATATGAGACATAAGAATTCTGTTATTTCTTGAAGTTTCACAAGGAGGAGGAAAAAAACCTTCACAAAGAGGAGGAAAAAAAAACGCACAACAGTTACGGCTTAATGAAACAGAAAATAATACAATTAATACCTCACTGGCTGTAGAGAGTCAGAAGGCCAATATTCAACATCAGCTGTCTGCCAGTTAGACTAAATTGGTCTCACCCACAAAATCAGCAAATATTCTATAACAATGAGACCTCATGGCATGTAGTATGAAACTTTTGTTTCATCTAAATTTGGAAGTCTTCAAGAATATATATTCTTTTTTCTTAATGCTTTCATGTGTTTCCTACACTTGCTTGTCTCGTTGGAATTTAGATCTGTTGCTTCCAACTCTGATCTACTAAGGGTTTGATATAGAACTTTTCTTAATAGTGTTTGCAAAAGTCCTATGTCATTTATATTAAAGAAGAAAATAAAATATTGCTATTATCATTTACAACATTTTGAAACAGCACCGAAGAGATTGATGCATGTGTTCACTCAAGCTGTTAAGTGTAGCATATCCTAATCCAGTCAAATTCCTTTATACATATTTTTCTTACTTATAGTATGTTCAGTTCCTCATAGGACTTCAAGGTCATTTTTGTCACTGTTTATTTATTTTTTTCCTGAGAGCAAGAATATTCTGTAATATATTTTCTAATTACCTACAATCTCACTGTTATAAAAAGTTGTTGTTATATTTTTCTGTAGCCTAAAAACAGTGAGAAATAGAAAGTCCTGCTGGAAGTGAGTGTCTGACATTCCAGCTGGAGAGAATTTGAGATGTAAAGGCAACCTGCACAGGCCCTTGTTAAAAGCAAAATAATAACATCCAGAGGGAGAGAGAATGAAAGAAAGCACATCCAAAGCATTTTGAAGAAGTTTAGCACACCTACCAATACTATATACATAATTTAATTTTCCCACAGGACTGTATAGCTCAGCATGATATAATATATAACAAAAGAAGTATAAGCCAACCAATCTCCTGCCCTGATGAAAAAAAATCCTAACTTTATTGGTATTTGTGTATTTATAATACAACTATCTGCAGTGGTAAGGAGATAAAAAATGCAAGTGTTAGGTGAATGCAGGATACCTTGCTACAGCTGTAGAGCTATGGCAAGAGCAAGCTAGCATCAGGTGTTTCAAGGCAAACAGGAGGTATAGAGCACAGTCAGTGTGCCTGGTTACTGTTGAATGTTGAAACCTGCAAGAAAAAGGATTGTGAGCATGTGATGAACAAGTCAGGAAATAGCAGCAGACAAAAAGAGCAAGGAAGAGAGAGGCTCTGCATGGTCTGGCATCAAAATGTATCATTATGTCTCCAATG
This sequence comes from Illadopsis cleaveri, assembly GCA_013399915.1. Classification (NCBI taxonomy): domain Eukaryota; kingdom Metazoa; phylum Chordata; class Aves; order Passeriformes; family Timaliidae; genus Illadopsis; species Illadopsis cleaveri. The sequence continues at coordinate 996,687 of VXBB01013886.1, read as the reverse complement.
TATTGCATTACATATAATTATTATAAAAAATGTTCCAGGATAGAAGAACTTTAGTTCTGATGGGTCTGTGTTCTACGTGGCTCAGCATAACTAAATTGGAAGAATTTATAGCTATTTAAGATGGCACTAATCTTTTTTCCTGCAGAAGCAGCATGTGATGGGTCTTTTTCTTTCTTGTGTATCAGGTACTGTTTAATGTTATTTCAGCTAATTGTTTATTTTTCCCCATTAACTTGGAACAGACCTGGGGCTGAGGCTTCTTACACATTATATGCAACATAAACATGCATTTATTGTTTTTCAAGTCCACTAAGAAATAATCCCTTGGGAGTGACCGGAGCAAAGAAATTTTTCTAAGTGATCAGGTTCACACATAAAAAGTGTGATTGCAGAGCTATACTACCTAAGACACTGGGTCATTCATTCCCAAAAGGAAGACTTTGCCATGACTTATCCCACCCTCAAATCTTCCTTTAAACCCTGACTTAGCCGTGAGCAAAGTTGTAAAGAGTTCTTGGCTGCTTTTGAATGAAAATCTGTGATGTCCACTGTTCAGAAGCTGGCAACAATGAAAGCAGTCATGCAGTTTTTCATCTGAGTGCAGGTTTCCCGGACATTCTTTATGTTCCCTTTAAAAAGCAATCCTATAAATATGACTTCAGTGGCAGATGAATACACATAGCAGACAAATGCATCCCCTCACTAATGGTCTGATAAATTTGTGAGATTTTTTGGTGACATAATTACAACTTGGTCAGCTCCTGCTATTATGCATCACTGTTAGTGATAAACAATGCTTTACCTTGTATGTTTTAGCAAAGTCTTTGACAAAACTGCAGGACAGTAAATCACCTGCTAACAAGAGTTGTAACAAGTTTTCCCCCAGAGTTCTGAACGCCAGCAAACTAGAATATCAAAGATCATGAGAGATTCCAGATTCTAAATCCACTTGTCTGGGACAGATTGAGGATAGCTGCACGCAGGACATATAAAGATAAAATAAAATAAAAAGATGAACAGATAAAGATGAAAAGTTGCTGTACATATTTACTGACTTAATTACGCCTTTAGAGGTTATAATATTTGATAAAAGCACAGTCCCATATAAAGTTCATTATAAGATTGGTTTTAATAGTAAGGTTTACACAAAATAATGCACTGGTTGACATTAAAAAAGTATAAAATCATGTTTAATTTTTCATGGTAATGCCAGTTTTTTTAGGATCCGGAGCTATACCTGAAAGAACATTGTGAAGTGTTTATTTCTTTCTGAAAACAATCACATTTGCAATGTTGTTTAAGGGGAAACATTTTAGGCCTACTGACTTTTTGTGCAAAGGGAGAATGATTGGCTATTTTAAGGTCAAATATTAAATAATTTTTGTGAAGTTCAGTGCAGCCACTCTCAATAGATTGGTGGTCTACACTAGCAGTGTGGTTGGATTTGCCTTACCTGCATTACACAATTTATATGTTGGGTTAAAGTAGATGAATATTAATGACACGTGATGAGAATTTCCACCTACTTCCCACTAGTAGTTTCCCTAGCTTTCTTCTCACTAAACTAGAACATGCCTTTCTCACACAAGTCCTGAATAAAACACTGTCCAAAGCCCTTCCAAAACTAGCAATGGAAAGATTTTTCCTTAAAACCACTGCTGTTTCTTTTGAAACACTGTTTATAGTTGCATCCCATCCCTCCAGTGGCCCCTCATCAGGACTGGCATATACTTCCCCAGCACAGGAGACTTATGTAGAAAAGCTCTCGCCTGTGCTCTTTACACTCTTTCATAGCTAATCAACAACCACTCACTGCCTAGCTATTTGTGTGAGATGTGCTGTACAACTGTGGCACAAAGCCTTTCATATGTGTTCTTACTAATGCTATTTGTAGACTGTGGATTGTAGCTGCTGCCTCTGATCTTCCACTGTCTTTTAAAAATGAATAAAAAAAAAAAAAGAGAAGCAATTATTGGCACTGTTCAAAGAGCTTTCCCTGTTCTGCTCTCGGGAAGGCAGCCTTTGTACAAAGCCAGTGAAGTTGTGCCCATTCACAGCAGGGCTGAATTTGGCCTGAAATGCTGCCCTAGTAAACAGCACAGGCATCCTCCTATGAATCAGGAAAGGTGGTGGCATGGCTAGTCTCTGCACATGAGACAAGTTAGGCTTGCAGTGCCTGTCCCTCACCTCTCATCCCTCATATAGCAATTTCTTTGAATGTGCAAATATTGCTCTTTAGATGCACAGTCAGGCCCAGCCTTCCCATGGAGTGCAAATATGTTCCGCCAAAAGAGCTGTAGACAACACAGGCTTAGATACAGATGGTTTTATAAGCCCAATGATTTTGTTACTGTACTGATGGCTTTCTCAGGGACACTTGTAACATCTAGAAGAGCTTGAGTATAAGTTAAAACAGGTCCTCAACAAGAAGCTGCAAATTATTCTTCTTTGCAAGTAAGCAAAATTAAATGAAAGAATGGGATGACAAGAGGGTCTCTGTATCCATGAGAGGAGCAGACAGCAATCAGGGAGAGTGAACTAATAAGAAGGAGGAGGAATGAAAGAATGTGTTGGGTAGAGTTTGATCAATATGAAAGAACTACTGGATCTGTTTTCTTTACTCTTTGCTTTTTTAGTATTATAAGAAATGGGTTAACGATTTTTGAGTGAAGATGGAAAAAGGTGAAAGAAGGAGGTGCTTTCTGATCTTGCAGGTTGGTTTTCCCGAGCTGATATGTTCATGCCAAGACTGACTCCAGCATGCCTTTGCTGAAGGCTTGCTTTCAGCAGACTCTATCTATTAATCTCTGACTAATTATTCCTAAGGGGTACATCCACCCTTGTGATGGCTACCTGGAAAATAGCTAGAATTGTGAAAATACAATTAACATGCATTAAACGGGAGTTTCATTACCTGATTAAAAGGTACACCTTTTGGGGGGGGAACAAAGCTAGCACTTCCACCATCTCTCTGTTTCTCAGAGAAGAGTTTTGTGTTAGGATGTATATGACTTGTCGGAAAGTGACTTTTAATATTAAATTTCAGTTGTGAGAATCCAAGGTGAACAGAAAAAGAGTGCTCAATATGGTGCACCTACTTCTTTGGATTACCTCACACCAAAATATTTTTTTTAAAAGACAGTAAGGTGAACAGTCATGCTGTTGAAACCAAGCTCACTGGAGAGTTCTTCTCTGACTTCAGGAACTGTAAGTGTTATAGAATAAGCTGAAATAGAGACAGTCATATTACATCAGATCAAACTGCATCAGAGTGTGCTTGCTGATGTAATTTGAACACCACTTTTTGAAAATTCAGAAGTGACCATCCCAACCATGAATTTTGAACAGGCAGCACCAGTACCCTTGACCAATATTCACACACTCTAGATAGAGAAATGTCTTCCACATAGTACTAGAACTGTACAACCGCCTCATGTCTCGCCTTTTCTGTATATTTACAGATCTGTTCAACCTTGAAGACGCCAAGCTTATAATGATGGAAGGTTGGTTGAAAGCATCATACAACCCTGACAAAGGTGTCTCACTCCACAACCAGACATTATTGTGGTCCATATCATACTCACAATGACCCTGTTACTTCCTCAGGATGGAAAATAAGAAGCAGTCATAATCCTTTTATCAATACATCATATTCTGTTTATGGTTATGCAAGTTTCTCAATATTCAGCAAAGACCAATCTAAGTTTAACTTTTGCCTTTCTGTGACTACTTTGGAAAATGGCTTGATCCACAGTTGCTTTCTACTGACCCGTGGGAAACGTCCTGTAAATTAAAGATAGAATGAGACATTCTTCATATGCATTGAGAAGGTACAATAGCTGACATCAGTCATGTTGCTCTAGTCAAGACACGGTGTTTTCTCTCCCTTCACCACGCTGTGTTATCTGGACCACCGGATCCTTTGGTTTTGGCTTTGGTATGATTCTGTGCTAACGTGGAGTGTCCACACAACACGGTGCAATGGATACCTTTGCATAGCAAAGACAAATGAGAAATCACTCTGTCACTGTTGGTGAGTGTCTTCTAGAATTCACTTTGTGTCTTAGTTGTCTGTCCTTGTTGCCTAATTAGCACTGCATGGAGATTCAAATAAATGATACTGTAGCTGTCATCCATCTCTCTCAGAGGAAAAGGATTGTATAACAGCAGTCAGATCCCTGTGTTAGCACCTTTCCACATACTTCTGTCTGGTCCTTTTGCATATGGAAGACAACTTAGTGCAACATTTCCTGTGATCAGCCTGCCTAAATGTGCCCACATAGAAAAAACAATTCAGCGTTTAAACTCAACCTCTAGTGCAAGGCAAAGCAACACATTGGAAGTTAAAAGTAAATTTACATGATCCTTTGTCTTCCCTTTCTCATGATAAGAATATGGATGTTGCCCTATTTGAGGAGTATTCTGTACATGGAAAAAACATTAGAGATACAAGAAAATGGAAGGCTAATACAGCATTTTGTGGAAAGCTTGTATATCTCTATATGCAGAGACCAGTGGTGATCTAGACTCAGTGAAGTGACTTACCACTTTCAATGGAAAGATGAAGATGTATTTCAAGATATATTTCAGCAGATAAATTACTCCAGATGAAGACCTTTTTGTATGGATGCAGACTGGGATGGCCACAATCTCCAGGCTAGTATGACTCTTGTAAGCAATTTAGCAGGAGAAGGATAAAACCTCACCTTTTTATTTTCCTCATTATCTAAGAATAACCATATGAGATGTATTTCTGTGTATTTTTTCTGAATATAATACATGCAAGCAGACTGAAGTAACTATTTGTCATAGAACGAAATTTCACTTGTAATCATATTCTCATGATCTAATTACATCAGTGTTTTATAGATAGCTACCTATAGTTAATTTTCCCTCTTGAATATTCAGGATGTATTATAAGATACCTAGCAAAAAGATTTCTGTGATGTCCTGTAACTATTTTTATGGAGAATTTTGAAGCTGGAAGTTCATGTGCTTATAATTAGAGGACTTTGGCTTTACTTGGATGGGTGATTGAGTTTTTCAACTGAGAATAAACCAGAAAATCCATAACACAGAGTATATTTTCTAAAATATGTTACTTCAAAAAAGGGTCCTAGGTGTTGGTCTACAATGGTGCTAGTTAGTGCCATTGTGGTTGCATTTTTAACAAATGAGCAAATTCTAAGACAAACTGCAAGATATTTGTTAATAATGAGTCATAGAGAACCCTTGGTACACAAGCGTTTTTCTTTGTTTTCCATCAAAGTAAACTCACTTCAAAAGTAGCTAATACAGAAAGAGGACTGACTAGTGATCCATCTGTGAGGCACTTGAGTACTCAACACTTTAGGAAGGTAAATTAGTAATACAAGGAAACTGTGAGGTTTGGTCTTTTTTCTTTTCTTCCCCACTGCTACAGGGAGATTTATAATTTGTTACATCTCCAGAATGAAAAATTTGTTATTTGTTTAAAATGGCCATGGTTGGACAACAGAGAATCAATTAATTCCATGCCAACCTAAATTATTTTACATTTCCTTTATTTTCTATTGGTTTGTTAATGTATTTGTTTCCTTTTGCAATAGAAATCCTATTTCAGATGAGAGAAAGTAGATTCTTTCACAGTGAGAGTTCAAGTAAACTAAGATTATACCTGATAAATCCAAAACCCAGCTAGTGGTTGAGGGGTAAGTTTCATCAGAGCCAAAGACGGCTGTAGAAAAATATTCAGATTTATCATGTAAGGAGAAATGTAATTAAAAATATGTATTTGTCTTGTTTAAAATGTGTCTTTTTATTAATTTAGCCAAAAAACTTCAAGACACCTAATTTTTTTTTTCCACTTCCAAGTTGACAGAGACTAGTTTCTTCTGGCTTCTGCACAGTTTCTTGAGCTGCTTTTCTTTCCAGAGCTATGTTAAGCAGTCCTGACCAGTGCCTACATATATATGGCATCGTCCCATCATTTTTAAATCAAAATACTACAAATTTGAAATAGAAAGGTAAACAGAAAGGCAAAGAATTGAAGAAGAAAAATATTGTTGAGAAGGTTCTTAGTAAGAAAATTGAAACAGGAGGGAATGGCTTGCAGAGAAAAATGCAAGTTCACACACCAAAGTTAGAGGATTTGGGATTAATTGAAATCCTCAAGTGGTGCATGGTAAGTGACTGTCTATTTAGAGCCAATAGATAGGTTTCCGTGAGGTTAAGGAAGCGAAAAATCCCATACGAAGCTAGTGAGATGTTAAATTCTAATTAGAAGTGTTAATTAAAAAAAAACATTTCCAATTTCATCAGTGAGAGTGCTTTTGTTGTTCTGATTCTCTTTGCTACAGTGAATCCTAAGTATCCTAACTCATTTTGTCCCAATATTATTTACCACTTCTATAGGGTATAAAAAAGTTGACTATGACTATAGAAGCAGGGATTATTACAGCGGCACCTTCTACAGTGTCTGTGATAAGAGGACTATCAGCACTTCCACTGGATGAGACTTTTCTAGGCTTGAAAACTGAAGTCATAAAATTCACACTGGTCTGAAATTTGGGTACATGTAACTTCCTGGGCTGTAAGAAAATGCCCTATAAACTTTATGCATATTAAATTGATTGAGCATTTTTTAATTAACTATGCAAAACTAGTTTGTTTCCTCCAGGTTCAAATGTTGCTCTGTGCAATGCCAACTAAAAAATGCAGTTATTCAGCTTGACATTTTACAGGTCAATAGCCCACAGCATGGAGCAAACACATGCCACAAAAAGAAACAGGATATTAGGGGCAAGTACTTGTTTACCAAGAGCTCTCAGTACTTACCCTTCCAGAAAAAGAGTTTCTCTTCCCCTATATTGTGTGCAAAACCTGCTTGTTGCCCATACAGGATCTATGCCGCGCTCCTACAGGAGGGTGGAATGGTAAAAAACCCAGCAAAGAGACTGCCTATAACTAGCCAAGCAGTCAATTACAACCCCCAGACTACTGGCATGTGTCAGGTAACTGTCCTGGAAGAGGGATCCTTAAAACTCTTTGGTGAGTCCTTTGAGCTAGGAACAGAGTCAACATCTTCCCTTTCAGATCCACAGTAACACTTCTATATTATATTTTGGTGCTTATTAGCAAACTAAACTACACAAGCTCCTACAAACCCCAAAACATACTTATTTTAAAACACATACTTAAAAAAAAAAGAAAATTAATGGGATATAGCTACAAGCTCCTCTGTGCTTCAATTGCTTTGAAAGAGGGGAGACATTTTAAATACAGAGAACTCTGAAAACTACAAAAGTTAGAGAACCATACATTATGGTTCCTCTTGGAATATTGATTTTACAACTCAATATGGCATCAAAATTAAGTCTTTGAAGTGCTTTGCAAAAGAAATACAAAGTCCAGTGGGAAAAACCAAACCAAACCAAACCAAAAAACCCCAAACAAACAAACAACACGAAACCCGCCAAAACCACCAACCAACCAGCTGAGAAAACAAACAAACAAACAAAAATCAACCCCAAACCAAACCAAACTAGCAAACTAACAATCAGCCAACCTTCAAATCACTATAATTTTGTATTAGAGAGTCTCTATCTATGTCTAATGATGAAGGAAAATCAGAAATGAGATAACTTGATTGATCTTAGACACAGTAGAAGAACATGAGACGGTTTCCTTTTGCATGGCTTAGCCAGAAGGCTCTTGCAAAGACCTGACTATGATGATTTTTTTTTTCACTAAAATGTTTATTCTGGGCATAGAAAAATTCCTCAGTGGAAATTTTGATAAAAATAAATTCTCTAGCAAAAAACACTTCATATGAAGAATTCAAGAACTGAGAATGAAGAAAACCACTTTAATGAAAGGTCTCTGTCCATTTTTATCTTGTGTAATTTGTCTTATTTAGCTTAGGAGGGTAGCCTTATTAACCAAAGACCATAGCACCTACAGAAAGGTAAAGCAGCAAGTAACTGACTTGATTTTTATGACTTAACACATGTAAATCTATTTAATCTAATGCTTTATCATGCATAATTCAGTAAGTTAAGGATAGCTTCTGGTGGCAGATCAAAATTATGACAAATATATATACAATTCCCCTGGGAAAATATAAGATCAAATTCTGTATTTCACTTCATCTGGAAAGGAAAGATCATTAGAGAAGAACATTTCAAATGTGTAAAGAGTGTTTAGAATTTTATGTTTTATATAACATAAAGGTGAGGTACTTTTCCACCCTGAGAACTACTAACTCTTTCCTAAAATATTTCTGTATAATTGGAAATGTTTATACCTGTATTTTTAATAAAACCTCTGCCATTCCACATTCCCCCTCATTTCATTACATAATTAGAAACTGTTATTCTCTGTATAGCAAGCAGTTTTTTTCCTTGGCACAATTACTGGACTGTATCTTGTAGATTTTTCTCTGAAGTACTGAAATGGAAGGATACCCGCATTAGCCCTTGCCCCCAGCTCCCTTAACTCTCCAGGCAAGTTTGATGAGTCACACTTTTTCCTTTAAAGCTTTAGGATCTTGTGCCAAATTCAAGCAGTGTTGCCAACAACAGTGATTTTATCACGAGTCTCAGGATATTTAAAACCCTAGCTCCAGTACTCATTTGGTAACATTAGAATCTCTGCTTTCATTAAAAATAAATAAATACATAAATCAAAGCTTTAAGACTTAGAAGTGTGACAAAAGAACAAAAAAAGCCCCACACAACAACAAAACAAAGCAGACACCCTCAGAATATATAAGGCTCGAAGAAACCCAGATGGGAAATGAAAACAGAATCCTACTTAATAGAAATATCTTGCAATCTGTAAAGTACATTATACAAATTCTAAATGAGAAATCAACAAAAAACAACAATAACAAAAAAAAATTCCTAGTAACAGAAAAATCTTGCAATTTGTAGTGTAATTTACAGGATGTAAGGGTTCTCCTGGTTCTGAAATAGCTGAGGCTGAAAATGCTGCAGTAACCACTCATGGTAAGGAAGTGCCACCATAATCATGTAAAGGGAAGAGTTTGACCTAAAAATAAATAGTCCTAATCATGTTACTTACATAGTTCCTGACTTCTGAGAACAAGCACAGACAAGAGTGCAGGGGGACCTTAGAGGTCTGTAGGACTTTGCTGTTCCTTGGTCACTGGAACAAGAGAAAGACAGATCAAGCAAGGTACAGGGTGTAGCTGTGCTTGGAGTCTCAGGAAACTGCTGGGAAAATTATAAATGTCCTGACATTTCTCACGGTGAAATGTGGTTCATCTTTCAACTGATGGCCATGGAAAAGCAGGAGGAATAATCCAAATAGATACTTCAATTCACTTCTAACCTTGAGAAATTACACTTTCTTGCATTTGTGAAATCAACAATACACTTAACAGAGAACACATCCTGTCAAATATACCTTAAAGTAGAACATCTTTCCAAAATCTGTCTACTACCTTCTGGAATATAATTTTACCTCAGATATAACTCTATGTTCTCAGCTTTCATGGCCATCAATATTGTTAAACCGTTTGATTGTCTATGATGCAATGCCACAAGTTTAGTTAGAGCATTTACAACTTTCTCCACATCAGCAATTCTTCAAATTTGCTGACACACTGTTTTACCATCTGTCAACTTTTCAAATTGCCTCCTCTTTCTTTCTAGGCTGCCTACTTTTTCTTTCAGAGAAATGAAAGAAAAAAGAAAGAAAAGAAAGAAAAAATAAAATAAAAGAAAGAAAAATGAAATAAAATACTAAAATACTAAAATACTAAAATACTAAAATACTAAAATACTAAAAAAAAGAAAATAATAAAGAAGAAGGAAGGGAA
>VXBB01013886.1:961790-986776 GCA_013399915.1 Illadopsis cleaveri | reverse complement strand
ACATAAAAAAAAGAACATAATAAAGAAGAAGGAAGGGAAAGGAAGGGAAGGGAAGGGAAGGGAAGGGGAAATTTAAATAAATATTTAAAAAAATACTTTAATGCTGCACAATATTAGACCAACCTGTATGTTCTGACATATCTGTGGTGATATCTATGCCATGATAATTTTAACTGAAGAATGTTTCCTTTATAAGGCATCTGAAAAAAAATCCAACACTTAGAACCAACAACCAAACATCACCCCCATCACCACCATCCCCATCACCACCATCACAAAAAATACACCCCAAAACATGATTATGTAACTGCTCTGGAATGCAAGAAAGGAAACAGATTTTTTTTTTTTTTTTAATAGTTTTTGTTGTTGTTGATGGTAAGATTTTATTTTAACTTTTTTTCATATTTTTCCTTCATGGAGCATGATTTCTTAGGTTCCCTCTAGTGAGGAATATACCTCGAAAGATCAAGATAATTATCAAAATTTTGGAGGTTTTTATACCAGTGGCCACTTATAATGGTTAAACCTCACAGGAATAGGGTTCAAGAAGTATTTCCAGTAATTTCTACATCTGCTCAGAGATTTTCTTACAGCATGTTCTGCTTTGGTATCAAAGATGTCATTAGGCAGAGTGAGGTAAGACCAGGCAACTGACCACGTAATCAAAAGTTTAAAATGCAGAAATGCACTCACTAGAATAGCTTATTAAGGTTTCCTTTCTCAAGAGGACCTGAACTGAATTTATTTAAAGTTTTTCAGTTGTCTTAAATATTCTGGTCAGATTGTGTTTCAACCCAACAGTAAAATGCAAATCAGTTGTCAGTGTTGAAGAGAGGAGGTAAAGATAAACTAGCTAGATCTGCTGATTCATCTGTGTGTAGCTGACTCCTGAAGTGTACCATTCTTACCATTTTGGGTTCTTGTGGCTGTGACCTTCAAGCCATGTCCTCTTCCTTTTACACAGAAAGTAAACTTAATGGACAAATTGTTTTGGGCTGGTAGAAGAAAAATGCAGCAAGAGAAAATCTGTCCTTCTTAAAAAATTAACTTTGTAGCTCCACTGAATTAACACCATCACCTCTACTATTAAAAGGGATCTTTCTAAAATATGTTATTTTCTCTCATTAAGTTTTTATATTCACAGTATGACCTATGAGAAAAATACCTTCTCTTTACAAAATCTTCAAATACTCTGGAAACCCTAAGATTTAACAAGATGACAGAAAGAACACAATCATTTCTTCTTTGAGTCATACCCTATAAAATGTGACAGTTCTGAAGAAAGGAAAATGTCATTCCACCTTGAATCAAATTTTGAATACAGTAGTAATGAAATTATCACTTCCCTCACACAAATACGTGAACAATGCAAGTTTCACACAGCTCCAAGTTTAATTTGCTAATGGAAAAATTGCCTACTGCTCAGAGAAGTCAGTGTGAATGCTACTGTTTTGTAATGGGGTCCCCATTATAATATTTGATTATATTCTGAGGGGTTTTGTACAGCAAAAATACCCACTGATGTAAAAATGAAAAAGACGAGTTGGACTATCAGGAGAACTGAATCAGGCTCCATGCTGGTATTGCCAGGGTTTATTTCTGCCTTGACAATACATAATAATAATTTCTAGCAGGTCAGACTCCTATTAAATATCCATTGCAACTTGATTTTTGGCAAAATATGTAGTTTTACAAGGGAAACAAAAGCTACAATTCTCTAAATGAAAGCAGAGGATACATTAGGCTTCATGTAGCTTTTCTTGCCAGTAATGATTGGTGAAGCCAATCTATTAGATTTTATTTATATAGTAATGGTGCGCTAGCTTTCCAGTTCCATGTTGACTTCCAGGAATGAAGTTACAATAATAATATGCAGTAGAGTGTGGGCTTTTTTTCCTCTAGATAGCTATTTTGCATGATGGCAGGATCAGGCATTGGGATGACCTTTGAAGGTACTTCTCTGTTACTCTTCTTTTCAGCAAAACATGTCATGGTCATTCACTGAAGTTTTCTCTGCAGACACTGTCAAAGAAAAAACAAGCAAACTCTGTCAGAGGCACATCGCTTAATGTTCTTGAAATTGTCCACTAATCTTTTGCTATTACAACTTAGTTGCTGAGTCTGAATTAAACATCAGATTTCAAACTGAGGTCTAGAACTGAGTTATTTTAAAGCTTTATTAGGAGTTAGGAACTGAAGCCAAAATCAAAGTATCTGCCACTTTTTATAAAGTGTGGGACATACTGTAAGAAAGAAGAAGAGGATTCTGATTTCAGAAATTGTAAGGCGCAGTACTGGAAAGAGGAGGAGGGCTCTTTTTTGCCGTCAAGTGCTCTTGCTCAGTCAAGACCAAAAGAAATACGTGCACAATTAAAATATCTTCTGATAGAATTTTATGTTGATTTGCTTTTCCATTAAAACATTTTTTTTGTTGTTTATCTTTTTTTTTTCTATATTAGCCATGAGGAAGTTTGGTCTCATAACTTCTCATTTGGTTTCATACCAAACACTTTATTTAACTAAAAGCCTATTTAATTCAGTCCTGCACCTCTCTTCAAGCTCAGCATACGCAGACTTCCCTTTTAGTCTTCTTGTCTTGATATTGTTACATCATTCCCACCAGGCTACTAGTGCCTTCAAAATTAGAAAATCCCATTTTGTTACATAGTCCCGCTATGGCAGACAAAAAGCAGTTTTTCCCCTGTTCCCCAATGATCTAGATCATCAAAGTACAATCTACTCTCAAACAGAATTACTGATTTTTTTAGTAAGATAAGACAAACTTCAACAAATATTGTATTTGTTGTCTGCAAAATACTAAGATACAAACATTGATCTTTCTGTAGGTTTTCTTCAAACCTTTATTTGGTTGTAATTTAAGTTATTTAGCACAAAAAACCCCCCAGCGCTTATCAACATCAGTGTCTTTCTTTGTAAAATTCTTGAATCAGCATTCCTGTGCCAGTGATTACAGATACTCCAGATAAAAAACGCTGCAACTGCTATTCCTCTGTGGGCACCTTAGTTTTTGGGACACTCATGCTTAACTGCTGAATCAGAACAGGCAGCCTTCTGACACAGACACTTTGGACTTCTTCACTAGCTGCCTTCCTCCCCTTAGGATGTTTGGGGGTTTTTTTGATAGCAGAAGGGAAAGAAACTTTTAAACAAACAAACAAACAAACAAAGAGAGAAACAAAATCCAATACAGAAGCTATACCTGGGATCAACATTTTTTTAGCCAGGAGTCAACACACAAAACTCCATTTAGTCAAATCCCAATTTCAGTGGCACATTCCCCTCTATCCTTCTGTTTTCTTCATCCATTTGAAAGAGGTGTGACAACCTGACTTAACAGATTGTTAACTCTCCCAGGGCTGAAAGTCAAAAATATCCCACAAAATTTTACTCATGCAGAAAAAGCATCCTGCATTAAAACAGTTTTCTTGTTCAGTTCGTAGGGTACAATACTCAAGGAAATTCAGTGAGTAAATCAATGGCAAGGTAATGGTCTATGCAGCAAGATGCTAATTATAGTGAGACAAAATGGAGGAACAATTCTTCTGTATTTCACTCCCCATGTGTTATCCTGAGTCTCCACTACCTTGCAGGCAGTAATTAATTAATCTATGCAGCATTCTGGTAATAGTGAAAATGCTGATTTACTTTATCATAGACAAATTGTTTATATAGAGATATCTATTCTCCAAAATAAATATATTTTACTACATAAATATGGGAAAGAAAATAAGAATTTTCTAAAATAAGGTCATTCATGCTGCAGTCTGTGAAACATAAGATCTTTGGTATGTTTTTCACATAAAACACTGCTGTAAATGCTAGTGGATCTGTAACCTCAGAGATTAATAAAAGAAATCCTTTGGTTTGTTTGTTGTGGTTGCTTTTATTCGGGTGATGAAAATAGAACAAAGCAGACTATGTTCAAACAGCAGTTATTCAGTAGTCTTTACAGATATTGTCTGAATCTAATTGGATTTTAATGAAATGATATTTCCTTTGTGATAAGTACATAAAAATTATGTTTTTAATTAACATCACAAGGTATAAGCTATAGATACCAACCCTCTACTGAAATAATATTACTTTAATGTTTGCTTCATTAAAAAAAGGACAGAAGTAATAACAACGTAGCAAGAAACGTGCGTAAACTAACTGGACAATGATTAGTGCTGGACCCTTTTCATCCTAAGGAGCTGAGCAATTTTCCTCACGCCTTTTTCATTTCCTACTTCTCAATTCAGTGGTGTTTAGCCATGAAAGAGTTTCCAGAGTTTGTTTACACACTTGAAATTCATTTTGGGGGAAACAGGCACTTGGACAAGAATATCAATATGCCAGGCAAAATATAAAATAAAATAAGTTTTCAAGGAGGTCTTCAAGTGGTACAAGTAAAAATAAAACAAAACAAAAGAAAAGTGATAGAGAAACAATGAGGTCCTGGCACAAAGAACCCTTGAGATACTATGCTCATCAGTAATTATTTCTATGCCTTGTTACAGTGTAACACTGCAGACATAGAATTGTAGAATAATTATATTGAAAAACTCCTCTAAGATTATCAAACCAGCCAAACCCCCAGCACTGCCTAGTGCACCATTAACCCATGTCCCCAAGTGCCACATCTACACATCTTTTAAATACTTCCAGGGATGGTGACTTAACTACTTGCCTGGGCAGTCTGTTCTAATGTTTAACAATCCCTTTGGTGAAAATTCTTTCCTAATATCTGATCTAAACCTCCCCTGGAACAACCTGAGACTATTTCCTCTTGTCCTATCACTTGTTACTTGGGAGAAGAGACTGAAGCAACTTTACTGCTATCATTTTGAATGACCAAAACCAAGAGTCTATCTAAATTTCCTGTCATGTCTCAGGTAAAGGCTGGCGCTGATCTTTGAAAAAACAATATGGGAAGTATAGGCTTGTAATGCTGTCTCAGTGTCTGCCAGTTGATAGATTCATTCTCCATGCCAGCATTATCTATTTGATCTGTTTATTCAAATAACTCGAGAGCAAAGAAATACCCTGCCAGGGTACCACTTTCACTTAATATTTCCCAAGAGATGAGAGAACAAATAGTCAGGAAAAATGAAAAAAAAGAAAAAAAAAAAGAAAAAGTAAAAGAGCTCTTTCTTCAGCACCTTAATTGTGCTACCCATTGGGCACAAAATCATTACCTTATTATTTTCCTTCAACAACTACAATAAGTTAAGGGGAAAGAATCAGGACACAGAACTGCTTCTGCTCCTGGGTCAGAGAAGCCCTGTGTTGCCCTTTTTAGTAAAGGCTTGACAATAAATTTAATATAATGTGAGACATACATCAAACAGATGGCAGTTCAAGGTATAATGAACAGTACTCAAGTGGGCAAGAGAACAAAGGAAAAAAAAAGCTAAGTAAGCTCAGAAGTTTAAGCCACAGCAAGTTATTTATATTTCCAAGGTGTTCATCCTGGCAAGATAACTGACAGTGAGATTTCCCTTGGTCAGAATCTGCGTTAAGTGAAGTGAAGGAAAATCACTTTATCAGTTTAAAATGTGTGTTATAAGGAAGACCAAAATCCTAACCTAGATGCACCAAGCCCTGCAGTCTGTCTTTACAGCTGTGTCTTTAAAGCAAGTTGGGGTGGTGTGTCTCATGTCCTTGGGATAGGGAAATACCTGAATCAAGACACAGCTCTGAACCCTGAGTTCTGCTTGGCACCTTTTTTCTTTCTGCTTGCAATTTTCATCCAAAGGAAGAATTGAGAAATATGAGTCTGTAAAGGCCTCTAATGTTATGGATGTAACAGAGCATCCTTACCTGGTCACTTCACCCTGGAGAACCTGGATGAAAATGTTCTTGCTTGGATATATTCAGACCCTTTTCTTCTAACAATGTCTTAATTTGGTGCTCCCCGATACTCCCATAATTTATTCATACTGAAGTACACTTACCATTACGTATCTGCAGTATCATTGTTTGAGTTTGTTATTCTGTAACATTAGCTTAAACATTTTATAAACTGCTGTGCAGGTGACAAGCTTATTAAACCAGGAAAGACAATTGTTGTACAGAAAGAGCGTTACACCACAAGTTTCACAGAATTCTATTGTATTTATCCTATTTGTTATGTGACAAAAAAGGACTGTACTTTTCCATTGCTAAAGTCACAAATGTAAACATTCAGACATTCAAAAAGACGCTTTCAACCATCTAAATGCAGATGATGCAACATGAGATTTATATTCAGCCTTGACGCACAATCCTATGCTTAGAAATTCATTCGATATCCAGACCTTTTTAGGCTTGAACTAAGGAAGAATGGAAGGCTACTCCCTGTCTCTACCTCCAACCAGAACTAGTCAATTAAAGTTACTGTTCTGTTTGAATATTAGCTTTGATAATTTAAACTGGAATGTCTTCTAACCAGACATACCCTCCTCATTTAGAGAGCCTGCATTTGAACATCAGGGATATAGAAAGGAATCTTCAAGTTCAAAGACACCTAACATTTATATTTTAAACTTATCTGTATCAGGCTTTTCACCACAAATTACACTGCAGTCACCTTCATGTAGGTATATTCTGAGTGCAATAGTGTTATAAAATCATTTAGATTGGGTAGTATGGAAACTTCCTTAGCATATAATAACTGATAGTAATGTTAGCAGAAAATCCTCTAATGAGAACATAGAGAAATACAAGCAAATTAATTTCCCCCATATGTTTAAAATAAAATGCTGTGATTTAAAAACAAATAGCAGAAATCACTACTCTGAATTAAAAATTTTACCTGACAAGCCTATTCCTTGTTCCTACTCTTGCTTCCTTAGTCTGTTGTCTAAAATAGTTTATTGATACTGAGGGTTGAAAGTGTAGATCTGCATTTTAGATAGTTATAAAAAATGCATTAAACTCTGTGAAGGATCTGGAAATAATTGGTATCTTTCAGCATATGTCAGTGACAGAAACAGAAATACAACTGAATTTGCAAAGACATTTTAAAACTATGCTTGAGAACGTTTATTACTTCTTTCTTTCTCTAACTGGATAAACTTGCAAGATCTCATATTTGCAGCTAGTCATAAAAGAAAAAAAACCTGATTTCTGTAGTGCTTAGTAAGGTGCATATTTTCTTTCAGACTAAAAATATTTTATCTCAGTGTTTTATCTAAGAGTTCTGATGGGATTATCTTCTGTCAGAGTTTTTACAATGGCAGTACTGCCCAAGAGCATTGAGTGCACCCTGTATCAACCCAGCTGTGCAAAGCCATCGCTGGTCATGGCAGATGCTCTTGTGCAAGTAAAATATTTTTGGGTAAAAATGGTTTTGTGGAAGATGGAGGGAGAAATTAATGGAGGGCTAGGAGGTGGGCTACAGAGTTAATAATTTAGTTTTGAAACATTCATGCTAGAGTTTGATCTGCAGGAGGTGCAAGTAGGGAGGTATTTACAAGCAAGACAGAAACTGGTAACTGCATAAAGGCACTGAAGATGTCCAGTCAGTACTCCCACAAATTAAATTAAAGACATGGAAACCTTGCTCCAAGAAAATTCTAACAGTGAAAAGATGGACACCAAATTTTTATATGATTTATGATTTTTTTCCCAATAAAATATTAATCTCCTTTGAATTTCTATCTCTTTTCTCATTTCTATCTGGACAACAATTTTAGCAAGCAGTTCTGAGCTGTTTAATAAATATTCTGGAATCACATACAGAAACAAAGCTGCAAATATTGGCTTAAGTAAATAAAGCTCCTTCAAAGCACTGAGACAATTTCTTATTTGTAGTGATCTAGAAAGCACAAGAAAGTCGAGGAGATATATGAAATCAGGTTTTGTAATACCTGATTTATCTTTGTCATGTGACTGTAGATAGAGCAAAATTATGCCAGCAGTTGATTGAGTTAATCTAAAACCCACTAAAATACAGTCATATTTTAAATCTCTAAGTTTTAATGAAAATCCTATTAATTAAAATGTTGCTAAAAATGTATGAGTGCTCCAACTCGTGACTCATCAAAAAAACCCCTTGAATTTTTAGTACCTTAAACTAATTTATATCACTATCATTAAATACTAAGAAAACTACTATTACATCAACACGCATCCCCAAAACATTGCTGACTACACTCATCAGACTTTTCTCATCATCACAAAAATTGTTCCTGACTGAGCATTCATTCTCGCAAAATTTTTATTTCTGCTAAACATGGAGCAAATTGTATGCAGTCTTGAAATGTCTCTTGAGCAAACAGTTGAGAGCTATTAATAAACAAAATGTGACATGAAAAATCAGGGTATTTCAAGTGCCCCAAAAGACATTTCTTGGAAACTCTCTAATGACTTATTGTAAAAATATTTATATTTCATCTTTTTTAAAACATATCAATAATCCTGGAAGCTTCACACTATTATTATAGATTATTCATGATTTTCCATTAAAAAAGTTTCAGGAAATGTAATGGGGGAAAAAAAAGAAAAACAACAAAAACACCCCAAACAAAATTAGCCCAGCTGATCCAGTCACCAACATTAATAAAAGGTAGTAAACATTCTTCAGCTAACATAGAGAATACAGATGCATTCAGTAAATTAACAATTTTTAGAGGTGATGCTCTTTTTTACTGTCTTCTGTTGTTTCCTTATTGTGGGAAGTAAAATAACATATTATAAATGAGAATGTGAAAATAATCTGTGAAGAATTTATTATTTTGATCACTTTGCTTGTCTGACCAAACAGGTTTTCTCTTACTATAGCCGATTTTCTCTATTTAATAACATCCTTTGCATCTGCCAGAGTGGGTCCATGACCATAAGAATGATCATGATTGCAGTACTGCACAAATAGTACTAATGGATAGGTAAGAGTAGGAAGATACTAAATTGTTTTTGACAATCAATTTAAAAATGAAGGGGGAAAAAAGAGAGAGGTTATAATAAAGATTTTTGTTTGGTTTCCTGATATAAAACATTGAAACAGAAAATATTTTAATTTTTAGTTAAATCCATGTATGATTTTTACACCTTGCTGTAAACACCCAAATCCACAAGTAATGGTTGTGTTTGGCACAATGAACATAAGATTGTAAATAAAATACTGCTGATTTGGCAAGCAGAGGGAGCAAAGTTTCCACATGTAAAGTGCCATGCAGAGAAAGCTTGACAGAGGCACAGTATCCATACAGTGACCAGGACCAGCGCTGTGACATAAGTCATGCTCTTGTGTGTTTCCTCTTCTGCAGTGGGGGCACCCATGGCCTTAATTGCCAATGTCCTTGACTGCAAAAGCAACAGCAATCCCTGGGATCTGCATGGTTGGTTGCACTGACGCTGCTTTCTGACACGTCAGCAAGCCCTCGAGCAGACACTGCTGTATTACTTACATTTCCATTAAAGGAGCTTGCAGAGCTTGCCTCTTCCTGGCACTTGTCCTGGTTCCTTGGTCCTTCCAGAAATTGCCAAATTAAGATGTAAAGGGATGAAAGAGTAGCTTTTCACTTCCTTGTCATTTCAGTGGGTTCCTGCAGGGTTTGTGCCAACTCAGATGCTCAAGTCATATTTGATTAAGCTAACTACAATCAAGGAGGAACATTTCCAGGCCAACTCTAATAATTAAATAACAGAAACAGTACTACCAAATCTGTTGCCCATCATGGTATGCAATCAGAGTGCCTATGCATGTAAAGTAATTACAGCTGTGGTTATCCCAAGCATAATTCCGTACAATTAAAAGCAATACATTTTCCAGCATATTCCCCTGATGTATAATCCTCCTGTTGATTTTTTTCCCTATATTCTGTTAGAAATCATGTAAAAGTGTTGCAACTCAGAGGAGAGAGTAGTCTAAATATTCCATCTGTGGTATATGTTGGTTGAGTCATGAATCATGTTTATTTCCTTTTGATTAAATATGAGTTTTTATTTCAGAGTATATGGCTATGTATTAAAAAACTTAACAATGCTACCTTATAGCATCAGTGCTAGTAGATAACAGATTGTAGATTACGAATGCATATTTGGCATAGGCAACAGTGTTCAATGGCATGAGGTATCCTAACAGATTCAGCTGGTTTTCAATCACTTTTGACTGCTTGCAAATACGATACCTCTTTCAGTAGGTGTCAGAGTTTGCAGCTCTGTGCCATGAACTTAGACAAATTTTGTGACAGACTGTTGTCACTCACAGCTGTTTGTGTCTTAAAAGCTGCTAGTAAACAATTGTCAAGGAACCAACCTCGCGTACGCCTAAGGAAAGTGTGTTCTGAGTGAGCCACCATTTGGATGTCTTTATGTTCTAGCCCAGATTCATTCCACAGCTTGTGTTACACTTAACTTTCTTCAAAGTTAATCCTATATGATCCTTAGCATATTTACAGTTAGGCCAATTTATTTTGGATGTGAGGTCCATTTAATTCTATTGTTTCATGGGTTTGTTGTGGAGTTCGTTTTTTTAGGAAAAAAGATAATGTATATGTAGTCTTACTTAATATTTACAGAGTATATGCATGTATGCATTTTCTGCAGGTGTAAATACACATTTTGATATTTTAACTCTCATTACTGGGCAGCTAGTATATAAACATCAAGTAAGTAGCAAGAAAAACTATGACATTTTTAGAATAAAATGAGCAAGTGAATGCTATATTTTATACAAAGCAGCATCCTTAGCACATTGTATCTCAATACAGGTTGCTGTGCAAGGGTAAGAAATCTAGGATTAATGCTGCAAAAACACAGTTGTTATTTGAAATTATATTGGATGAGTTGAGATTTGTGTGTAGTGGTGGTGAGGAAGGGCTGCTCTTTTAATCAGTATTTACCTGACATGTCCTATATGTTAGAGATTTTAAATACATATTTTACAGGTAATTGCCTCCTAGCATGGACTCTGTCAAAGTCCACAACATAATATAAGCAAATAAGTACATTTTAAGTACAAATACAAGTATTTCACACTATGGCTTCAAAGCAAATCTCAGCTGTAATTCCCATGTATGCTATTGGAATAATTCTTACTGAATACTGAAATCCTGTTATGTCTTACCCTTTTGTATGACTACCTAGGAGCCTTTTAGCCTGACTGCATTTCAGAAACCAGCAGGGTGATGAATATCAGTGTGCATGTTCCATATAGTCATCTGCTATCCCAGATTAATTTTAATAATTTTCAGCTTGCTTTATATGATACCGCCGAACATATGGCAGCAGCTTCAGAAAAATAACAGGTTCTTAAGACTATCTGCAGCGATCAGAACACAACAAAATCCTTGTATGCAGTTACATATGAACCAGTATAAGTTTCAGTTCTGCATTCTAACTACTCAGCTTTAGTGCCCATCTAAGTATGAAAGCTCATTGTGAAAGATACCCATGGAATTAGAATCACTCATATCTTACATACTTTCAGGCTTACTCTGGAAAGACCAGGGAGAGAAAACAGGGAAAGCTGTCTTTATTTCTTTAATTTATTTCTGTAGAATCCAGCCAAAATTCATGAAGGCAACACCACTTTCTGAGGAGGATTATTAATTAGAATACTGCTCCATCTATAATAGTAGGCTTCAACTGTAACTCACGACTATAAATTTTACTTGCTTATCAGCTATCAGACCATTTTCAGTTTTTTTATCTAGAGAAACTCATCTTAACATCATCTGAAACACCTGTAACAGAACTAAGGCCTACTTACCGTAATTACAGCTTCCACCATTTTCTGGGGCTTACTTGTTTAGCAATAGTCACACCTAATATCATGCATACCTAGTGAGAAGTCATGGAAACAGACATGAACAATATCATCACATAATTTCCCTGAATTTTATTTTGACCCACACTGTGCCTTGAACCATGAGACTGTAAAGCTTTCAGCAAAACAGTGCCGTCCCTAGATGGTAGAAGCTTTGTTACACAACAATATAAAACACTACAAACAGGCTCAACAGGTTACTATATATTTATCTGTGATGGTTATCTTTTACTGTTATGCATTTAAGTACAGGAACTCCATGATATTGAATGAAATTGAATTTTCATATTTCCTCCATTCTTACCAATCTGCCACCATGTAATTCAAATAAAAAAGAAATAACATGTGTTGTGCTCAAAGCTAAGTAAAGCTCATTGTAGCATCAATATGTGTTGTATTTTATTTTAATTTCCCAAGGTCCATGCCAAGGAGTTGTGCATTCCAAAAATGTCAGTTCATGGTTATGCTTAATTCAATAAGCTTCTCAGAATAATATCATGCCACTAATGTTTACACTCTAATTGAAGGATAAATTAGTAAAAACAGCAAAAAAAGAATGCACCAAAAATCTTCAGTTCTGTTCCATTTGACTGAACTTTCACAATCATCATTTCTTCTCCTTCTTTCTTCATCCCACACACCCCCTCCCCAGTCAGTCCCTGTTTATGTTTTACTGGTTGGATTCTGGTCCTACTGAAGGGTCTTATAGGAAAAAGCAGACCTCAGAAGCATTCTAAACAATTTTGTACAGATAACAAGCTGGTCTACTAGTATTGAAAGCACAGCTTAGTGTCTCTAAAAGAAAAAAAAGTCAGTTAATAATGCCTATTTCAGGGTCAACAATCGTAGGGAGTTTTGTTACTTTGTGTTCAATATTTCATTGTATTATGATAGGAAGATTAAATCTGAAATTTTTTACTTTCTGCAATTATAAACTCAACCTTAGGCATAACATGCATGTCATTATTTACATAAAATAATATATTTAAAGAGGGAAAAATCAAAGCAAGACAGAGGGTATTTATTTCTCACCCATTTTGTCATCTTTTATATGCCAGTTTTCTGAGATCTAAATGAGCTCCCCTCCTTCAAACAGTGGCTGTGGGCCTGTAGATCCTCCTTGGGAAGGTACTGGGATGTGAACTTGGTATATTTAGTAGCCCTGATCCAGCAAACAAACTTCAAGACATCTCCTACAGAGTAGCTACTGAACGGGGGGAAAAAGGTATTCACACTGTTTAACTACAGACACCTAGAGCTTTCAAGAGAGTAAGAGACTCCCCTCACCATAAACAAAGAGGGATAAGCATCTCCAATGAGTCAGATCTTCTGCTTAGGCACTGACCTAAAGCACTTAAGTGCTCTAGTAATGTGCCTAAAATTAGACAGCATGAACCTCCTCAAGTCTATTGATATCCATAATGGCATGACTTACCCATCTATTTAAGTTTGTGCAGTGTTCAGTACAACCCAGCCCCAGCTGGGACCTTGAGGTTCCAGCATGATGTGTATGGATCATAATAAAATGCACAGAATCCCTTTACCTTAAATATAACTATGCAAAAGATCAACATTTCCAATTAATTCTGTCTTATATCTCTATTTTAGAATATTATCAAATGTCCTTTGGAAGTGCCTACTTCTTTGCTGACTCTAAATGGAGACTAGAAGATTAGCTTGGAGTAGATACCCAACTTTCAGAGGGCTGTAGTCAGGTGAGTCAGATCCTGCCCAGCATGATTAGGATTATAGTTTTGCTACAACAAATGCCAGAAGAACATACTGACTGACCCTGATGCATATTAAAGTAATGTCAAAAGTCACTAACTAAAAATAGCCTTTGTTTCCAAAGACTTCTGAACAATGATCATATGAATGTTACAATAATAAGGTAGTCATTTTGAGTAGATAATAGGTATTGCCATTTTCTTGAACAAGTCAGAGTTGTACCATGTAACATCCACTTTGCATATGTGTAAATGACACCAAAACCAGTTTCTCTCAGCTTTCTTTTTAAGAAGAAAGAGACATATATGCTGAACATCCAAGGTAAGATGCAGGTCCTGCAGCACCTTTCTTTCCATGCCAGGAAAGCTGCTGACAGTAACTGACAAATAAAGGACCAAAGGAAATGTTTGAAGGATTAATGGAGAAAGAAACCTCTTGACCTCCTTCCTGTATAGTCTGGGTCACAGAAATGTCCTTTTTCAGAGAACACATAGGAAAAGAACCCAACTCAAATAAAACAGGGAAAAGGGAAAAAAATGCTTTTTAAAATTGGCTTTTCTCCACTTCCTAGACATTAAGACAATAGAGGGCATGCCTGAATGATCATCCAACATATTTCTTCTAAAAAAAAGTAACTAAAAACTACCCACAAAAACCCAACCTGTCAGGAAGCTTCAACTTTATGAAACCAGTAGGTAAGCAAGTAAAATGAATGCAATGACAGAAAGGTAATGGACTAAAGGACGCATACTGCACAAAGGTCTGAAGGTTTGCTCTTACTTGGTATGAATTCTGATAGTTGTTTAATGATCCATGTTTAGATACTTGTTCTTTTTGTGTTAAAGAATCACATCGTTGCAAAGCATACACACACGAACATAACACGTAAAGTCTGAACAGAATCAAAGGCTGATGCCCCATGAAAGCTTTTAAGGCACCATGTGCCTCTAGCAGATGCTTAAATAGCACTATAGTTAAACTAGATTGACAGTTATATAGAAAATCCAGCAAAAACAGTATACTGGCGTCTTGTTATAATATGATAGAAAACAAATGGGGAACTTTAGTTTCAGCTACAGTTACCACCAGGTGTTACCGCTTTGTATGTTTCTCTGTGGATGCCCTAACAAAGACAGTATCTGCATATGAGTACTTTTTTCACTCCTTTGAGAGTTTCTTCTAGTTACTAGGAAAGTATCACCTAGAATATAGGAACCTGCTGATTTAGAGCTGGCACAGGTAATAAAGCATTGTCACATCACTGATGCTTCGTGTATGACCACACTGCAAGCACAGCAATGTGCTGTCAACATATGAAGGATAGCTTAAATATTAGCTAATTCAGATGCCACAAACCTAGCTGGAACAACAGGGAGCTCAGTAAGAACTTCCTGAGGGAATATTCACCCACCACTCCGGCAGGCAAAGATCCATGCTGTGTGGAGTCGCTAAACTGCTCTTGGTAGCAATAATAACTAATCCCGTTGTGCCTCCTCTGCTGTGGTCACAGCAGTGATGGTGGTGTAGAGACAGATTTGGCTTGTTGACTGTGGAGCGCTAAAAGTCACAGGTTATTTTTGCACAGCAGCCAGCATGTGTGATTCAATCCACAGAGAGCTGTCATGGAGGAAGAAGGAACTATGTTAATGTCATCAAGATGGAGCAGGACTTTGTACCATTTTCCAGCTCCAGTTCCCTGCACAGATGTTAGAGATGTCAGCCTACATTTCTGCTGTAACTTTTCGAGAAGAAAAGCTTTTGTTTTAAAATCCGAATATTCTGTGTAATTTTTAAATTTTTTTAGAAGGAAGACCCTCCTTGAAACTGTATCAGATCCAGAGATCCTTGAGGATCAGTATACTTCTCATAATACATGGATCATTTATACACTAGACCATACTGTCTCTTTCAGAGTCATCACAGTCTAATATCAAGGCCTCGTGTGCACATGCTGCACTGAGCTATTATAGACTATTGTGTCAGGCTTGCCTGGAAGAGTGGGGAGCACTTGAATGCATGGATTATTGGCGCAATAGACTGTAATGGTATGTCAATTGTCAAGGCCTATGTGGGATACTTTCCTATGCGGATCATTAACAAAGGAGCTGACACTCTATCATGTCAGTGCAGCTGCCAAGTGCACACACCAACTCTGCATATTAACACCCTTTATGAAATTCTGAGTAAGGAGACTGTGTGCCCACTCCTGGCACTTGAAATTCACTCCATTTATGTATATTTAATAATTACATACGTGCTCATGCTGCAAAAATCTGTGGAAAGAAAAAGGGGAACCCCTTTAAAAAATTAAGCAAGAAAGGCTTTATTAATGAGCAGTGAATTGCTTTTCTCTAACACTTCCCAACAGTGACCTCAGAATGCTTTACAAACAAAGTAGCTTATGTTATCCCCAGGTAATTTGTGGTATCCCTATTTCATAGATGGAGAACAGAATCACAAATATTAGTTACAGATGACACTCAAGTTGCAACCAACACTTCTGAGACTCTGAAGAAGAGACAATAGTGTATGCTATATAAAAATCTTTACACATCTATATAAATCTTTATATGACAATCTTTATAAACACATGGAAGTATCCATCTCTCTCTCTTTTCCTCCTTTGTGCTTGTGAGTAGAGCTCTGGTTTTGCTCAAAGCTCTTCTGTCACATGTGCACTTATAGTCAGTTCTCCTTTTCTTTCTCTTATTAAGAAACTCAATACTTCATAAAAGAACTTCAGAACTTCAGAAAATACTTACTTGTATCCAGTAGACGACAGTAGAAAGATGGCTCTCTTTGGTTTGTTCTCTTATGGCTGTTGAAAGTGAAAAAAAACCAAAAACTTCTGGTTGCAACATTTTAGTACTAATATGTCTAGATCTCGATCCAGTCCATTATCACCATTGTTTGCGAGTCCGTATTTTACACTTGCACAATGCTTCAGCTGCACATAGCACATAGCACATAGCACATGCACATAGCACATCTCTGCTTATGGAGATGCATTTTCTTAGTAAAGACAGTCTGTTTTCAGTAGGCTGGAGCATTTTTTGGTTTGTAGGGAGCATCAAGAATAACATTTCCTTACAGGTAGAATGTAAAGACAATCATCAGCATCAAGACATTGCCTGGACAAGCTCCATCCACCCTTGAACACTGTAAATTATTTTGAGTCAATGACCATGATGCTAATGGAAAGTTACATATTGACATCTCTGATGCCAAACCAAAAGGCTGAAACAAAGCCCACTGAGGAAAACAAAAACCTTTTCACTGTTGTCTAATGGTCAAGAAGTCAAGTCTTGGGTTTGGGGAAGATATTCACACAATAAACAGAATATATGGCAGAGAAAGGAATTAGCAACACTTTTGAATGAATTTACCTAAAGTGACCTTACTAAGACTACAACAATGAAAATTCTATATGTAGCCAGTAAATCTTTCACTCAAATAATTTGTGGAATTGTTTAGTGTTTAGTCATTCATGCTGGCATTGGTGGGTTGTTGTGCTTTTTCCTTTTATTTTGTGGGGGTGAGGTGCCACAATATTCAAATCAAAATGTCAAAAAGAGCTGAAAATAATCCACTCCTCCTAAATCTATTTTTATAACATCCTTGCCTGAGTGGATAGTTCTTTCTGAAAGAGTTTAAATTGAAATAACTTTTTCAAGTGTACAGGAGTGGAACTGACCTAATCATTAAACAAAAGCTAACATAAACTTCTAAGCAAAGCAATGGGAATTAAAAATACAAATAAACACACCAACCATCATTTTTCAGCTGTCTCTTTGGTTTAAAAAGAAGAAAAATCTGTACAAGGTCAGAGCTAAATGTAATAAAGAGTTACAATTAATTGTTGCTGAAATTTATTTGTGGGAAGATAGAGACCATGAGGCAATTACAACAATGGGTAATATAAAAGGAAAATGAGTGATAAGAAAAAGACACAGCCAGAAGGTTTGAAGATTATGATTATGAGCCTCCAGTCTGATTTGCTAGAGGATGTACTCACCTTTTGGAGAATGAACACTCCCAATTATTATTTCCAAGATCAATAGGTCTCAGGAGTGAGAAGAGCAGTGAAAACTAGATGTGGTCAAGGTTATGCAAGCTGTAAAATGTAAATAATGAGCAAACAGTATTTGTAAAGCAAGTGTTGCATCTGAAAGAAAGTGATTCCATTTAGTAGAGGTTCATGTAAATTTATGAAATTACGAGGTGTTCTTCTATCTTAATCTGTTTACAGAATCACAGATCACAAAATGGTTGAGGCTGAATAGGACCTCTTGAGATCATCTGATCCACCTTTCCTGCTCAGACCATCATTAACTAGAGCAGGGTGTTCCGGTCTGTGTCCAGTTGGGTTTTGATTATCACCAAGGATGCAAAAATTCTCTGGGCAACCTGTCCCAGTGTTCACCATCCTAACAATTAAAAACATTATTTGTGGAATTTCCCCAATCTCAATTTATGCTTGCCATATCTTGTATTGTTGATGAGCACAAATGAGAAAAACCCGACTCTAGTCTTTACTTCCTCATCAGCTATTAATACATCAGGTATTAATAAGATCCCCCTGAGTCTTGTTTCCTTCAGGCTGAACAATCTCAGCTCTCTCAACCTCTCCTCATATGAAAGATGCTCCTCTCCCTTAATTTTCTTTGTGGTCCTTTTCTGTACTATCTTCAGTATGTCTGTGTCTTTGTTGTACCTGTGAGTGCAGAGATGGACCCAGATCTCACTGGGCCTGAGCAGAGGGGAAGGGTCATTTCCTTGACTGGCTGCCAATGTTTTTCCTTATGCAGCCCAGGAAGCAGTTGGAGAGCAATTGCCTTCTTTGCTTCAAGGGGACATCATGGGCTCATATTCCACCTAATGTCCAACATGTCACCACAGGTCATTATTTTTTAATAAGACTTCTTTCCAATCAGTCAGCCCTCAGCCTGTACTGGCCATAGAGTCAGATGCAGCACTTGTAATTAGTCTTTTCTGTACTTCATTAAGTTCTTGTCAGCTCATTTCTCCAGCCTGCTGAATGACAACACAAGCATGAGGCATATGAACCATTCTTCCCAACTTCATATCATCTGCAACTTTCCTGAGGGTCTACTCTGTGCTAATCCTGGAATGAAGGAGTTACCCAGTATTGGTCTCACTATCACTGCTATTGACTGGCCTCCAACTGGAATTCATGAAGGTGATTACAGCTCATTGAGCTTTGCACTTCAGTCACTTATAACTACACCTGACTATTTAATTTGTATTTCATTAGCTTATCAGTGAAGATAGTGTCAAAAGTCTTGCTAAAGTCAAGGTGAACAATATCCACTGCTCTCTCCTATGTGTTCCCTGTGTCAAGAGTTTTTTAGGAGTGACAACTTACCCAAAGTCCAAGCATGGGACTTTGTGAATGGCGAAAAGACAAGCCTCTGTTTGCAAGCATAACTACAGAGACATAACTAACTCACATGAACTTAGTGCATTGTTTGGGGGGATTTGGGATGTGTCTATGTCCAACTGGATGGAACTCACCTAAAATACTTTAACTAGTTTTTTGATTTTCTTTCTGGGCATGAAAAGACTACTTTGGATGAAGGTAATTACAAGAGATGGTGGAATTATGATAGTTATGATAGTATGGTAATTTCCTTGTAAGTTGCTGTTAATCATTTCAGTCAAGCAGGACATGCTTAGTTCACAGACTGTTTTTGAGAGTGCCAGTGGACATCCATGTATCGCCGACCGCCCAGGTCTCTGGCGAGATCTTCTGGGGGCCACGACCTTCCCAAGTGAGTCGCCCTTTAGAGAACGGCCTCAACTTAGGTGGCACTAGCACGCNCCAGGGGGGTGCTGGAAGTGCCATTCCCTCCACATCGCCCTCAGGGTCCTCAACATCCATGCATGTGAAACTTCCAGAATCCACAGCTGTTTCCATTACTCTACGACAGTCATCCAAATGTCTAACTGCATCAGATGTAGTAGACTACCGTGTCACAGAGAACCAAATTCACCAAAAAATTTATTAAACTTTTTCTTACTAATATTATCATTATTTTTTATCATGAACCATACAGTACTCTCTGTTACATAAAGTAAAGCAGCATGTGGTGCTTGGGATATACAGCAATACCAAAGAGTACAATTTCCATCTAATCATGGTTGCTCACTGCTTACTGTAATATTCTAGAAACATGGTTCAGTATAACACTTCCAATTATCTGCATTTTCTTGAGATAAAAGGATGTGCTTTGATCACTTGAGCCTTCAGACAAGTCCATTAGTTATTTGTAAATCAGTATATTGATTTTTTGATTGATTGTTTATACATGTGTAAAGGAATTTCTTACAGGCTGGTCATTCAACTTCATAACCTAAATGAATGCGGCCAGCAGCTACAAGGTATTGTGATTTTTGGTAAAAGAAGTCTTATGAGAAGTACCCACATGACATTGCCTCGAAAGACTAAAAGATTTGAAACATCTGATTTGGAAATCAGAAGTAACACTCTGCTGTTGGATTTCAGAAGCCAACCTGCTTCTATTATTATGATTATGCAAGCAACTTTTTGTTATACAAATAATAATAAATTAATTCATATATATGATATATTTAGAAATAGCATAATAGGATCTGATGGGGATTTTTTTAAGTCTTGAAAACATCTGCCTTTCCATGCTATTGCATTCGTGTTAAAAAGAAACACCTTTCTTTCAGACAAATGGATCACTTGGGCCCAAATATGCTAAACATCAATAAAGCTAATCAGGCTTAATATTGAAAGGAGTATTTAACTGAAGATTAAGCTGAGAAAACAAACTGAGAAGCAGGTTCTTCTCTTCCCTCAACTATGAACTGAAAATGAAGAAGCTTATCATAATCAAGTGACAAGTTGAACTTAACACTTACAGTGTCTAGCCTTATGAGCAAATAGTGATATTTATTGATGGTATTAATGTTTTTAAATAGGCTTAGACCTTTTATAATACCACCGACATTTCATTTTATGGAACATGGAATGTAGAGCCTGTAAAGTCATGATTAATATTGCTAACAGTAATAAGTGCAAGTGCAATAGTCATTTTTGTGCGTATTTGCTTATATTATGTGAATGCCTTCAGTGTCTGAAGAAACTCTATAGGGATGCAAATTTCCCCAGGTCTGGAAATTGATTGACTTCTGAAAACATTGCCCAGAGGGACAGAAAAGAGTTCAGATTATACACTTTAACTGTTAACTGACCAAAGACTGTGATAGTCACTTAAGAGGTATGTATCCTAGCTGTGCAATTAGCTGCATTATTTAATCTTTCCCAGCATGTGCTGCTGTTCAGTGGGGGATTTGAATGTGTTCAGCATTTCAGTTCTGCAGAAAAAGATGCTAATCATCCAAAGACTTCTGAAAGAAAATTACAAGATCAGAATAAAACTGAAAAAGTTTTGAGCAAATGAAAGAAATCAGAACAGAAAATCAGTTCTACCCTTGCCTAGCTTTGTGAAAGACTGCCAATTTTTGACTGTTGCAGCTGAGCAGTACAGTAAGAGATTTAAAAATGTATTGCTTGGATTACCATTTAAGAAGGTCATCCATCCATACGAATAAACAAAATTTGTGAAATAATAAAGATTTTCATGTCTCAGAATGGTACAAAAAGAAAAACGTAATAGGATGGTAAAAAGAACTTTTATTACCTAACCTTCAGGCTAACCTGGAGATAGCAAATCATCAGCTTATCTATGCCTCAATGATCTCCTTTCTACTTTTTGTTGTTATGTTTCCATTTTATGGTTAAGTAAATCTCAGTACAATGACCAAAAAATATACCCAAAATCACATTCAAGATTATAGATTATAGACTATATTCTTAAATGACTGACTGAAGTGAGAGTGCTTCAATTCAAGACTTATCAATTTTTTTCCTCCTTGTTTTTTGGTTTTGTTTTCTTTTGGATTTTTTTGTTTTGTTTTTGTTTGTTTGTTTTTCTTGTCTGTTTGTTTTTGTCTGATTTTAGGGGTTTTTTTGGTGGGTTTTTTTGTTTGTTTTGTTTTGTTTCTGGTTTTGTTTTGTTTTTTTTGGTGGTTTTTTTTTAGGGTTTTTTTTTAATGCAATTACAATGAGTGTAGGTAGTGGTTGAGAAAAAAGCCAGAAAAAATAGGGAATTTATACCTAAGTGTTTCAAGAATTATAAAATAAGGGGAGAATAAAGGTTCTTTTCCTTTGCAACTTAATTGAGGAATTTTTTTGTCTGTTG
This sequence comes from Illadopsis cleaveri, assembly GCA_013399915.1. Classification (NCBI taxonomy): domain Eukaryota; kingdom Metazoa; phylum Chordata; class Aves; order Passeriformes; family Timaliidae; genus Illadopsis; species Illadopsis cleaveri. Next base: position 965,041 of record VXBB01013886.1, on the reverse strand, counting down.
AAATGGTTAAAAATTTGAATAATCTAGAATATCAGATATGTGTGCAATATCTTCCTGTAAAACCAGTCCTTTTCTTCTTGAGTATAAGATAATGCAAGCCTGTTTGACATACAGGAACTGCTGTGAAACAGTGGCAACTCACTTCAAAGAATGTACAGAAAATTCAATTTCTTGGATTACTCTTTCTGTGGCTGTTTTCCAAAATGGAATAATAATCAGGGAACATCACTAGAGATGCCACACGTTTTGATTTCTTGGCTAGTGGTTCAGCTCTGTCAGTAATATCTGTACCCTGTTCTATGCTTTCAACAAGGATTGCAGTTTTTCTCTTTAAAGAAGAAGAAAACAGTTCTCAGTTTTATTCTGATATTTAACAACTCCCTAGGGCACATACTACCCCCTCAATGCATAAGCCTGCATCTCCTAATAGAGACTCATATAATAGAATATTTTAAACTGGAAAAAGTTTCTTAGGTCACTGAATATAGCTGGTATCCTGGCATTGCCAAGTTCTCCACTAAACCATGTACCTAAATACCACATCTACCTTTGTTAAATACCCTCAGGGACTGTCACAGCCATTTCCCTGGGCAGCCTGTTGCAGTGCTTAACAACCTTTTCCATGAAGAAATATTTCCTATTATTCAATCCAAACCTTTCCTGCTGTAACTTGAGGTCAATTCCTATTTCCTATTCCTATTTACCTGGGAGAAGAGACCAGCCCTCACTTGGCTATCACATCCATCCACATACCTGTAGAGAGTGATGAGGTCTCCCTTGTGTCTCCTTTTCCCCAGACCGAACAATCCCATCTCTCTCAGCCTCTCCTCATGTGACTCACACTCTAGACGCTTCACCAGCTCCGTTGCCCTTCTCTGGACATGCTCCAGCCCCTCAATGTTTTCTTGTAGTGGGGACCCAAAACTGAACACAGAACTCAAGGTGAGGCCTCACCAATGCCGAGTACAGGGGGACAATCACTACCCTGGTCCTGCTGGCCACACTATTGCTGATATAGGCCAGGATGCCATCGGCCTTTTTGGTAACCTGGGAACGCTCTGGACCGTGTCCAGTCTCTGTGTACCAGCACCCCCAGGCTCTTTTCCACTGGGCAGTTTTCCAGCCACTCTGTCAGCAACTTGTAGCAATGCAGGGGGCTGTTGTGACCCAAGTACAGGACCCAGCGCTTCAGCTTGTCGAACCTTGTACCGCTGACCTTGTCACATTGATCCAGCCTGTCCAGATCCCTCTGCAGCAGCAGATCTACACTCTCACCCAGCTGGGTGTCATCTGCAAACTGACACAGGGTACACTCAATCCCCTCATCCAGATCAATGATAAAGACACCAAAGAAAATATTAGTACTATTGGTAATAAGGGGACTTGAAGAAAATGTGTGCAAACTGTTCACAATCCTGAAAGACTAGAGGCAGTCAGCTATTGCATTGTTTCAGAGGATAAAGCTCATGTATATCATGAATAAAGTGACATATTTCAACCTGGTTTCTTACTCTCTGCTTCATATTAGTGGATAGTTATCAAAAAGATTTTTGGGTGGATAGTGATCTTATCCCCTGCTTTTTAATCATAGAATTTTAATTGTTTAGTTGAGAAAGAAAGCATTATGTATGGTAAGAATCTCACAGCAGTTATTCAAGGACAAAATAATTACTAAAAAGACAGAAATATTCTCTCCATGAAGTCACTCTCTCTCTGTTTGATCTACTGAGGAATTAGACATTTCATATACTGAGTGGCCATGGTTTGTCTTTTGGTTTTTTTCAGTGATAGTACTTCTTCTTACAAGCGCTATGCATTTAGACATTTGCAAGAACAAAAATGGTGTTCGGATAAATCCATATATTATATTTATCTGTAGATATATGGATACTTACTTTGAAAACTTGACTTCTGGTCATGAATAAGGGTATCTTTGTAATATTCCTCTGAGGGAAAGAGATACAATTAGACCTGTTTTACAAAGATGAAGGAAAGAGATTAAGGACTAAAGTTAGAAAGGTACCTGAGGACTATTCACAAAAGGTAGCTGTAGTCAGACATTTCCAGAGTATGATTTACAGTACTTCAGTACTTGAACATGGGCTTTGAATCAACCCCTGGTGTTTCATTCTCTTTGTCTCGCTTTGTGGAGTCATCCTGGGATGATTAGTTCCCCTAGGCTAAAGTTTGCATTTGACAATACGCAGTGCAAGCCTGAGTATTTCAGACATATCTTTTCAATTGCCTATTCCCTGTGCTGGCATCCAAAGCCTTAGTCTACATTTTGGGTCTCTGTGCAAGGAGAGGAGTTTGGGGAAAAGAACAACTGAAATCAGGACTCTGCTTAGGGAGTCCAGTGGGTAAGGATGTACTTGGAACACTCATTCCAGGATATGATTGCTTTACTCAGCAGGACGTCTATGGACTCCTTTCTGGAACTGCAAAACAAGAAGTGCTTCTTAGCCAGGTACCACCAATGTACTTAGTTCTGCCCCCCTTTCTCCCTAACTCCACTCCTAGCACAGCTTCTGATGGTCCCCACCCATCTTCCTCTGCCCATACTACAGCTGCAGGCTAATCAGTGTACTGATAATTCACTTTCATCAAGAACACATCCAGGAGACTAGAAGGATGAAGACTCAGATCTCTCAAGAACTGTAGCAAGGAGAGGAAGGTCATTTCATAGAACACTTTGTAGCACTTAGTGTACAGACAGCACCTTGAATGGTTTGTTGAACTCTAAGTAAGTGTATTTTAAGATGCCTCTGTTTGTGGCAGAGACTAGAATTATCTACCTCTCTCCTGAATCTTAATCCACTGTCTCAATCATCAGATGATGAAATCAAGAGGAAATATTTTTGAAATTAAATTAAATTGGACTGTTTTCCTTATGGAGGCTGGAAGAACTGTCATATGTGTGAATGAACCAGAGAAACTTGACTTTTTTTATACCATTTCTAAAGGTTGAATGGTGTCTTGGATATACTTGTTTTTACAACAACATTAATTTCTGCTTGAGAATTACCAGCTGTTTTGGTTGCTGTTCTTCTCCCTATTGACGCTGGAACCTTTTTTGCTTCACTATTATTTACCACTATTAAAATAGAATTTTATGCCAAATTTTTAACAGGTGACAAACATGGAGTGACACCTAAAAATCTGTAATATGTTCAGGCTAATGAGAACAAAAGTGATTTAATGCACATAAATGCTGATTTTAAAGATAGAAAACCACAATATTTTCAATTTTT
>VXBB01013886.1:949012-956512 GCA_013399915.1 Illadopsis cleaveri | reverse complement strand
TCCACTGGGAATTGGTCCTTTATGTTATCAAAAGCAGGAGGCATTTCCTCAATTGGTATGAAGGCTGAGGCTTGTAGGTAATGGAGCTTCAAATTGAATTCTGGATTAAATCCATGCTGAATTGCCAATCCAGTACTTTGTGTTCTTTGCCAATAGCTTTGGCTCAAGTGAAAGAAACAGGCTTTGTTCTAAACTGGTGCAAATTCCTTGGTTGCTGTGATTGTAGCTTGTTCAAAGTGAGTGATCACATATGTGAGTCTTAAGTAGAGCTGTGCAAAACTTGGCAGATTGAGTGCACAAGGGGTTTGGTGAACGTTCATTTGGCTTCTATGTTTATGGGTTTGACTTAGTGTTAGGAAAATTAAAGGATGAGGTAGGAGATGCACTAACACGAAGCATCTCAAAAAGTAAAATAAGTCACAGAGAGACAACAAAAGTAGATGCAATTAAAAGTGAGGGACTATAGTTTGCTACAGTTTAGATACACTTTTATTATTTAAATACATTTGTTTTAGTTTAGACGTAATATATATAAGTATGCAAAGATATAACCTTAAAGAGAAGTTTGCTTGGTTTTGTGTTGTTTTTTTTTTTTTTTCCACTTTTTTTTTTTTTTTTTTTTTTTAACTTTCTGTGGAAATGACTTCCTCACCCACTGGAAATAAGACCAAAAAGCATAACTTTCCACAATGAACACAGACAATGATTTACTTAGTTTTGCATTGCTCATATTAGGATTTATAATTTGTGTGTCTTCCTTGCCAGAATACTCATACTCATTAGCTGTTTTCAATTCTTTTTAATTTAAGATTTGCACATTAATAAATTATGTGTAAGTAGTAGGCTATGGTAAATGGTCCTGCTAAATAGCTGCCTCAGCATCAAACTGTCTTGGAGGAGAATAGGCCCTTTTAAACCTGTCTTCACATCTTCTTTGTCCTCCAATGTTGTATTAAAGTGAAAAAAGGGTATTAGGTAGAAATTCCGTCTCTTACATTATAGGATTTTAGGGTGAGCTCATTGAGTACCTGATGGAATATATTTAAAAATGTAAGTTTATGATATTGCTTTTCCCACTCTAAGCATTGGCATTATTTCTTAATAACAATGGCAATGAGATATTCTGGTATGCTATGCTTTTATGGATTGTGGTGTTCTCCTTGGAAGAAAATATACTTTTACTATTGCCACATCCCTTGGTTTTCAAATGCAAATGTAATTGATTGACTAACTATCATTTTCTACTCAGTCCCCCTATTCAAAATTACTATGGTGGCATCTTCAACCATGCTCAGTGAAGAAGCCCTGACCAAGACAGAGAGGTGATCCAAAGTACTCCTGTCCACCACCTCAAACTGGGAGTGCCTGGGACCACTGGTGTGGTGAAAATGGGTGGTTCTTATTTCTCCTGAGGACCATCTCTACTTGCCAAATAACCAGGGAACCCTTAACCTGCTTCTAAGGTGGAAAGGGTAGAAACTTGTTTATATTTAGGATGTGACTTTAATGGGATACATATGGAAATCTCATCAACGTGACAATATAAAATGCATCTGTATTTTCAAGACAAAACTTCAAGATTTCAAAACCAATAATGAGCAGCATAGGGCAAATAGTAAAACAGTCATGGATGAAAATCCAGGCTGTCTATTAGCATCTGATGTTGACTCAGCAGGGGAATCCTTCCTCTGAGTTCTGTAATCAGTGCTCCTGTATTTATGCATCTCATTTTTCTAAGAGCAAATGGAGCAGAGCTGGTGAATTTTACCAGTCTTTTGCACAGTAGCAATTTTGAGATTTTAGCCAAATTTGAAGCAAATCCCAACAAGAAATTATTTTTAACACAGATGTGTAACACAAGAGTTGTGGCAGAAATAGCAATTTATTTCCATGGATCTTTCACGTGAAAGGGACTGTCACTTGCCAGTGATCATGAGAAAATTCATGTCTGCCAATTCTACTGGTTACAGTTTTATTTGACTGGGAACATAAACCTTTGGTCTAGTAACAAGGGAACATATCTATTTCTTACACATTATCATGCTATTCAGAAATTAGGATATAGTTTGGGATACAGCTGCAGAATTTCTGATAGTCGCACTGGTTGATTTTGAGTTATAGCATGGAATTAAATATTTTAGAGCTAAATTTACCACCAAAGAAAAATACTCAGGTACCTCTAACTTTGCATTCAAGAGAAAAATATTTGAATCTTGTTATTATTAAGTCAAATTAAATTGAGAGTAATTTCTGGGAATGAAAAAAGCCGCTCCCAAACTAAGTTGAAAATGCACAGCTAATGAACAAAAATAAAAAGAAATGTAGAAGTGATGTAAAGCATTGTTTTTTTAAATGAAAAATCTTAAACAGAAAAAGAGAAAAGGAAGAGATGTCTGCTATCATTTATATTAAAATTGTCCTATTTTATTAGCAAAATAGGTGTAAAAAATACATCCCTCTTGTAAAATGCAATAGGATCATTCAGTTGATCCATGAAAACAACATAGTTTATTAAAATGCTATAATTTTTACAACAGTTTGGAAAGAAACATTACAATTTTATCTGGCTTTTTACATTTCATCCCTTTAAAAACTACATTTTAAGAGGATATGCTTTGGTTAACCAAAGACAAATTATAATTTTGGGTAAAAATCCCTTACAAAGTAAACAGTAATTTAAGAAAATCACAAAGTGAAAGTCAACTAATTTAGTTGGCAAAAATGTTTCTGTAAGGAAAAGACTTAGATACTTTACAAAGAGGGAGATAATCCATGTAAAAAGTAAATAAACTCACTGGTTGAAGTGAACACCAAAACATACATGGGACATTCACCTTAAAAAGTATATTCCTTTGCAAGACACCTTGAATTTAGTTAATGTTGACATAATGTCCTGAAGTGAGAAAAATGAGCAGATGCAAGTAGAACTAGTCTATAGCTGCATGCCTTTTTTTTTTTTTTTTTTAAAAAAAAGATATTTTGAATAAAAATAACTAAAAACCCCAAAACACATTTGGGGTTTCACTGACTTAGTTTCTCACATAATTCTGCTAAAGATAAATTACAGCAAAATCAATATATTGTTCTTAACTTTTAGTACTTTCATATGTGATTATCAACAACTGTAAAAACAATCATATGAGACCTTTCTTATTACAGCACATTTAAAATCCTCCATGGAGTTTAAATAATATAAGTTGGTAGAGTCAGTTGGGGAAATGATGTAGGATGTCTTTACAGGAGAAGATATTTCAGCCTCAAAGATCAGAACAAATTTTCTTACTTTTCTATTTCATGTATTTCACAAGAAAGATTATTAAATCTTAGTGTCAGCATGACTAGCATTTAGTCATTCTATAAGATTTCTAATTACAGTATTTCTTCAACATGATGGATTGCCAGTTGAGAGTTCATTTTCCAGCTAGCTCTTATTCCAACAAGTCACAATTCCTGCTACACAGAGCTCTTTACACAGGATCCACAATAAACTCTTCCCTTATAATTAACTACCCCACGAGGAGGTCTCTGGTCAGAAAGTTTTGAGAACTGTTTCTTGTCTTCTTTCTGCATCTTACCATTACTCTAAGGACCCAAGAAACTGCTCATCATCTCTCTATATATGGTTATGTCTTCAAAGAGAGGCTGGTTCTGGAGAAAATTTTTTTTCCCTTTTGTCATCAAAGTTTACCTTTTGTATGGAACCCAGATGTTTTCTGCCTTTCTGTAAACCAGTATAATAGGTAAAGTAATGCAAAGTCTGTCTTTTATGATCTGTTCACTGAAAGTCAAATGTTTTCATGAAACAGGACTGAAAAAAAAAAAGAAAAAAAATTACTTGGGTCTAGTTCTTCTGGTAAAAAAGTCAGATCTCTATTTTGAAAACTAGAACAACATTTTGAAAAATGTTAGCACCCCAACTCATAATCAAAATATTTGTAGTTTCAAAATATCCATGTATATATATGTAATTTTGAACAGTTCTGCTCTTCACTATCATACTTAGACTTTTCATTCAGTGCCTATTCATCAGCTTTTTCATTAATTTTCTTCTTTTGCAAAAACCTCACTTGTGTTCTTTCCAGCTATATTTCCCCTGAAACTTGCGAGACGGTCCTATGCTAAGTTGGAAGGAATGCAGTTTTGCAGTCATGTTCATGATGCTATATCTTTCTACAAAAATTTCTGATAGCAAGATTTGAATTTGATTACATGACAGCTCAAGAAGAAAAATAATTATGACTATCACAAAGGGAATTCAAAATATCAACAAATTTACTGGTTTTGAATAATGGAGTGATTGCCTTTTTGTTTAGCAGCTGCTCATTTTCTCTACCTACTCAACACTTACTCCAACAGGTACTAAATTTGCAATGTATCTTCTTTGCTTATTTTGGTATGATTGTCTTTTTTGCTTCAGTGTATTTTTGCCATGTGTGACTTACTTCTGGTTGAATCCATTTGGGGATTGAAGTATCTATGTGACAATTTTGTTATGCAAATTCACTATTCAAGAAGTACTATTATTTCTGAAACGTGCAATTCTTTGCTGTATACCAGTTGGCAATTCACATTGCAAGGCATCCAAGCTCCTGAAGGTGGGAAGGGAGCACTCCCGGAATGCGGCTCTGGAGCACAGAACCTCTTCTTTGAGGAATCTCATGTTAGTAGTAGAAAAATTCAGTTCAGTGAAAATGAGTAAAAGGGAGAATTGATGTCAGGTTTCTTCAGTGAGCCTATACTGACAAAAGATATGTTCATATGAGCTCCTGCAACTCACTAGGAAAGCATCTTGGGCTGACTAGGCAAACAGTTTCTTAAGTGTTGGTTTTAAGCTATGTGGAGTGAAAATTTTGGTGATAAGGAAGCAACAAAGGCATAAATCTGAGCTTCAGGATATGGAGATAGGTCCAGGTGTTCAGCCACTGAAAGAGTATTTTGTGCACCCTCTGACCCTAACTAAATTATCTAACTGAAATAAATTAGGTTTCATTACCTAATTAATTACCCAGTCTCTAATCTTTCCTACTGGTTAGGTTCAGTAGATTTCACTCCTCATATGCTTTTTTCTAGGTTTCAATAGGTTTTCTAGAGTTTTCCATTAAGTGTCTTGGAAGTATGTCAGAATCACAGAATCAAAAATGGTTGAGGTTATCAGGCATTCTGGGGGTTGTCTGGTCCAATCTCCTGTTTCATCAGGGCCAGCTAGAACCAATTGCCCAAGACTTTGCTCAGATATCCCTTGAATATTCCCTCTGCAGAGTCATCCTCACTGTACAATGTGTTTCCTGATAGTTAGAGAGAAACAATTTTCAAGTTGTGCCTTATACCTCTGGTCCTGTCAGTGGGCATCGGTGAAAACTCTCTGCACCCTACCTTCAGTTATTTGTACACATGGATGAAGGTCCCCTGAGCCTTCTCTTCTCCAGGCTGAGCAGACATAAGCCTCTCAACCTCTCCTCATATGTGACGACCTTCTGACCCTTAATCATTCTGGTGGCCCTTTGCTGGACTCTTTTCAGTATCTTCATGTCTCTCTTGTAATGGTAAGTCCTGAACTGGACCCAGCACCCTAGTTGTGGCCTAACCAGTGCTGAGTAGAGCAAAAGGATCACTGTTCTTGATTCACTGATAATATTTTTTCCTATTGTAGCCCAGGATACTACTCACCCTTGTTGCAGCAGTGACACATTTCTGGCTCATGGTAAACTTGGATCCCCAGATCCTTTTCTGCAAAGCCACTTTCTAGCAGGGTGGACTCAGCCTTCACTTGTTCCTGGCTATTCCTCTCCATGCACAGGACTTTGCACTTCTCCTTGCTAAAATTCATGAGGCCCCATCAGGCCATTCATTTCTTCAGCTGCCAAGGTCTCTCTGAAAAACAGCACAGCTGCTTGGCATATTATCCACTCCTCCCAGTTTGGTGTGATCTGCAAACTTAGTGAGAGTAGACTCTGGCCCACAATTTAGAGCATTAATGAAGGTGTTGGATAGAACTGGACCACCTCTTGACCCATGGGGTACGCTGCTAGGTGCTGATGCTGCCCTCCAACTAGAATTTCTGCAGTTGATCACACCCTGGGCCTAGACATTCAATCCACTTTCAATCCACCTCAAGAATGAGCTGAACACCAGAGTACTTCAAAATAGGTACTATACTGCCAATTTTTTTAATTTAGTTTTTTATACTAGGAAAAAAAATTAAAGTGACTCTTTGATTAGCTTTATCCCCGTCCAATAAAAATATAGTTTGGTTGTAAATACCCTGAAAACTGACTTAGTGGATTTTCAGCTAGAATATACTAAAACTTTAGTTTTCTAAAATGAGCTAAGGTCAGGAAGTCTGCAAGCTGAATATTACCTCCCAGGACACCAGGAGCTGATATTCATATAATTGAAGAACATACTTAAAAGTCAGAGTCATAGCATTACCCTAGAGAGGAGAAATGGAAAGTAGCCTTGAACAGATTGTAAATATCAGCACTTTAAATATTCTCATCTAACAAAACTTTACTTAATTTTTTACATGTAATTACTTCATCCACAATCCTGATTTAAAGTAAAGGAGTCCTCTGCTGAAATTAAGGTACTAATAATCTAACTACTCATACAGAGATTTTTGTTTTATTTTAGTTGCCAGGTTAACTTGCTGTAGTTAGGACAAAAAGAATGGCAAGGGACATTAACATCTATCAACAAATAGAATAACTACTAAATTTAGATCTAAACAAACACTTAGGCCTCTCAATCAAGACTTCGGAAGAACTTTGTCATCTTTGTTCATAATAAGAATTTTAAATCCAAATGTTGCCTGGTTCTGAAGGATCATCTCACCTGGGCAGGGTGGGTGTGATGTAGAAAGGGATAGAGGGAAGACTCAGAGCAGGACAGAAAGATTTGTCATTTCAACCCTAATAGCAGTTGTCATGGATTCTGACCTACATGTAAAGGACTATTTCTGAATTTTACATCTTCATGTATGTATGTAAAAATTGTGTCCAGGACCTGAACTGCAGATGTGAGTGTCCTAGCACAAAACTATAGTGCCAAGTCTCCAGTTTAGTTTTCATTTTCTGTTCTTATAAATCCTGGTTTTGTGCCTATCCCATGAGACTTCCAGAAAATTGGGTTGAAATCATTTCATTGCATTGCCAAGAGCCCCACCGTGTTCTCTTGCTGGAGAATACTTGTTTTTAACAAAATAAAAAACTTAAGTCCGTTCTTGAAGTCAACCAATAGAAGACAAGTCACTAGATAACAATTGGTCTTAATAAGTTAGATTTTTATATTCCATTGTAATTGCTCTTTTATATGAATTTTCATATATGCTTTTGTAAAAGCGCTTGTATTTTCATAATGCTGACTAAATTATAAAGCAATCAGCATCTTCCACTTATTCCAAATACATGAAATTGTAGTAAATTATTTCTAAATGTTTTTGTCCCTCCTTATCAGAAAGGTAAAATACTGCTGACCAGATGAAACATACCCTTTTTTTTTTTT
>VXBB01013886.1:919444-948144 GCA_013399915.1 Illadopsis cleaveri | reverse complement strand
AGTTAGATTTTTATATTCCATTGTAATTGCTCTTTTATATGAATTTTCATATATGCTTTTGTAAAAGCGCTTGTATTTTCATAATGCTGACTAAATTATAAAGCAATCAGCATCTTCCACTTATTCCAAATACATGAAATTGTAGTAAATTATTTCTAAATGTTTTTGTCCCTCCTTATCAGAAAGGTAAAATACTGCTGACCAGATGAAACATACCCTTTTTTTTTTTTTGACATGTTTTGTGAATTTTTAAATTAGAGTCATATAAAACCATTTAAAATTTAATGAATAATAAGAAGCTTGAAAGTGTGGATTGGAGAGACTCCAGAAATAGAATTTAAAAGTGTATTTGGTGTAAGAGTAAAAAGTTAATATAGAGAAAAGGGTGGTCTCTTGTCATAGTTGAGACAGTTATGCACTCAGAGTACTTCAATAAAAACTTCAGAAGGCCTTAAGTATCAGCACCATGTTATCTAGAAGTCTTTCATACCTTTTCTATGTAGCAATCCTATGGGCAGCTCCCCACAGCTCTGGCTTTCTCTCCTTCTTCTCTCTTCCTTCTGCTCCAGCTCACTGCTTCTTATCCCTGGCACAGCCACCTAACCCTGTCCCTCCTACAGTCGCTTACCTGATCTGTCCCTCACACGACCTCCTGTCCCTTTGTCCTCACAGCACGGCCAGCAGACTCCAACTGACCCTCTACCAACTAAGTCACTCTCTTATCACACCCAGCTGTGAGGGCAAGGCTGTTCCCACTCTTTGGTAACTAACACAGTTGCAATATATCGGAGGCAGGATTGCCTTTAGCACTCTCTGTCTTCCCACAGTCTCTTTTCTTCTATAAATCACAATAAATGAACATAGGCAGAATGAACAGAATGTGGGAAAATTTACTTCTCTTTCTTGTATGTATTTTAGTTTCCCTGAAAATGTGTCCTTTTTTTTTTTTCACCTACTAATAGCCATGATGCTTATTCTTTCTTTTTTTTGCAGGACAAGAGCTCATATCTCACAGGTCTGAGGCATGCCCCTAATGACAAAGGGAAAGATTTTGGGGAAGGAATCAGTATTTTTGCTCTGTCACTTTCAATGTTTAGGAAATGATGTAATTGCTCTTTACTTTCATACAATAAGCCCTAACAATAAAGTACTGCATATTATAGAGCTAAAAATATGTACATGGCCTGCTAGGAGCTATTCTGTTTTTCTGTATCTGGAGGAAGTTAGAAGGCAGTTTGACTGCAGAGGTGAACCGAGGGATAAGACAAGAGTAAAAGAGATTATGAACAAAAAAATAATCTCAAAAAAATCTCTTCAAACTTTTTGAAGCGTCCAGTATATCTTCAGGTAACAGGCCAGGATTTGTGGCCATTTGGTGAAGAAACAGGTTAAAAATTACTTACAATATAGAGACACAACTGAGTCTATATCTGCAGTTGTGTAAGGGGAGTGAACTTTGTGTCAGAGTTGTACTATGGAAAATTCTGGTTCCATTGCCTTTTTTCTGTCAGATACTTAAAGAATTTTTAAGAGTATGAGGCCTTTCAAGATTTTACAGTAGGAAAAAAACACAGTAGGGATTAGTTTGAGGTTTTCTACATTTATTGTGTTTTAAAGAATGATATTCTGCTTAAATTTCGTTGTCTGTCATGCAAATAGAAGGAAAAATCATGATTTAAAAAAAAAAAAACACAAAAAACCTCCAAACGAACAGACAAAAAAAATTCCAACAAACCTTATATAACAGTGAAAATCACAGACCAAAAGACAAAAATGTCTTCCACTTCTAGCTGGTTAGCTTGGTTTTACAACAGAGCAGGAATTGCTATACTTTATGCATTTCAGGGCTTACTATGCCCCTGGTTCAAGTATGAGAGGTCAGCAGAGGCCAGATGAAGGGCCAGGCTAGGATCTGCAAGACTTTCTACCTAAAGTGAGAGACAATCTGCTGGATCTTCTGTGGCTGCTGTGGCAAAAGCAGCTGAACAAAAGCCTACATTTCTCATTAGAAGGAGGAGTGTGATTTCAAAGGAATCAGTATCCTTTACCTCTGACCTCTGGGTTCTAATTTAATTCATAAGGAAAAGAAAAAAATAGCAGCAATTGTGGATGATAAATGTAAGATAGAAAAGTCTAAAGAAAAAATGAAGTCCAAAAGTTTTACATTATACCTCATTGCAGGGTCTGAAATTAGTTGGTCCTGACTTTGCTCAGTAAGATAATATCTAGCTTCAGCCTGACTCCGAGTGAACTCTATTGATGAATGGAAAAGGCTGTTTGTCACTAGGAAAGTGCCTGAAAACAATCTGTTCCTGAGAGCAACCGAGATGTTGGCAGAAAAGAAAAAGAGACAGTCATCTGAGATATTCCCTCATGTGTTCTGTTGCTCTGAATAATACAGAAAATTAGATACAAATTCTTAGAGTGTAAGGATTCTAATAAACTACTTTTAGACAAAGGAAGTTTTCTTATCTGCAATTTTTTCCATTATTCTCCATCTTCTTTTTCAAATCGTAAACTCTCGGGGTAAGATCTTTCATACATACTTGTAAAACACTTGTCACTCTCTCTGTACTTAATACAAATACTAAAATCCAACACAGTATAAAATATTACCTCTTCAGTTATATTAAATTGGAATGATTCCCTTAACTCCCCTCTACTTGTTGTGAAGGATATTCATTAAAGTAGCCTGTAAAAAAAGGTAATGATGGGGGTTTGAAACCATCTAGACTAGTTTTATCCCTGTTAAAATTTTGTTTCATGGTATTACACTTGGCACTTCTTTGTATAACTGAAACTGGAATCCAAGCTACACACAAAAAAAAAGAAAACCTGAGAGAGGCTAGTCAGGATGTAGGCTATTTTCTTCTTTGCTACTTCCTTACAATTTGCTAGAAACTAAGAACCTGTCATGATAGTGGCCTTTCCTGGCTCTAGCAAACCTGGAAACATATAAAGAGTAAACAGAATGTTTCCTTGTAAGGATTTTTCTTTCTATTGTATTTTTTAAAGTATTAGCCTCACTAGAAATGTCCATATTAATGAAATATGAAAGGGAAAAGATAAAAAGAAAACAACAAAAATAAAGCATGAGAGAGGAGTAGAGTTCTCCCCCTTCCCTCTCTCCACAAGAGGAGAAAAATTCTTTTGAATTCCCTTCTAGGATTCCAGTGAGTTTCACAGACAAATATTCAGATGTGGTCTTGATAGCTTCTCAGAGGTCTTATTTTGAGAAACTGAGTCACACCCATCTTCTGAAAAAGCAAATTATTTTAAAACACCCTTCGTTGCTGAAAATCATTATTCTTCATGAATATCTCAAGGCTATATTAATTGCCTACAGATAAAGATATATTAATTACCTACTGATAAACTCTTCTTTAAAAATGTTGAGTTCCGATAGCAAGGCACTTGAATATAATTAAGAACTTAGGATAATTGAGAAATGTAGGGCACATCCACATACACTTCACATAAGTTTATTCAAGTTAGTCCCAAAAGAGAGGATATGTGCATGCCACACTGCTATGCCACACAGGTATACTAGCTCATGTATAGGAAGCTGTATAGTGATGTGAACATGGTATTTGCACTGGGACTAATTAGGTCACTTCACTTTTCACATTGTGATTGTTTCCAGTTTCAGAGCCAGCTGGGTATCTTCTCACAGTGCAATAGTGTTCACTATAGACATACCCTTAAAATTATTGTATGTACCCTCTTACCTATTTGTCATGTGTACTGAATGAATTAGGATCCCCACTGGAAAACAAAACACTATTATTCATAAGCCATCACATATTTCAGGATTCTTTATTTGAGGTTTTCTAACTTTAAATGTTTGATTTTTGCCATCTGACTTTTGAAGAAAGGAGGAAACTGAAATGTATTTTTATATGTTGTGACAACCCTCCATTCTGTGCTCTAACAAGTATTCGAACCACAACCTTCACAGCTGAGGCTGCTATTCCTTGTAGTAGGAGACAACTATTATCTCAGTGGGGAATAGACAAACCGATGGTGTTTAATCATGGGGTTTGGAGGGGCCTCAGCATAGGCTGACTTCCTTTCTTCAACTTCCTACCATGGGAGCCTTTGGCCAGATGTGAGGAAAGAATTACTTGGATTACTCTGATGCTAGAAAAAACAGAAAGAACTTTTCTTCTTCCATAACAAATTTTAGCATCTATTGCTCTGAATACATATACAGTACCCAAACATCATTACTTACAGGACCTACTAGTCATTGCATCAACATGTGACAAAAAAACCCTGCATTAGTAAAAACACTGCACAGGAGTAATGAAAATTGTGTTCAGATGATGGATTCAGAGGTATGTGCAAGTTTTTTTCCCACAGTGTAGTTTAGGATTTTATCCCTGAAGAAGTTACTCAAACAAAAAATTAAAGATAAAAATATTTTTTTCATAAATATGTATTTCCTTCTTACAGAGTTACAATGAAACACTAAATTTTTGTATCTCCTATGATTGAAGTATGAGTAATTGCACATATAATTGAACTGCCAGATATAATTTCTCTGATTAGGAATGTACAGATTTCAGTTTGGTTTTCTAGCTTGAAACTGATCTAGCATCATAGATTTGTAGGTTAACATGATCTATTGAGATAGATTTCCTTTGGTCTCTGTGCAAAATAAAGTCAAGTCATTCACAAACACTTAATTCTATTAAAGATTAATTCCATTACATTGTTGTAATCTTTCTGAAGTGATAAATGTGACAGCTATGAGCCAGATTCATGCCTGGGATTCACTGAAATTTAAAGGCCTCATCTTTGAGGACAGATCCAGATAGAGAATATTTTTTCTCGATGTGGGCTACAACCACACAAAAGCGTATATGATTTCAGGAAATTGGAACCAAAGTATTCAGTATTAATCTGCCAGGATATCTGACTGCCCATTAAAACTGTCAGCAAGCTATGGAAACGTTGAAAAAAACAGTAACAAAATCACTGTTTACATTCTCGTGAACCTGAACCCATCTTTACTGACTGCATCAATCTCAGCCTCTAGTTCCGGTGCAGGCTTTAAGGCTTAAAAGACTTAAAGGCTTTTTCTCAAAGTCATAATTTTCATCATTCACAGATGGCTTGTTTAGACCCTGTTTCATGAGACACAGCAGAGGAAAGCTCAGGCTATTTGGCACAGCACTTGTATCAGCCCAGATCTCTCCAGGAGCACCAAGGGAAGGTCAAAGACATTAATAAGAAAGTACCCCCAAACCCAGAAATTAAGTACCCAGTACAAGGTAGAGCTTAGTTAGCTTTAGGATCTTAAACTCCACAGGCTGAGGAGAAAAATAATTAGCAAAAATTTCCTTCTTAAATCCTGCTTCTAATGGAGAAATCGCAAGGCAAAAGATTGAAGGAAGTGTCATTGCAGCTTTCAAGTTAAACTAGAAAATGAAAAATAACATGTTTGTCATAGAAAAGAGTAAAACTTTTCAGTACAGTTCAGACCTACTTGAAAGACTGAGATGTTACTGAAATTGGAAATATTGCTGAACTTAGATGTAATACCATGCAAGTTTTTTCCAGAACACATACATTCTTCCAAATACAACTACTATAAGAAGCATATAAACTCAGAAAAGGATACTCACAAGATAGGTTTAATTACCTAATGTGCTTCCAATCTATCAACTAAATGGTTCAAGTATTTTAAGTATGCCAAATGTAAATAAGTGAGGCAAGGTTCATAAATTCAACATATTGCTTTGTTGTCTGTGAAGTTGTACTGATTTTCCAATTGGAGTAATTATAGCAATATCATTTCTTTAATAAACCTTTTTATTAATTTTTGATGCACATAAATACACAAAAGTCATAAATATGAAAAAATAGCACAAAAAGAGAATAATGCTGAAGAAAATGCAAATTATATCTGTTCATAATACCAACAATAATCTGCATTTCTAGAGCACTTTCCATTTTGTTGTCTCCAAACATGCCACAGATATTAACTAGTTGCAAGACTTCTGAGAGGAGGACTTAGCATCTCAGTTTTAACTGGCTTCAATTTTTTAAGTGCCCAATAATTTAAAGAGACATTTTTGGAGAAGTGAGTGACTAAAGGAGGAATAGACTACCCATACAACATTCTGATCAATAATAAAGATGCTTCTTTTTGTCATTGATTTCCTTAAGGATCTGAGTCTTTGGGACTAGAGGAGAATTTCATCTTGAGTGTGTATCAGGAAAAGAATAGAGTTAAGGGCTACTGATTTTCAGTCTTGTGTTCTATGCACCAAATCATTCTGTCCAGCTCACAGCACAACACTGTAGCTTGAGGACATCAACAGTATGCAGTCTCAATCACTCTACGCTGTTTGTAGTAGAGCTGCTCGTCCAAGGAAACTCTTTTTGCAATAACTATTGAGACAGCCTCATTCTGCTACCATAAACTAGATATATCATCCTTCTGCCTTTTTTAGATTCGATAGAAATTTATCAAGTCTTCTTTATTTTAATCTATAATACTGTACTAAAAGGAATATGAATAATTAAATGATAATATTCTCTATATGTCTTGGAAGGAACATAGAGCCTGATAAAACTTCCTCACTGTGCAAAGTGTTTGTCTGGAGAACAATGGCAATTTGAAATATCAATGTAATTATTTCAATAAGCACATTAACAGAGAGAAATTTATTTTAACAAATAAAATAATTATTTGAAAAATAGAACAGAAAAAAAAGAAAGGGAAAATAAGAGATATGTCCTACTCAGTGTGTTAAATTTTTATCTGCTAAGTCTGTACTACATCAATAGACAAGACAGGAATTTTTCCAGCAGTTATTTCAAGACTCTGTAACCCAAATCCATATTATGATGTTGGGGAAATGTCCTGGTTTCAAGAAATTAAACTAGCCTTAATCATTTCAATTCACCAGTCTCTTATGATTTGTTCATGTGATTTCACTAAGTAGTTTGATACGTTGTTTAAGAATATTCTGTTAAATAAGTAACATTTACAAGAATTTCTCTCCATCCCTGCAGGGATAATAGAACATTATAATAGTTCCCTCACAGAGAAAGCTCTCAACTTTTAGCTTCTTTTTCGTTAAATCTAAAAATCAACTTCCTTTCTAGCAGCACTGACAAATCTATTCACAGTAGATCAAACAAAGGGGTGGAAAATGAAGTGGAAAATATCAGGGAGACTGGTAATGTTGGAGAGGACAATAAAATCTCAAGAAAGAGGACCTGGAGTGTGAAACTTCTGTACAGGCTGTTGTTTCACAACAACTTGTCAGGATGATGACACTTTTATAGATAATTTTGGGGTTTGTCCGGAGTTTTTATGTATCTTCTGAAACACCAGGGACTCTGGGAGCTCTACAGGAAGCCAGAATATGATATGCAGACAGGGGTTCTGGTGACTTCTCCTTCACCTGCTCTCCTTTGCTTGGCCAAATCATAGTACATAATATTTCATAAAACCCATAACAGTTCACAAAAGTTATTTTGGAGGAATGATAATGGATCACAGAAGATGTAGATATCACAGAAGAGCCCCTTTCAATCCCCATACCTACATGCCCATGCATAAAAATAATCTTGGTGTTCACTGATGATTTCTTCTAAATATGACAGATCACGAATTTCTAGCTCATTTGTTTCTTTCTTTTTCATAGAAATCCGATTATTGGCCATGAAATTTACCTAAATAAAGATTGTGTGTGGAGCAGATTTTACGCCTTTAATTACAAAGGAGAGTTAGTTAACGTTGCTGTACCAGCCTTCCTCTCTGTTGCACACTGATTCCACGCAGCCCTTTCAGAAAAAGGAGTGCCTACAAAATGGAACTGCAACAAGGAAGGCAAAGCTAGGAGGGGATCAGTAGCAAATGCCCAGCCTAGGTGCATCTCTGGAGGTTTTCTGGCAGGAATTTGAGCTTGCAGAGTCCTCAGTTCAAGTGTGCTTATTGGGAGATCCTGATTGCAAGCCTCGGTTTTTAGAAGGTGAGCGGGTGGTTCATAATTTGGGGAGAAGAGGGTGCTGAGCTGCCTTGCCGTCAAGCCTTCTGACTGCAACGGTGGCAGGTCTGGCTTCAGTTCTGAGAAGAGAGAGGGGTTTTTGCCAAATTTTCTAACCCAAGTACCTGCATTGTTACATGCTTAGCTCTGACATGCAAATACTGACGCTCATACATATGTATGAATATGTCAGTGTCGGTCTTCAGCCGTGGATAGCTGTATGCTTGACTGGCATGTGTGTTGCTGATTACTTGATTCTTGGATTCCAATGATTTTTTGAGACAGCTGAAACCCCAATTTTTTGCATTTTGTTTATTTAGTGAAATAGCAAAAAAAAAAAAAAGAGGAAGAGAAGGCGAAGGTTGATTTACGTTTGGAGGTTTGTTTTTTCAAGGTTTTTTTTATTTTTTTTTCTTTGGCTTTGGTGTTTTCTCTTAAGCTGTGTTTCAGCTTGCAGCAAGTGGTTGGCCACCCCTACCCTTCTGGTTCCTTGCTTTCTTTTACACTATTCCAGAACATGTTTCATGCCTTCCCTCTTTCTTGTTTAGACTAAATTAGCCAATGAACAACCTGACCCAGCTGCTTAGCTGTTCCCTGATCTGCATTTTACTTCTTAATGAGCTCAGAGTGACAAGCTATTTAGGCTGCTTGTTCCAGCATCAGCTCTGACTCCATCTGTAACTTTAGTGCCACTTCTTTGTCAGCAATGCCAATTACAAATGTGTGCCTTTCTAATTTACAGCACTCTAGTTATAACGCCCACGCTGTGCTCCGTGTGTTCTCTGTGCTTCTACTGTTTGTAGTCACCTGAGCAGACCTTCAGATTGTCAGAGCAAGGGTCTGCTACATGGCTGGCATTGATCAGCTATCTATAGCACCATATACAATTTGGCACTGCATAGATCGTTTGCTCCCTTTCATCTGCCCTGAATTTGGAAAGCTCTGTCGGTTCACACGGGGTTCTACAAACCTGTCTGTGCGTTGATCCTTCTGTGAACTGGCAATCCTGGAGCAAATGTGTTCCCTTGCATATGATACTGCAATATGGGAAAAAGAATTACTTACTATGCATCTGTAGGGCTATATTATATTTTTCTTGGCCTCCTCTGCATTCATCTGCAGAAAAATCTTAAATATGTTCCTCTTTTGCCTGTGAGCAATAACTACAACTTGATCCATTTCTTTGTGTGTATTGTTAAAAATGCAGAACATCCCCAAGTCTCTGCTCAGGCAAATACAATATCAGTTAGCAGTCTCCATTTCTACTGATTTATAATATGGCTTACTGAGTAGCTGAAAATTGGTCAACTCTTTTCTGTAGCTGCTGCTGCTGGGTATGCATTGCCTGTTGACCTGTTGGTCTTCTGAAGAGTAAGACTCATATCTAGAAAGATGTTTCAGGGAGCTCTAAAGGAAGCAATCTGTTTGGCTTCTTCGCTTCTCAGACAGTTCCTCAGATTTAATAGCTGGTGTGTTTTAAATAAATTAAAATATATATCTTCTTCACATTATTCATAATTGACTTTTTGGTTTTAATTTCATCACAATTCTGTTGCTGTTCTGATTGGTGACTGGATGTGAAAAGACCATTATTATCTCTAGCCATGCCAGATGATATGAGAACACAATCTTAGACTGTCTGATTTCATCTGAAAGTTCACTATGAATGTCTTTTCCACTAAATTTTTCTCCCTGTTTACACTATTTCTTAGTAACTGTAGAATATCCTCAATTATTGTAAGCAGAGAGGAATGAGGGAAATCCCTAGAAAAGCATCAGGTGGGATATGTTGCTTATGTGTTAAGGTAGGACAACAAGGCTCCAATACTTACCAGGCTACCTTTCTTTCATCAGATCCCATGTGGTGCTTTCAGCTGAAATGAGTGTGCATCAGCCAAGGTATTCCTGAAATGATTAAACCCTTTATCTCCCACGGACAGTGGAAGTAGAATTTGGTTTGATGTGCAGAACAAAGAAGCAATGAAAAAAAGTGAGCAACATTTAGCATCTATTTCTACATTATTATTTTTTCTTCAGGGGGAAAAAAATTGAGCCTTGAGATAAAATTGTTACTCGCAGGGTAAAAGTGCTAAAAGTTGTGTGTTGCACTCACATAAATGACAGTCAGAAACTGTAAACCAGAAAATCTGCTATTAGAAGGTTTAGATCTTGAGTGTGTAAAATCAGAGATGTAGGTTGCTGAGTTCAAATGACCCCAAAATTAAGTCTGTGCATGGATTGATTTTGAACCATTTGTGATCTGTCTCTAATGACTCTTCCTTTATTGGAAGATTTACTTAGTTTTTAAGGAAAACAAAACAACAGTGAACAAGCTGCTCAACATTTAGATTTTCCTGAACAGCTGATAACTAGACTATGCAGTTTGTTTAGACTATTAAAAATGCTACCAAATTTTTAAATTTTATCAGAAATTCTAATTCAAATGTTTCTGCAGAGGGTAAATATCATTGGGGAAAAATCGCAAAGGCTGACATATACAATGAGCATGGTGGAGATCTGAACATCATGTCTCATTTTTTATATTAAACAAGCATAGAAAAGGTAAGGAATGGTGATGGCCAAAGCTGTGACTTCTAATTTTTAATACTGGAGGATTCAGTTTATTTATTGTTTTTTTGAAGATTCCTCACTAAAAGAAAAGCTTTGAAAATCATGATCATAATTCTAAAAGAATAGCATTAGAATTGGTGAGTTTGTCTCAGGAAATTAGATTTGCTTTTATTCTCCTGTTTTGAGTAGCTTGAGTTCTTCTGAAAAGGAAGAATTACAAAGGTTTTAGTCTACTTTCCACAAGACAGATCATGTTGGTATAAGTGTCACAGTGAAATAACTTCCTTTAAATTCTACTCATTTGTAAGAAGAATTCTGCCCTGTGAGAAGATCCGGTCTCTAACTTTTATTTTTAAGTCTATTGCTAGTAAAAATTAAAGAATTTTTTTTTAGATACATTATTTTAGCAGCAATAAGGAGATCTGATTCTGATCACAATGACTCTTTGCTACACCTCCTTCTACTTTTCCTCTGTCTTTCCAGGCTGTTTTAGGAAACATGCTTTGGGGACTGCCAGAGGAGTGAGTGTAGAGGTCTATGGATCTTGTTTTGGCCTGACTATTCATTAGCTAGCA
This sequence comes from Illadopsis cleaveri, assembly GCA_013399915.1. NCBI lineage: Eukaryota > Metazoa > Chordata > Aves > Passeriformes > Timaliidae > Illadopsis > Illadopsis cleaveri. The sequence continues at coordinate 936,992 of VXBB01013886.1, read as the reverse complement.
TAACAGCTACGGGGCACATTTTCCAGGTAGCACAACTTAGGGCAGTCCTGAGGTTGCTCAAAACAGCACTGGGGTGAACACTGCCAAGAAGGACGCAGGAACTGGGACTGTCTCTGTCACCACTTTTCACTACTGCATTGAGAGTACTTTAGCCAAGGCAGGAAAATCTGGCAAGGGAAAAAATCTGGACTGTTATAAATGTGTTATTTCTATATAGTCAATTTTAAAATGCATAGGATCAAGATCTCCTTATTAATTGCCATTGATATTGCATCAGCTGCAGAGCTATTTTGTTAACATCAGTCATTCTTTCCCAACTTTTTACTTTTCCCTTTTTTTTTATACATCCTTTTATTTTTTTGTTTCATGTGGGCTAAAAATAATAAATTAATACATTTTAAGTTCAAAAATATGCATGACAATATTTTAGTTTTACCTCCCACATTACATAAGTCATTGAACTACATCTTGTAATTTCTGGATTGATCCTTATAACTTGCAGCTGAGCTAGAATGTACCTTTTAAAAAGCTATCCAGTATTGATTTAAGGACTCCCACTGAAAGGGAATCAACTATGCCCCTGAGTGATATACTCCAGTGATTAATTACCCTCAATATTAATATTGTGCATCTTATTTTCGATATCTCTCCTTTTTAATCCAACATTTTCAGTGGGAAAGATAGGAGACTTTTTACACTGTTCAATGGAGAATTACTCAGCACTAATCTATATGAAGCAAAAATAGTATTACTCCCTCATTGCTCCCTTCCAGATGTAACAATTCACCAGTAACCTTTTGAAGCTCATTAAATACTACAGACATAGCTTTAAATAGGGGCTCAAGTATGATACAAGCCCATATCCTTACCTCCCAGTGAATGCCAGAGAAATACTACTTTTACCAGGGATCTGTAGAGTAAGCTGTTGTGTGTATCAGGGGGCTAAGACTGCAGGTACACTTTCTCGCTGGCCTGTATTAAGTAACCTCAAGGAGGCAGAGGTTAAGGGTTATGTCCTTCCCCTAAGCACACGTCTGAAAATAATGTGATTATACTGGTTAGTTTGTAGATAGCAGTTTTTCAGGTAAGGATTTTTCATATATTTTCATAGAAGTCAATGTGGTGATGGAGATGAATGGAGGGTATCAGCCTCTCCCCCTAATTATGAAACATAATTGTTAAAAGGAAATCAAAACCTTTGCTTATTTACAGGCTAAACTGAAGCAGCAAGAGTAGACACTGGTGAAGAATAGGTTGCATCGCCTTCAGTGCTGGCTAAAGTCTCTTGTTCACAAATTAAACAGTACTTTTGGTGTACATTTTTCTCTTCATTTCTTCATCTCCAAATGTGCTTTAGTCCTAACCTAGAGGGACCACCTGTGAGCAAGAGGGTAGTTTAGTCTCCATGCTTATTCACTCCTTGGTCTCTCTGCTGAGACTGTCAAGCCAAGAATGCCAATTAGTTCAGCATTAACAAGCCCCTTTATGTGTTCTATTGGGCCTAAGAATTGACAGCCTCAATTCTGAATTTCCTTGGTTATGTGGAGTTATGTTAAATTCTTGTTTCTCATGAAAATGCTCTCAAGCCTCTAGTTGGGCTGTAACTAATTGTTTCAGAATTAAAAGAGGGTGCAAAAGAAAACCTGGTCAGGTTACCCTTGGACTTGGATACACTATCAAAGCTAATCTGTACAGATCTTGCTTAACAGTGTTTACAGTGCTCCTCTGAAATATATATTTTTTTTGTCTAAAACTGTGAAAGTTAGTTTTCTATTGATGGACTTGCATGTGCCTGACCCATGAGCGAAGAGTGGGATTTGAAGCAAGCCCTGTTCAGAAACAAGTTTTGAAAGAGGAAGGAAAAAGGAAAAGAATTTTAAATCCATGCACTATATAAACTGCCTTGTACATTTGGTTCAATGTTAGTCCATGCCTGCAAAAGTACTGCAAATGCTGGCTACTTATGGACTACATAGGGTAATTATGCTTTCTTCTGTAGTATCCCACATGCTTAGGAAGAGGTATAGCCAGAAAACCAAGCTACCTCACTTTCAGTATTCATCACACCCTCTTAAAAGCCTTCATAAAAAGAACTGTAGAGTAAAAAAGAAAAAGAAAAAAAAAAAAAAAATAGCAGTGATTAGGCTATTCCATTGCTGAGATCATAGCATGTCCCAGGATCCTGTATTTTCTCATGGCTTTCCTGTGCCAAGCCCTTCCATTGAGTTCTTTTTCTAGATGTAACGGGAGTGAAATTTTTTTTTTTTTACATAGGTTTTGACTCCTCCTGGGGTAAAAGTTTATGACATGGATCTCCATGCTTCACAGTAACACCAGTATGCAATAGCCTATAAGCCCCTGCTAAAGAAACAGCAAAATCAGAGAGATTGTTTCTTACTCTGCTTTTCCATTGACTGTACAACAGTAGTCAGCATGCCTGAAAAATGTCTCCATGCATGTTGTTTATAGGTCTGTTGCATTAGTCAGCTTCCTTTAATAAATCAGATACAAGTTGTGACATGTTGTTAATTCGATCACTAATAACCTGCTCAAATTGCAAATCTATGTCAGCAGGTTGGTGTTGATTAAGTCATAGTCACTACTAACATATTGTTTTAAATGACTGATAAATTTTATTTGCTGCGGTGATAGACTGCCTGCTCTGCTGTATTTGGTTGTGGGCTGGTGGGGGATTTTTGTTGCAGGGGGCTTTTTGGTTGGTTTTTTAGGTTTTTGGTGGTGTGGTTTATTTGGGTTTTTTTGTCTCCTTGTAAGCTTAGAAAAATGACACAAATGGCCCTGAGGTGGTCCTGTAAAGGCCTTTCTCTTCCCCTGTTTGCTGCAAAGAGAGCTGGTAGCCACTAGAGGGGAGGAGACTGCCGGCTTTCCTGAGCGCTCCAGCTACAGCTTGAAGGTACAGAGGCTGTCACCAGACTGGTTGCCCAACGAAATGGTTAAAATATGTTACGAAGGTTAGTAAAAAAATAAAAATAAAATGTTTTTCCCTCATGCCCCCACTTCCCTTAATGCATTTGAAATATTAACTGCTCAGCACATGGGCTATCTTAGGAGGGTTACTATCTCAGGTGATAACTGGGGGAGGGAAAAGAGCCTACGGTAATAAACATTTAAAATGTTACGTCTGAAGGTAATGTGTTAAATCTTTCAAGGAAAATGTTTAATTTTCTATGCAAGGATGCTGGAAAACTTGGGTCTAGTCTAGAAATAACAATCATCTATTTCCTATGTGAAATGAGAAGTTTTGATTTTATGTGTTCGAAGTTTCCAACCATTCTGTCCATTCCCCTCTTCCCTCCCTCCCCCCCCCAAACTACTGATGCTGAAGAAATGTCTAAACTAGTGGAAAACTTAAGTATCATTCTTACAAACTTTTTGAAACATAAGATCTGTGCTATATGTAACCAAATCTAAGCCAGAAGAGCAGAAAATCTCCTTTTATCATCTGTAGATGGATAAATATATATTTCCTTCTTTATATATACAGTTGACCTTTTTATTTTATTTTTTAAAACAGAGTAAAATTCTTGGTATTGTTAAAGAGCTATAATGTAGAACTGTAGCTTGTTACACTTACTCTCCTGAGTGTAATTGCACTAAGATCATTCAGTTTCCATTTGGAAAGCCAGTGGCAATTACTGGAATACAATGTATCATGCATTTGCTCACTGGATATAAAACGTATATACTAATTCGCAATAAAATGTAACAGCTGTCAGTGCATTTTCTGCTCTGTTACTTCAATAAATTGGAACTCTGACTAGAAAATGGGAATATTGCATTTTTACACACTCCGTAATGTGTTTGCTTTTTGCAAATACAATTTATTTTTTTCATGACAAAAATTGTGGTTTGTTATTACTGCTAGTGGATAAATATTCTTATATCAGAATGAATTACACATGGTATCTGTAAAGAAGTAGTAATATTTTCTGCTTTTTATTGTAGCCTGTCTCCAGTAAACAAAATGCACTTAACCTACTTCTGTCATATATTGGGGTTTGGTTTTTTTTTATTTTTTTTATCATTGCAATGGTTGAGGGATGGCGGGAATCTATTTTACCCTACCTTTGCAGTTATTTGAGGAACTGGTGAACATTTTATAGAAGACTGCTATTTCTGTCTCGGATTTATTTTTATTTTTATAAACATATATAGAAATAAATAGTTCTGGAAGACAGTTATTAACCATGACTCCTCACATTATGAACTAGTGCATCTGAGTTTTATTTAAGATAAAATGCCTGCACATTTGTGTAATTTTGTTACTTGAGGTCAGACTTTTCACAGATAATTAGCCTTTTACACACTGTGAAATCAACCTGCATTGGTTATTTGGCTAGACTCTTTGCTTCTGTTCTTTATTTCCCAGAAGGTTAACGTGCTGAAAATCTAGCTGCAAGCACACAGTACTGTCTCTTTGTGTTGCTAATTATCCCGTTGCATAATTATTAATATCAGGAGCAGGAAGAGGAAACAAGCACACCAAATAGTCATGAATGCTAGTGTTCTGGCAGGAAGCTAGTCCTGCATTAATAAAATGTGCCTGTGCCAATATCACAGAAGATAGGAGCGTTCCTTGTTAAGGATCATTTATTAACTGAGATCATCTTTTAGTTCGCCTTGGGGTAATGACTAATGTCAATGGCAAATTTCACAGTTGTCTAGAGAAATGAATTAAATTTGTAATAAAAAGCCCTTCGGCTTGTTGTACATGTTCATTTATTGGAGTAGTTGAACTAGGAGAACTGTAAGGCAACCAAGAACATTGGCTTAATTTTCCTTACATATAATAGTGACCTTTAGCTTCATATTGAAAAAGTTACCTATTATAGACTGGTAAATTAAATGAGAAGTTCCTCTAATGCAAAATAAACTAAGTGACTGAGCTAAGTTAAACAGCCCTTGAGCTTATGAGGTTTTTGGCAGAAACAAATTCTTTTTTTTTGCTACATCTGTTCTGCACCAGCCTTCTGAAGGTGGTTTGGTATCTAATCAGTCAGATAAAACATTACGAACTGGGATGCTAAGAAGTAGTTAGAAGCCCATCCTATAGGATACCAGGATGATTACAAACTTCGGACAGTACAGTGACATTTTTCACATTGAAATCGTGTTTTTGTTCAAAAACTTTCAAATGTTCTTTATATGTTATATTTTATATAAAGTCAAAGCAACCTGCATCCATTAATAAAAAGGATGTGTTGAAGTTTATTTTTTAAAATTTATGTGTGCATCGAAAAACAGAAGAAAGTTTTAAATATTGTCACTCCAGAGAAGAAATATGAAATTTACAGGGAAATACCAGAATTTTCTCTTTAGGAAAATATAAAGAGAAATGACAAGCACCACAGCAGAGATGGAATGAGAATTATAAAATTTCTCTTTTCGTAGGTCAAAGGAGAAGAGAAATTTTGATTTTGGAGTATACATATATATATTATTGTTAGGAAAGATGATAAGCCCTGTCCCACCACCAATTTCATACAGACTGTATCTAATGATTTGTGTGGTGGGTTTCTCTCTTTCAAAGAGAGGCAAGACAAGAGAAAAATACCAAAAAAATTATGGGGGGAAATCCCAGCAGACAGCAAGAGAAAAACAGCTGTTGAAAGAAAATGGAGGTGGGAATACATTTACAAGACCTAGTAGGGCTTAGGATGTGCTTTTATGGGGACTCTCCGAAATCACACTGCAGTGCATGGAAGATGGTCAAAATCAATGCAAGAGTGCTGTCTTACTCTGCATGTTTTTCAAAGTTCATGACAGAATTGCAGGACCAATGTTTTCAAAATCACTTTTCTATTTGCATAAATTCTCCATTTAAGTCTGCCTAGAAGGTGCTTTTGTGTTATCTGATGCTGGAATCCTGTGTTTATTTCCATCAAATTTAATATGACAATCATTTAGCTTATTTACTCTGAAGGTTCCTGAAGTTTTAGAAGTTTTGTAGATGTGAAATTTTCTATCTGCTCTATTCAACAACATAAAACAACTTTTGGAAGTCTAGTGATTTTAATGGTTAGTTTCCCCATAAAATAATATTTAAAATATATTTTCATGTGAATTAAAGGATGTTCTTGCTATAACTGATAAGGCAGAGAAAAAAAAAATTGGAGTGACAAATAAAATCAATTGTCAGTATGAATTCTTAACGATTCCCAGTGAAAACCATAAGTTGTTGACAGACATGCAGACACAAGAAGTTTTTACAGAATTTTGGTGACTCTTGTCTACAATATTGTTGTATGACCAAGTCAAGAGTGAATTATTTCAAATATAAAATTAGGCTGTGGAGCAAAGGTTATAGTCAAGTGTAATATCCAGAGATTGTAATATATCCACAGGGAGTCAGTGTTGCCGGGGATCTTTTCTGCACCACTCAGTTAATGGACCCAAACTAGGGAGGCAGAAAATAGGGAGTTAAATGCAGAGGTACAAAGCTGCTAATGGTTACTGTTTATTTTTTCTGACAGAGAAGGTCAACTTTAATTTTGTATCTGTCACATGCCTGAATTCTAATGTATCATGTTAGCAGCTTTTAAGAATATTCCGGAGATGGTTACCAGAAGATAATGCAGAAATGAAGCATGGTGGCATTCGTAGGTGGGGGAGGGAAAGAGCAGGCTTACGTTGTCCTTCGGTGTAAATCATTGTTAAGTTTAGTAGGACAGCTACCTTTCTTTAAATCCAGGCTAATACCCATGGCACAGACAGGATGATAACTAATTAAAGAAAAAATGTCACCTACATGGTTCTGAGTACAATTTAAAAGTTTATCTTTTATTACATTTTGAAATCCAGAAAAAACACTTGAGAATATCTTTCCTTAAGCAGTAAAAAAGGGTTTTGTTAAGCCGTATGTAGTGAAATTGCATTTTCTCACTGGCAGGAATGTATAGTAGCTGGAGACTTTCATTTCAAAAAGGCTTCTCTAAAATCCAGCCATTGAAAGTTGTGAATATGGTAAGCAAGCCTTGTGTTTTTAAAATAAATATTCTAATGCCTTTTCAGAATGTGGGCATGGGCATGTATAAAAAGTGTGGTTTACATGAAGTTTTCAGTATGTTGATTTAAGTGGAGTTTTGTTTGTTTTCTAAGGAAAGAATAAAAAAGTGTAATCAAAATTAGAATTTCATCTGAGTGACAAAAAAATTCTAATTTTGAAGTTGATAAAGACAGTGATCATATCCAGGTACTTATAAATTTCAATCTACGCTTCTATGAAAAGAACTAAGAATTTTTTTTTTTTTAATGTGTAAGGAAAAGGAGTGTGTCATACATAATTTTTTCCACAACTTTTTCTGTCTGCTATGTGTTGTGTGACCAATAATATAAAACCTTTTTAAAAACTCAATGAAACCAATGACCTTGCAGCCAGAAATATGAAAGTATGTAATTATTGCACAATTAAATGAAATGACTGAATAGATATTTTCTTAAAATTCAAGTGCTGTCATCAACCTTTACAAAATTAATACCTGGAGTACCTGCGGCACATGTCAAAATGCTTCAGAAATTTTGGTGTGAGGAATATCTGAAATTTAGGCTATTGTTACACAAGTCAGCCAAATATGGATTTTAAGTGGCTAAGTTTGAAGATGCTGGCTCACTTTTGGGCTTTTTTTATGGTTTTATTCTTTTTTTGCAATTCTATTACCCCTTTAGGAAAAGATTTTTCATCTCTGCTCTGTTTACTTAAACTTAATTTTGCATTTTCTTCCAAGAGGCATATTCTGTTCTGGATTTGTTTTGATTTTAATTTTTCCACATTTGTAAACTGTAGTATTTACTTTTCACAGCCTTAGCTGACCAAGAAACACAGCAACATGGGAGAAATAAAGCAGATATGGGTGGGGTTCTCTGAAACAAATTCATTTTCTCTCTGTATGTTTCTGTGCTGTGGAATAGACTTTATGCTTATTCACACAGAGGGAGTTTAGAAATGTTTTTAGAAAATGCAGATGTGTAAAGCATTCTTAATAAGGATGGGAAAAGAGTTTGCACTCCCCTTTTAACCACTCTCTCACCTCAGCCCTTTTCAGCATGTAACCTTATTCTCTGTGGGATTACTTGGATGAAAACCAATTAGAGAACTGCTCACACAATATAAATGCATACAGATTAGTACAGATTGAACGGTACCAATGCCAACTAATCATACAGTATATAAAGTCTTAAACAATATAGATATTAAGGAATGATGGGGAAATGGACTCATATTGTTATAAAACTGAGCACAAAATGAAATCAGCATAAAACTGTTTATTTAAATAATAAATAAAGTATAGGTTTTCTTTTGCCCCCTCCTTTTTTCCCCCTTTGTGGCAATCTGCCCACAAACAAAACTAAGTATACCAAAGAAAAGTCAGCCTACATGTTTTTCAGGGTATTCCCCATGCCTTCATGGTAAGGTTACTTTATTGCTGCTGTTTTTCGTCCTTTAACTATCCATCCCCTTGATAACCTCGAATGCAGAGCTTATTCTCCAGCTGGGATGAGAATGAGAAAATGGTCTCCTCTGAGGTGGATGCTGATGCCACTACAAAAGTGTCTGGGAGGGACAAATAGAGACTGTGGATATAACTGAATTATTTTAATGCATGGCCCCCAAGGACTGTGTGACCTGAAGGATTTGTTTTGCTGAGGGAAGCCTGCAAGAGGACGACTGCAGAACCATGAGATCAGCCATTGTTTCCTTTTGCGTTGGTGTTGACAATTCCTGAAATTCCAGGGAGGATATTTTGAGGAAAATATAGTACTTTTTTCTCCTCACAGCTGTTGCTCAGCAATGAAAATGGAATGATGAAAAAATGCAAGTTTCCTTCAAGTTTCATGCTGTCTTCATATTACAATGTCTGTTCTGATATGCCTACAGCTTTGGTCATTTTTTCTTCCCTTACCTTTTTTTCACCCTTCTTCTGTTGTTATAAACAAGAAAATGCTTCAATGATTAAACTCTAGGCTTTCTGATGAGCAGTAAGCTCTTTCTACCTTATCTTCTGATGTTTCTTTGCCATATACAATCATAGTGAAACCTTCTGACTTTTTAAAGTAATATCATAGACAATTATCATTCTGTTCCTAATTGGAGACACGTGAGGCACTTGTTATTTACTTTAATATTGAAAAAGCTTTTTAATCCTTGAAAAACATTTTGGCAATAGTGTTGAAATAATATGACAGAATTTTGAGTGTCCTGCTTCATAACTTGTCCAGGGCATTGTTTCAATGATCTCTTAGCTGCTGGACTGAATTGTCCACTTACTATTATACTGAAAGTGATAGAGTAAGAAGTCTATCTAGATATAGCTACAAATCAAAAGAAACACACATAAAAGAGCTGAGTCATACTCTGTTTGGAAAAAGAAACCCTTAACATAACTAAAGGAAGTGGAATAGTTTACAGGAGGGATTGGTGTGTACATTGGTCTTCTCCAGAACAGCTGTCATTTTTAGATCAGCAGTGATTATGCATTGAGTTTTACTCTGAAAGTGTTTACTATGGCATTCAGAAAAAAAAGGCTAATTACTGTAGTCACTCTCTGTACTATATAGTGTCTGTTTTTCTCTAGCTTCAAAGAAGAGAGAAAAGAATTCCTTCCTACCATGGTTGTTACATAATTTTAGCTGGATTTTTGTGCTCAACTTTTGATAGAGTTGTGCAGGAACTCAAATGCCCGCATTCATTATGTTCTCACAGCTCAGTTCTGTAGCTGCAATCCAGAGCCAAATCCTGACTGTATGCTCAAATACTAATTATGTCCTAAAAGGAGTGTTGGATTGGCCCGTGTGTGTGTGGCACTCTCATCAGAGAATGTCTAGATGCCATCATTTCCTTAGCTGGAGTAATCTAATAATGATTTCCATATCATGAAAGAAACTCATTCTGTAAGTGATGGAGAAAGAACAAGAGCTAGCAGAGAGCATAGTACCTAAGGAGCATGGCTTCTGAGTGTTACAGGGCAGGAGAGAGCAGCAGGGGCCCAATGTCTCACATGAGTTCATGTAATCTACTCCTCTCCTCATGGTGGTTTGCTCAAGTTTTGGGGACTTCATTGATTGTTGCTTTGGTAGAACTTTTCATTTCAGACATCAAATGAAAATACACTTGAGCAAATATATCTACTATGTTGGAGCTTCTGGATTTTGCCTGGGGATGGGATCACTGGGGTTATTCACATCAAGTCTCAGTGAATTTGAAGGAATACTGACTTTTCCAAGAAAAATTCAGACATGATCATTAGAATTTTTAGAGGGAGTAATTTTTTATCATTAATATGAATAATTTCTCAGATTTTCTGGAATGAGATTTATTTTTTCTCAAATGCCTTTCATTGCCATTGCCTTAATATTGCCTAGCTCCCTGGTCCAGATGCAGGAAGGAGCCAGTTGTCTCCATTGCATTTCTATAAAGTGAAAGATCCTGACCCTCCTCAAAAAGCAAAAATGTGCATCTTCAATTCATCTGAATGTTTAAGCCATATTAGGAAAAAATATTACTTACTGTAATTACTGAAATAATAATTATTACTTACTATAATTACTAAAACTTTTCATTTAGAGCACTTTGCCACATCACCTATCACTCCAAGTTAAAGTAAGCATAATTTGAAAGGAATTATTAACATAATAAGCAGAACTATGTTATACCATTGGTCACTGAAGTTTTATTTTTTTTATCTGTCACAGATTTGTCACGGACCAGTCAGAGAACTGAGGTATCATGAGTCTGAAGGGTTTAAAATAGGGAAAAACCTATTTGGTCAGCAGCTCCTCCCTTCTGCTAGGAGAGATTTGTTACTGACAGTGTAGTCTGAAGTGCTTTGTCCACTTCAATTTTTAATGACTCTTGCTGTTGTCTAGAAGTTCTGGCAGGAGAAACACCTTACATAAAAAAACCCCATGAGTCCACAAAGACTACTAATTCAGGAAATTATATGGAAGTTAGAGGTTTTATGTGGGCTTTCTGAAGTCTCAGAAGGCATCTGTCCAGAAACAGTGAAAAGTCTGGGCCAAGAGTAGGAAGATGTCCACAGTTCTTGAACACAAACCATAAATGATAGCAGAGCATTGATTTTTTAATAACAATTTTTATGTTGCTCTATAAAAATGTACTGTAGGAAAAAAGTAAGGGATGGAGGGTTGCATTTGAGTGGACAAAGGAGAAAATTAGCTGCCAAGGGTAATAGAATCTGTGCAGTACAACACTATTTCTGTTTCAAGCAGAGGACGGTGTAAGAAAGCAGCACAGTGCTTACTGATTCATCTCAAAAAGCATGCTGAATCCTGAAAACCTGCCAGAACTAACAAGATATCATGGGTGAATTCCTGTTCCCAAACAAGTGAGCAAGGATCTTGCCATTGACTTCCTTGGGGTTAAGATTTCACACAGTAGTTGAAATTTCTGTTGTGCAGTGTGGAGCTGAGGGGTCACTGAGACTTCGACTCATGAATATGCGCACACAGTGCTGTATTGGGAAGGGAAATGTGGGCTTCAAAGAAACAGGGAGAAATCAGCCTGGGATGCTTTCTGTACCATCTCCTGACCGAGTCTCATTTCTACTAGGCTGATACTAATCCCAGACATTCCTTATGAATTTGCATTCCAGAGAACAATAACCTACCTGAAAGACCGTATTTTCTCTAATTCCCTTTTAATATCCTGTTCATGTTCCTGAGTGTATAAGTAATTGATATGTTATTGTTATGCTTAGATTTCAGGAGTATTTTTGAATACTGTCTTCAAGGAAGTGGTGTCAGGGCATCATGTGAATTGTGAAGGAAAGGAATGCCATAGCTGACTACCTCCTGTGACCAATAAACCTCTGCGCCATGCTCTTTCAGATTTCACTCTGTCATTGATACTGTCAGTTCCAGGCTTCCTGCTGGTCATATTTACTATCCTAGGCTGTGGGGGAGGGGAGGAAAAACTGCCCTCCAAATAGTAGAGATCTTACTCAGTGGGAATCCTGAAGATCAGGCTGAAGACCTTGAGTGGGTTAGTGGTATATGCCTTAGGAGATGTGATGCTGCATTTTGTACTGTTTGGAGCACCTGCATGTGCTGGACCATGTGTATGTGCCTTGGACATTTTTGTAACACTTACAGCAATAATTTTCATTGAGCTAATTCTCATCTTTAGTTTTAGTAATTTAGATTTAATATGGAAGGAATTATAAATGTGGCCTCCTAGTCAAATTGTGAAAGATATTCAGATACGTGCTCAAGAAAACCCCACATTTTTATAGATTGTCCACACTCAATACTAGAAAATCTTGACCAAAGAGGAAAATACTCTTTGGAACAGTAGAAACAGTGTATTTCTGAGTATAAAATGTTTGGAAAAGTATCAACTCAATCTGATTTTTCTTCATCATTTTCAAAAATGATCCTTGTTTTTCACTATTATAATCCCCACATCAAAACATTTAAAAATACTGTCCATTTTTATATATTTCTGGTGCCCTGGGAAGAGTTGAACAGAGAATTTTCATATTAGAAAACCCAGAAAATATATATCAGAAGACATAGTATCCGTCAACAACCGAAGATAATGAATTTTTAACAAAACAAGAATATCTCAGCTAATATTTGCTATTCATGCTAAAATTCTGCTCCCTTTATCCATTTTTCATTTCTATACCAGAAAAAAATTTTAGCTGTTTTAGTCAGCCATGAACACTCTCCAACCAAAAGACAGCACCACTATAGGGAAATCTCTATACAAAATACCAATTTTTCCTATATGACTTATTTTCCTAATGAATTTTGCAGTGGTGTAAAGAAAATTGGACCACATTTGTCACTTGTCCTTCCTCAAGGCAACACAACTTTTTAGATTTGTGGAGTGGACACTGAGGAACAGAATGGCCCTATAATGTAGTTCGCCCCTTGCTGTCTACGGGAAATTTAGGATGGCTTCCTCAAGAGCAGTTTACAGTACAGATACGACCTAGGCCCCTTATGTAGCTGGGCAGGTTTCTACCCTGAAGTCCTTAGTAGAAATAGTAGAATACGAGCTGACTAGATCTTGTTCATACTGAAGTCTGCTGCTGGAGCTGATAATCTTGTAAACGTCTGTATTGCAGAAGAAATATTCTGGGTGAGCCTGTATCTGAGGACAGAATGAAAATACATATAGTAGGATTCAGCTGGCCTTAATTCAAGTCATTGCTCCCAAATGTCCAGTAATGGCCACCTACTGATCCTGGTCCAGCTGGCAGCATGTGCAAATAAAGGTCTCCGTGGAGATAAACAGCAATTAAATCACAGAGAGAGAGGCAGAAAGCAATTGCTATTGAAGAAGCTAATACTGGGAAATACCACAAAACCAAGTTTCTACTGCGTGTGTAACATTATTTCTTATAAGATTCAAAAGCTGCACGTGCCAAAGTAGAAAACACTGATCGCCTGAGCATATTGGGGGGGGAATAGAGCTGGATAAGATTTACAGTGTTCAAGGCCACAGTGCCTGTGCTACTGTGATGGAAAGACATATGGTGCTTGCTTGAAGCAAGCTGAACACAAGCAGAGGTCAGTCTTGCACTGGTGAACAGTATCTTGCATGTGGATATACAGTGCTACTGGAATTCAGCAGAGGTTAGCACAGCTTGCTTTTCCATTGTGGACACTGTAGAATTGGGGCTACAAGATGTAACTGTGCTCATCACTGGAGAGGTTACCCTGAAAAATGTATTTGTTTGCAGCAGTGATGGTATAATTTCTGCTATAGGAGCCTCGTGCCTTTGTTAAGAATTTGTGTTTTACCAAAGTATGATTCTTTTAGACACTGCATTCTTGTGGTATTTAAAGGAAATAGAGTGGGTTAATACCCAGGAAATTCTTTCTTAGAGAATGGAATTTACTATTTTGGATATTTACATTAATTTTTTTTTTTCCTATTGAAGTATGTGTGAAGGACAGAACCATCCTGGAGTGAAATGTTATTTACCTATATAGAGGATTTTTACAAGAATTTTGTTTTCAGGTGCATTGACTCAGTCAGCCTTTCTGCTGGTTAGCATTTGGATTTTGCTAAAAAATCTGAATTTATGTCCCTCTTTCTCATGCACTCTCTAAGTTTAACTCACATAGAGACAGTAGATGGTAATTTTGTTTCCATCCTCATACAGTAAAAAAATAACCTCTTCGCATTAAGATGACTTTGCTTTTTTGCAAAGATGTAGTACGCAGGTCAAAATCAATATGTATCCAAATCCTTTGTGGCAAGAAAAGACGGATAAAATGCTTTGAGACAAAATTTTAAAAACAAACACTGTAATTAGCTTTTATTTAGTCTTTTTTTTTTAAGACAATGATTTTCATTTCATATGGAAATGTAGATTTCTTCAGAGTAATTTCGTGTTCTTTTTGGTTTAAAGCAACTTTTTTCCTTTGATTACTGAAATATGCAGTTCTCTCTATTTAACACGTAATATCAAATCAACATACTTCCCCCTTCCTTTTTTTTGCTGATGACAGTCAGCAGAAATCATGTTCCAAAGTGCCCTGAGAACAAGGACATTGATCTCAAGTGAGACTCTTGTGCCACCTTCCCCTTGTCACTTTCAGCTGTAATTTGTTAAGATACCAGCTCTAAATTATTAAACACTTTATAAGTATAAATAATTCAGCAGTCAACAAATAAAGTGACAGCCCATTAATCAGTTTCTGTTCATGTACATAGGTGGCATGCTGTGGTCTGCGGTGGGGTATGAATACCGCTGAAGTCCGTGCACTTTGCAGCAGTGCTGCTTCTTCTCACATCAGGAAAAGGTTTGTGTGCGTCTTCTAGGTTTGTCATTTGTCTGCATAAAGTTCTTGCTAAGCTCTACGGAGGGTCAGTGGTGAATTGAGGCTTTTATTGTATGAGACCACATTGATATGCACTCTTTTCTTCTGGCCTGGGTTTTAATCTTTCAAGGGCCAGCCCAGCTTGGAAACACCAAAAATCGGGCAGTGTGCCTGTAAGCGGGAATACTGCAAACTGACATGATCCAAATGACAGAAGGAACATCTCTTTGCTATTTAAGGCATTACCTAACAAGGGAAGCCGTGTGTGATTCAGGCTGAGATTCTTGTATGCTGCCCATAAGGTCAGCAACCATCCCCTCCTCAGGATTTCAGTAAAGTTCTTGTCAAACACAAGCAGCATGTACCAATGAAAGGCTGTTTTCAGAACACCACTGATTCCAAATCCAAAGTGTTATTAGGGTTTTTCAGTACAAAGGTGGGCTATTTTATATTCCTGAAATTCTACCAAGAAGCCATTGATGAACACAAATGTGGCACAAATATTCTCAAAAATTTTTATCCCAATATGTCACAAAAATCTAGGTAAACCTGTGTATGAGGATTTTGCACTGTGCTTAGACATGATGTTATTTTGGGGGAAAAAAAAAGGAAAGAAAAATTCTCTGGAAAGTGTTTTAAAAAATGCTGTATGAATTTTTGTGTTTTTAAATCACTGTTTGACAAACATAAATGTAGAGTGAACGCCTTTAAGTCTTCATTTTCAACACCGCAGGTGTTGCAAATTTGGATTGGCAGTAAAAAGTTTCCTCAGGAAGAACGAGAAAATGGTTGTTTAACAGCTTTCCATTCTCATCTTGCATAGAAAGCCTAGGAAATTCTTGTTGTAATGGAGAGACTACAAAGAGGCAACTGAAATGATCCTGAGTCAAGGATCAATCCATCACACATAGGAAAAGATTATGTATGTGTCAATCTCTCTTGCTTTTTGATGCAGAACAAATGGATGTTACCCTTTGTAAATGGTTTATATGAATGCCAGTGCAGCGTTTTAATAGAACAGGCCAAGGACAGGGAGACCTCAGACATCAGCAGAGTCAGGGTTTCTTGCTGGATAAAGCACTAGACTGGAACTCGCAAGACCTAAGTTCTGCTCTCACCAAGCTGTTAGATGACCTTGAGCAAGTGACTTCACCCCTACACAGCACCCTTATAAAACTGTGATAACGATATTGACCTCTTTTGTTACAAAAGTGTGAGGTCTAGTGTTTAAAAGTCCTGCTTAAGAGCAAGTGGTGGTGTCACCGTGTGTGTAGTTGGAACTTGGATGAGACAATTTTTGGACCACATACATGCAAGTGAAGAGATTCTAAATTACACTGGTGATTTAATTTGCATAAGTGCTTGAAAAGAGAAAAGTGAGCACCTGTGATGAAGCTGGTCTGAATAATCTATAGTAAGTAGGTGCAATGGCAGTAACAAGAAAATAATGTGGTTCAGAAACTGAATATGAGAAATGACACGCAACTGGCAAAAGAAAACTTTCACTAAAAGGAATGTGGTTCTGTGGCGAAGCTGGGTAAATTATACAGATTTTGTAAAAAATAAAACAATTCGGATTTTTTGTTTAGAGTGGGATCATATTAAACCTGTTAACTTCTCACATGTAAATAAAGATTAGAGTCATATCTTTCCTGCAGTAGAATGGATGCAGAAATCTATTGCCTGGTGGAGAACTTACTGGGACATGGGACTGTTTATTGCAAAGTCAGAGCATCACAGAGCAAACCGAGGCTGAGGGAAACACATATGAGATATTACTTTTCTGACTATTAAAAGATAGTTTCTGGTCAAGGGATCAGGCTTCTGGATAATGAGTGTTTTTAAGGTCTGCAAGGTTAAGATGATGTGGCATCAGCTATATATAAAATGCTAGTACTTCCACTTGAAGCAGAGCTCAAGGTGAAAGTTAAAACTGTCATGGAACAAGGTGGCTGAAAAAAGTTGCAAGGCCAGTTGACTGGATCAGCAGTATGGTGGCAGTTAGAAAGACAGGCAAACTGATGATCTGCATCAATCCAAAGGACCTCAATAACATACTAAAGTGCTTATACTGTTCCCTGCCAACAGTCACTGAAATATTGCCAAATCAAGCAAACACAATAGTCTTTTCAGTCATGGATGCCAGAGATGGCTTCTGGCAAGCAAAACTGGATGCAGCAAACAGTTACTTGACAACTTTCTGGACCCTGTTTGGGTGCTATCAGTGGCTGACAATGCCTTACAGAACAGAAATCGCTTGAGGGGGTACCAGCAGAGATTGCACACAGCCCCTGAGGGTTGTCTGCTGCAGATATCAGTGCAGATGACATTGTTTATACTCATGTGGGAGGGCAAGGATTGAGCTATGGCCAACCATGATCATAAATTTTCTCTGGTAGAGACAGGAGACAGCAAGAAAGAACAGTCATGAGCAAGCATAGGAATAGCTGCACTGGCTCAAAACAAAGCTCCCCAACCCCTGTTTCTAGTGGAGGCTGGTGGAGGAAGTAAAGAAGTACAAAAATCTGTCAAGTACCCAGTGATAACCCCACAAATTTCTTCTACAGAGAAATTTAAGGAGCTAGAGATGGCTGTAGAGCAATACACATCCTTGCACATTATCACTACCATCTGCAGGACCATCAATAGCTTCTGAGGCATTATTTGCCCCTCTTTCTCCCTTCCCTTCCCTTCCCTTCCCTTCCCTTCCCTTCCCTTCCCTTCCCTTCCCTTC
>VXBB01013886.1:867756-918921 GCA_013399915.1 Illadopsis cleaveri | reverse complement strand
TTGAACAATGCTTCTAATTTTGAATAATTGAAAAATTAAATAATTCTTGAAAAATTCAATAGAAAGCTTCTTAGCATCTGATAATTCTATAATTAAATTACTGACAAAAATAGCTGTTATTTCTTCATGAGAGATTTTATTTTTTTTCTCTTTGTGTGTGCAATCTTGTAAGAATCTTTTATTTTAGTAGATAATATTATTTTTTATTTGTATTTACTCTAGCATTATGTCTTTAATGTCTTTAAACCATCCACCATCTATATTTTGCTTCTCTAATTTTTATATTGTCCTCCTACATAACATTAAATACCATTCTAATGAATTTTCACTGTGTTTTTTGAATTTTTTTTTCCAATTTGAACATATCATGCTCACTCTTTCACCATAACTATCTGATGTTAAATTTTTGAGATAAGGCTTGTTTCAGAACTAAGTAAAACACAAATTCTGCTTTGGATTCACTTCCTAGCTATTCCAAGTGGGATTGTCTAAATCATGTTGTGCCTTGATGCAGCATTTACCCACAAGATAAACAGGGTTGCCCCATTACTTTGCTTTCTGCTTTGTCATCCAGTCTCCCTGAGCTCTCTCTCCCTACCATTTCCTTGGCTTTACCACAGCCCTGTGTGGAAATCAGTAGAACAGCCTTCACTATTTACTTTTTTCATTTGGCAATGCGGTTGAAATTCTTCAGGACTCTATTCATGGGTATAAGAAACTTTTTGTTCTTATTTCCCTTTAGGAGTCTTAAATGTGCTGACTGATTTTTTTATACATGTGCTTGTGTGAAAAACAAGGTTCACTTTCTATGTAAATTTTAAGAAATAGGTTTAATAGAAAATAAGACAATTAAGAGATAGAAAAAAAGCAAAATACAGCTGGCCAGGTGACTTGGCATTCAGCCAAGTCCACACCCTGCTATATCAGAGACATTCTTTAAATACCCTTTCTATTGTATCAATCTGTTGAATATTCATATTTTTCTATAAACTAGTTTCCATATTCCAAGAACTGTTTTGCATGGTCCCTCCTTGGGTCTGCCTTTTTAGAGCATGCATGTTTCTTGGTTGTGTCTTCATTATCACCTCCAGCTTGGGCCTTGGTCCATACTTTCTTTCATGGTAGATGCTGATAGTTGGTACATCAATAGCAGGGTCTTCTTTACATATTCACTGGATGTTATCCCAACCAAACAGACAGTTTAAGTATACTATATCAGCTACTACCACTATGCCTAATTTTCTTTACTAATAGCAGAAATAAAAACTTATATCCTTACCACAAGGTTATTAATCATATAGCAAACATCTTGCAAAAAGTCAACTTTATAATATGCATTTATAACAGCTTGTATTTCTGAAGATATATTGTAAGAGATCCAGAAGCAGGTCTTTGCTAGGAAAATAATTCTAAATATTAAAGAAAAATAAAATTTAAATGAGA
The DNA here is from genome assembly GCA_013399915.1 of Illadopsis cleaveri. NCBI lineage: Eukaryota > Metazoa > Chordata > Aves > Passeriformes > Timaliidae > Illadopsis > Illadopsis cleaveri. The sequence goes on along the minus strand of VXBB01013886.1, from coordinate 917,478 downwards.
AAAATCATCTATAAACAACAATAAAAAGGAAGTTACTCCCAACCCCAAAAATGTTAATATTGTTTCTGATTATTCTTTAAATAAGTTCTCTCTTTTTTGATAGATATACCAGTTTACTGTTTTTTAACCTTAAAAAGTGCTTTATTTAAGCTATTCACTGCTGGGATCACATAGTCATTGTCTTTGGCTTCTGTTGCATATCGAACCAGTGCTTACAGAGAACTCTTTATGGAGGATCCAACATGTATTTCCTGAGTTGTAACCACCAGTTCTAAGTGCAGAATCATGTAGACTTCATTGACATTCCAGATGCATTACCTTATAGTTAGCCACTAAAGCCCAGCTGCCACCCTTCTGGCCAGTCTGTTTTTCTGGGAAGCATTTGCAGGTCCTCAACATTTTCACAGCTCAAAAAAAAAAAAAAAAAAAAAAAAAAAAAAAATTCTTAAGAGTGGGAGTTTTTAGTTTCNNNNAAAAAAAAAAAAAGTCTGTAGAGTTGGAGATTTGGAGATTTTAGTGTTCACACCCTTTTCCAGACCACTGATGATTTACACTGGAAAACAGCAGCACAAGCACCAGTTGATGGGACAACATCCTACTGTCCTCCATCTAGAAAATTAAAGAACATTTGGTCTATAAAGGTCTATGTTAGGACTTTTTCTTCCTATCCTTTAATCAGCTTTTAATCCATAAAATATCCCCTCTACCAATCCTGCCACAGTTTAATTTCTTTAATAATCTTTGGTGTCAAGGACTTTTCAAAAATCCAAGTGCATCCACATTTCTGCTGATATCGTCAGCATGGTAGGGTAGCAGGGTAGTATTTTCTTTACAGAAATCTGGCTCTCTTCCTTGTAACAAACTTTTTTTTTTTTTTTTTTTTTTTTTTTTTTTTTTTTTTTTTTTTTTTTTTAATTGGGAATGGAATCCTGCCTTTCTTAGGATCATTTCTTGAGACCTTTTTGAGATGGGAGGTGCATTGGCAATCTGTCAGTCTTCTGCCACAGTAACCTTTCATAATGTAGCTTACAGATTGCAGCCAAAAGTCCTGTAAGTTCAGATCTAAGTGGCTTCAGAGGTCCTGGGTTAAGGCCATACAGTTTAATGTCTTGCTTCTTACATCAAATTGATCAGTCTAGTTCAACTTAATGCTTGTTTAAGATCTTGCATGAAAGTCCAACACTAGGAACAAAATAATCACAGATTCACAGAATATTTTGATTTGAAAAGGACCCACAAGGGTCATCAAGTCCAAATCTTAGCCCTGAATAGGACCTCCAGGATATCAGATCATGTGCCTGGGAACATGGTCCAAATGCTTCTTGAACTCTGTCAGGCCTGGTGCTGTGACCACGTCCCTGGGAGGCCTGTTCCAGTGCCCAAACTCTTTGGGTGAAAAACTTTTTCCTGATATCCAAGCTAAACCTCCCCTGACACAGTTTCAGGCCATTCCCTTGGGTCCTGTCACTGGTCACCAAAGAGAAGAGATCAGGGCCTGTCCCTCTGCATCCCTCCAGAAGAACCTGTCGACTGCAATAAGGTCTGCACTCACTCTCCTCCAGGCTGAGCAGGCCAAGGGACCTCGTTTGCCCCCCATACAGCTTCTTCTTCGCCATTCTTGTGGCTCTCCTTTGCATGTTCCCCAACAGCTTTATGTCTCTTTTATATTGTGGCACCTAAAACTGTTCACATGACTGAGGATGAGGCTGCCCCAGTCCTCCAACCCCTCCCTAGCCTGGCTGGCCATGCTGTCCCTGATGTCCCCAGGAGAGGGTTGGCCCTCCTGGCTGCCAGGGCACTGCACTGCTGACTCATGTTCAACTTGCCATCCGCCAGGACCCCCAGGGGCCTTTCCACAACTCTGCTTTCCAACCTCTCATTCTCCATACATCCAGGATAGTCCAATCCCCTGTGCAGAATGCAGCACTTGCCCTTGTTAAACTTCATACAACTGGTGGTCGCCCAGCTCTCTAATTTGTCTAAATTCTCCCTTCAGGGCTTCTCTGCCTTCCAGGGAGTCAACAGCTGCTCCCAGGTTTGTATTATCTGCAAATTTACTTAGTATTCCTTTAGTCTTCTGTCTAAGTTGTTTAAGAAGATGTTGAAGAGCAATCTGTTTGATGTGAAAGCAGACCCTGATATTTAAAATGCTTTAATTCAAATTTAATGGAAAAATAAAATTACAGAGAGAACTGAATTGAAGGAAAGGTTTCAGAACATAACAGAAAAGAAGTGAGAGTTTACATTCACCTGTAATATCAATACTTGCCTGGTAGTTACAGACTTCATGTTTCCCATAATATTTCTAGTTGTAGCTTCTTTGTGTGTTTTGCTACACATACTATTGCCTTTGCATATAGAAATCTGTAATGAATTTTCTGAACTGATCCATGGTTAAAATCTATATACTTTATACCTGGTTTTTATTTGAAAACTGTTTCCTAGGAAGACATGCATAGATTTATATTTGCCTTTTAGAAGATGAAGAACAACACCTGGCATGTATTTCTCTACAGAAAATGTTTAGCTTCACATCACACATCCTCCTTGTTAGGAAATGAAGAGTTAATTAATCTCTCTTAGCTGCTCTCCATTTATAGCTCAATCAGGGAGTACATTCTAGAAGAATCAAATTCAGTACAGTTCATAGACATTGCAATAATTTTGTACCACTATATCATGCTACCAGAGGGGATATCAAGATTAGAGTTTTCATGCTGAATATTGAACACATCAGACTGAAGATGTGGAGTTCGTAATTGCCAGAGTGGGAGTGTCTATGCCCAAAATAAACTTGGAATGGAGAAAGTTCACTCATCAACTTGCAAGACACAGGACTTGTTCCTTTTATCTTTTTTCACTTAGACAGTAAATTCTATGCAAAGAAAACTACAGTTCTTATGCGCTAAAAATCTTGGCCAGTGTCTGTGGAGAGGAGTCAATATCAGTGGAGAATTTATTAGTCAATATCAGTGGAGAAGGGAGAGTTATATTTTCATGAACCAATTGGAGATTTTTTTAACCCATGTTTTATCCCACAGAGAGGGGTTCTAACTGTTTTCACTTTCTCTGGAACAGTCTCTTAATCATCAAATCAACTTTGTTACCAGCATCGCACCATAGAAAAATTTACATTCTCATTTGTAGACCTTCATCTAGGAGCTGAACATTTCTGCAGCTTCTAGTAAAAGAGGAAATTTAAATAGTTTTTTTTTAATAGTATAGGTGTAGAATATCTAAAATATTTAGTTAATGGGGAAAATGTGTCTTCTAGCAATTTTGAAAAAAATTCTTCTTCAATTTTTATGTAGAAGTGCCCAAATGAGTACAGCTGATTTTGGATAGGTAAAAATATAAACAAAATATTTCTGAGATGTTTACTCTGTTTCTGGTGCAACGAAAAATCAAAATTCTGAGTTCAGTTTAGACTGACGTTTTCCCTTCCCATTTTAGTTAATGAACTTCTGACTTCTTTCAATTCCTGCATGTCCCCCTCCCCCAAACAACCAAAATTCCCAACAGAGTCACATCAATCTTAATAAAGAATGAGTGTTTTGTGATTTTTGGATGAGACTACTGTTACCTCTAAGGGAAACCTATTCAGCACATTGTGTTTTATATAAAATATGGTAGTATAGCAAAAGGGAAAAAGATGAGATTTTAGATTAAAGGCTGAAAATCTCTCTTGGAAATTCTATTATAAAGATGCAGTAGAAAAAATCTATTCTATAATGCAGAGGAATAAAACTAGCAAAAGCAGATTTTTTGCTCACAAAATGATGAAATTTTCCCCATAATGCTTTGGGCCAACTTATTTTGTTCAATGCAATTTAAATATTTCATTTTGATTTCCTTATTAATGATTTTCTCTAAAGCAATTTCACTCTGGGAAGAAATTTTGAAATAAACGTTCAATTCAAAAAATGCTAAATAGGGCACTTGGGTGTTATTGAAATACCTAGCTTTATTTTCAAGCTGACATGCTTTACAAATGCTGTAGTTTTTATTAAAATTTTATGTTAAGTAGTTCAAAACTGTGTGATTATAAATTTGTGAGTCAAGTCTATTGCCGGGGAAATATAAAATCCTTAAAAAACCAGGTGGTTGGCCATGTATAGCCTGTACTGATCAGGAACTATTTAAGTGATACATGGAACAGAGTTCAGCGTGCTGATACATTTCTAATTTATGGGCAGAATGGGTTATTGGGTTTTGCTTTTGGAGGATGGGCCAGGGATAGAGATGGTGGGTACATTCTACATTTCAATTATAGCAAGAAATAGTATTCAGTAAGTACAACATGCATGTGTTCTACAGACTGGATCCAACCCCTGGAATCCACAAATGCTAAAGAGCTTCCAGGTTTGTAATTCTGACATTTGGAGTACTGCACCTACTGGGTGTACTATGCCATGAAGCTGCTGATGGTTCGGATCTGACCTCTGGAAATATTAGGTGCCTGTTGCTGTTTATTGTTTGCCTCTACATACTGCCAAGGGAACGAGGACTCCCCAGTGCCAGGTGGTGCAGGGAGATCGAACACACCACCCTCGCCCCAGAGACAGGGAGGACAGTAGAAACAGACTCAAATAAATAACCAAGTGCAAGGAAGCAGTCAGCTTGCTGTAACAGTAGACCCCCTGAACACATAAAGATTGTAAGATGCACTGCAGAAGGTGACTTAATGAGAAATTGAAAGTTGAATAATGAATCAGTTTAAATACTTCTTCCAGAGAAATCCTCTTTAGTCTAAATGAAGTGAACATCTTGGAAAGCAGCACATTGGTGCTTGCAATGAAGTTTAACAAATGAGAGAGTGGGTGTTTGCATCAGTGATTTACCAACTCTTGTCTCTTAACAGTAATAAATAAAAATAATAAAGTAGCCCAAGTTTGGCAGTGAGGCAATCTAAGAGTGTAAATTCATATTTAGTGCAATGGTCAATAACAAGCCCAGGAAAAGATACAAAGGTGAGAGAGGATTAGCACTGATGAACCTCGCAGAATGAATCTTATAGTGTGAATTGATACAAGTAGGGCAATTTCTCAAGGCCACATAGAATCATGCAACTGTAATTAAAATTAATGCTAACTATACACTACTCAAAAAGGATTATGTCCTGGCCATGCTGTGCAGAAGATGGATGTGGTAACAACCTGTGGCAAATAGTCAGACTTCAAAGATCAAGAACCCTGGGATGTGGTAGAGGCACCTGTATCCACAATGGTACTAAGGGCTCCCTGGCCAGGAAAGCATCCCATTGCTTTCTGGTTGGAACAGCTGCAATAGGTTTCAGTTGAAAGTTTTAATGTTATTTTGTTCAAAGTCAGATGAGTTACAGTTTGGTTAAAAAAATGAGGTAGATCTTTGTCCTATACAAAAAATCACCACCTGTTGTAACGATTATGGTTGGTCAAGAAAAGTTCACTGTGGACTCCTCAGTATGAAGATTCATTTTCCATCCATTTTCAGGGAAATATGTGGACATTTAAACACACTGCAGACATTGCCCAAATAGCTCTGAATAATAAGAACTAAGCAACATCAGTACCAGAAGTATAAAATTTAGTTCTGTAAGGAAAAATATCAATCTTAGTTACTTTAAAGATAAAGATATTTTTATAGTTAAAAATAGCTGCATTTGTTAAAGGTTATAAATTATCATCAATTGCTGTTTTTAGCTAATTTAAATATGACTGTTTTTCAGTCACTGTGAAATTGTGGTGCGTGTTTGGAAAAGCAGTTAAAAAATACAACCTATAGAAAGCTTTCCACTTTGTATGTATTTAGAGATTTAAAATGAGACAGCATACTATTTCAGATAGGCATAAAATTAGAAGCATCAGCTAATGAGATGTTATGTGTTATGACTTTTTAATGTATTATTTATAGAAACTTTTACCAGGTTATCTATCACTCAAAATAAATGAAATATAACCATTTTATTAATCATATTTATCAATCACCGTTGTGTTTGAGGAATAGCATTTTCATGTCAAGAACAAGAAAGCATACATACTATTTTCATTTTATTCTGCATGGGTAGAGCTTCATAATGAAAATGAAATACAGGAAATAATTTTAACTTCAGTATAATATTCTTTCATGCTAGAAATTCAGAGCAATCCAGAAACAATAAAGATATGAGACAGAAGGTGCAAAGAAAGGACAAAATTATCCAAAGAATAAGCAGTAGATTATGGAAAGAACCAAACGATTTCATCTGATCTTGGCTAGAAAGCATCTTTAACTGAAAGGTAGTGACATTTTCTGGAAAAAAACCCAGGGATCTATAAGAAAGTGAGAGATAGAAGGTTGAAGAATCACTTTTCAACCTCAACTGTAGCTAAAGCAAAGCATAACTTCTTGCATACATGTCTTTGGAGATGTCTTCAACTTTCAGAAAAATCTGGTCTCATCACTGAGGGGCTGTGAGTCTGCACCAGCCTCTGTGGGTGCTTATCTGTGTGCTCCTATACACCAACACTACCCTTACTGCAAATATACAGTGGGGACTGCTGACCAATGCTATTATATTTCAAAACAAAAAGAAAAAAAAAAGAATGCTTTTGAACCACTGTGAGCAGTCTGGTGTTGCTTCAGGACAAAGTTTGTCTGAACGTGTGAGTAGACACGTGGAATTGAATTAGTTATCCACACGAAACAACTGAGTAAATTTTCATTCCTTACAGGAGAACATCTAAAAAAGACCTGTGCATCCAAATTTGGTAACATGTCTAACAGACATCTGCATAATTTTTTCTTGTTATTTTTTTTCTTATTTTTTAACAGGAAGTGTCTTAGTGGCTCAACAAAATTGGAAAGAGCAATTTTTGGTTATTAAAGCACATGAAAATGACAAAAGCAAAATGCATGAAAATAGAATTACTTATGTAAAATTATTGCACAATTATTAAGACTTAGTATTCATGATTCTTATAGTATTCATTTGAAAACTTAGCCTGCAAGAAGGAGAGAGAAGGGATCCCAAGTATCAAAACAACTTCAGGAACACAGACTCTTTGTTTTGCAACGAAAGGTGTATCATTACCATGTCATGGATCGTTGTCCAACATGCACAGCAGCCTGATGCCACAGAAAATAGAGGAATGCAAGCCCCGTCCTTGATGTTTACATTTACAAGGGCACGTGGTTAGCAGAAACAAATGACTACATCCTGTAATCAATAATTATCAACTGGGGAAACTGAATGTAATCACTGAACAAAATGGTTATTTAATCAGAAGGTATTGCTATGTATTATTCAATATTTAAGCTCATTGGGTATTTACTTGGTTATTTTGAATTTATATGGTTTTAAATAGATTTTGCTCAATAGAAACAATAGAGGACTTCAATAGAAGTCTGAAAATCAGTAATTTTTGAGGGTGCCTAAAACCAAGGTGGACGTTTGATCTTGAAGACTCCTATAAATTGGTTTCTGCATGCCACTTATGTGCTAGCAGCTTAATTTTTTTTAATTGACCTTCAGATCAAGAGAAATAGATCTCTGATTCATTATGTTTCAGACTTCTTCTTTGTATATCAAAGTTACAGGTTGTTTTAACAAAAGAAATTTTAAACTGCCTTTTAGTTTTTATTTCTTAGAAATCCTTTTCAGCTCCACTGTTGTTGGAGTTTTTTGTATGACGTGAGTTTTTTGTATGCCTGTGAGCCTCTCTCTTGTATTAGTTTTGACTCTTAGGGAATGTTACTTCATTTAACTGCAAAAATTACACTTTAAAATGAGTGGCAATAGCAACTGTAATTTTGCCCTGGCTTTATCAGGTAAAAGCTCTGAACATCTAGTGTGCTGAACAGTGTGTGAAGACAAATATTGGATGGAAGACTGTAGACTTCTAAATGACTTTTTGGGATAGTAGACTGATGGTTTCACAGGAACAGGTTCCTGTGAAACCTTAGGGCACTGAGGCAGTATCAACACTGGGTTTAAGCTAGGTATTTCAACACTATAGATGCTGGAGAATATTTGCTCAAAGATATGGGAGAAGAACCTAATCCCAAAATTACTCCATTTGTTGAATCATAAACTAGCAGTTGTGGCACAAAATTTATCTTTTGTAACTTTTTTTATGGCTCTTTCACTAAGCTAAAATGTTTCTGCACAAGTGTCCTCTTTTCTTTACTAGAAAACAGATCAAACTGAGCTTCCTTTGCTGTTCCCAATCAAGCTAAGCTTTGATGGGTCTACGTATAAATCCATACTTCACTGTATGGACTCCTCTTCCTTCAGCATGACAGAGAAATTTGAAAGACATAAGCAAACTTGCAGATTATTGCAATTTTCTCTTCTGACTTAATTTCAGATAAATGGACTACTGCATTTCCCAAAAAGAAAAAATTTAAAAATCAAATACAAAAACAACTCCTGTGGTTGGTTCTTCACATTTGATGCTTTCAAGATCTAAATATTTTTCTGTTCTGTTCTCTTACCATTATAATTTTCATTTGTACAGAATTTTTGTGCTCTTTGCACAGAATGACAAGTTCTTTGTTCTTGGAGAAAAATAAAATATTGGCATACTTTCCTATAACCTCACCTTTTACTCATGAATGAGAGTCAACTCCAAAAACTAGGAGTGGAAAAAGTGTTACTCAATTTTTTTATTTTTTTTTAAGATTTTGTATTTTAAATTCCCTGTCCACTCCCATTCCTCAGTAAAGCATGCATAACAGTAGAAAGAGTAGGGAATGCAAAGGATTTACTGAACAGAATCTTTTGCAAAAGGAATAAGCATTTTCTATTACACGATCTGCTGTGTGTGGAAATAATAATGAAAATAACATTTTTTTATTTGTGCTTGTTTGATACTAGCAATACTTGAAAGTGTCCTACTCTGGCATCTTTGAAATTTGGTATCTTGTGTGCATTTCTTTACACACTAATTTGTTTTTCCTGCCTTCCTGGTCCTTTGTTTGCAAGATGGATACAAGAATAGAGATACACACCAGTTCTGAAAAGAAATTGCATGTTTAGAGAGTCTCTGTTTCTAGGATCAGCTAAGAAAGAAGGTAATCCCTTCTGGTCCTCATGACTGCAGTCTCTCAGGATGAGCATAGGATGAGCCAATCAACATTGGCTTGTTGTATAATAAGCAACATCATAATGCAATCTCACTGAGATGGTTATCAACCTCAGTATTGAGACTACATGAATTTCCTTTTATCCCTTACACTCTTAGCCAATACTCTGCTCTGCACTGGTGCAGCCTCACCTTGAGTCCTGTATGCAGTTTTGGTCACCTCAATATAAGAAATTAGCTCATTGGAGAGTGTCCAAAGGAGAGCAAGAAAGATGGTAAAGGGCCTTGGGAGGAAATCATATGAGGAGTAGCTGAGGTCACTCAGTCTGTTTAGCCTGGAGAACAGGAGGCTGCAGGAAGACCCCATCACAGTCTACAACTTTGTCACAAGATAAATAGAGGGGCAGACACTAATCTCTGTGGTGACCAGTGACAGGACCCAAGGGAATGGCCTGAAACTGTGTCAGGGGAGGTTTAGCTTGGATATCAGGAAAAAGTTTTTCAGCCAAAGGGTATTTGGGCACTGGAACAGTCCTCCCAGGGAAGTGGTCACAGCACCAGCCTGATAGAGTTCAAGAAGTGTTTGCACAATGCTCCCAGGCACATGGTGTGACTTTAGAACATAGTCTTGTGCAGGGCCAGGATTTGGACTTGATGATCCCTATGGATTCCTTTCAAATCACCATATTCTGTGAATCTGTGAAAATTTTCATTGGAAGATGATTTCTGTAGTGTTGCCCTCAGTTTTCTTGCTTTTGAATGTTTGGATCTTGGTACCACAGTTTCTCATGCAGCTTCATGAAAACAATGTATATTTTGAGATTGTTTACATAGTTCTCCTCTGGGAGGAGAACTATGATTGATGGTGATGTCCACAATCCAAGTCAAAGAGGTGGCGATCTGTGTAGCCAATCTCTTGCCTGCTGTACAAATGTATATAAGTTAGAGTCAGATAATTAAATCAGAGAAGCTTTCTCTTGACCTGCTGCTGCCTGCCTCGTTCTTTGTGTGTCCAAAATAGGGACACTGTAGCAAAGAGGAACATTGTAGTTTCCAGATTAAATTTGCTCATCCTGCTTTTTCTTATGCTTCGCCTCAAATACATGGGGTTTTTTCCTCCTTCCTTTTGTTTGTCTGCTGTTAAATTTATGAACAAGACCTGTAGTCTTTCTCCTATTGTTCAATCATTTTATCTTGGTGTTTCTTCTTAAACAGTGACATCTTCATTCCCTTATCATAATAATATATCTTCTTTTTTTCTTTAATTCTAGTTAAAATTTACCTTTCATGAATATGTCTGTAGAGACTATTCTAAGCAAGGTCTTGTGCTAGGGTCTTAGCACTTGTTGATTGCTTGTTGATCTCCCTCCTCACTTCAGAGACTCCAGAATCACAAACAAGTTTCTGGCACCTGCATGAGATCAGCAGCTTGTCATCATTTTGTTACCTAATGTTTTCTTTTAAACTAGATCTATTCATCTGCACTATTCCTCTTTCCAAGAAAAGTCACTACATCTCAGTGAACAAGATACCTTCTTATTTTAGCACAATGAATGTTTGTTAAATAAATATGTAGTTTTGCAGTTACATCCATGTTTCTAATTTTGAATTCCCATTTATGTTTGTTCTAAGTGTGTCATGTTTTGATATGGTTTACCAGCTATCAATCTGCTGTATTCATTAATTCTACGTCTTAAAGGTAAGTGCTTTTCTGAGTCTCAACAATATCCAACAAAAATCTGTAGAAGGAAATACAAGTGACCTTGCCCCTGATAAGTAACAGCTGTGTTAATTACCCAATACAGCCTCACCCCTGATGAGTCACAGCTATATCCAATAAAGATAAATGTGATAAAAGGGAGTGGGTTAGCTGGTGAGGGGAAGATCACGGATGGGAGAGGATGGAGAAGAAGAATCCTGGGGAGAGAGAGAATCCCTGCTGTGAGGTCAGTCTGGGGCTGTAGTTAGTAGCCTGTTGTTGGACCCTGCAGTCACAGTCTAGCTAGGTAAAAGCCTGCAGTCAGAGTCTGCAAACTAATACATGCAGTCCTAGCTTAGCAGGAAACAACCAGTTGTCAGAGGCTGCAAGGGAAACCCACAGTAGTAGCTCGCTGCAGCCAGTCAGTGAATAGTTGGAGTCAGGATGGCTGGGCTGTAAAGAGAAATAAACCAGGACAATTTTCATACTGTGATGGACAAGGAGTCTGTGTCTTGGCTCATTTCTACTCTCTAACAAAATTTCTACTCATTTCTCTCATTTCTACTGCTGCAACAAAAATCTTTGCTACTGGTCACAAGACCAGTGTGGATGAGAGTCACAGGAAGTTGGAAGGAATTTCTGGAGATCTGTAATATGACCTCCTGACCAAAGCAAGGCTAACCAAGTTCTTTAGGGTCTTGTCTGGTCTTTTTATGGGAACATCCAAGGCAGGGCGCAGTACAACAGAGACCATCCTGTGCTTCAGACTGATTCCGGTGTGGCTTTCCTCTATTTCAGTTATGAGTGAAAGAAGGCCTATCAGTGAACAGATGTTTTTGTCCCTATACTCAGGGAAGGGCAGATGTATCTTTGCTCTAAAAATAAGAGAGGTGCTGGCCTCTGCCCGAAGCACGCAATGTGTGGACGTGCTCTCTGGAGCCCAGCCCTGATACTGACTAAAATCTTTTCATAGCAGTGGGTTCCCTAACATGGCACTTAGTTTATTTCTCCTCTCAGACCTCTTCCAGTAAAGATAGTACTACAGTTTTTATAGGCAGTCATTTCTCCATCTTTGAAGATTCCCAGAAGAGTCAAAGAAATACTTGGATCATGTCAGCATTTGTCAAGAAGATGAGGAACAAGGAAAGACTTTAGATCCTAGTGGTAGTTAACAAAGGAATGATTGTCTGGCATATCTTCTTTATTGTCATTTGCCAGATTTTCCTTTTTCTGTCTGTGAAAATGGACTACTACTCTATTATTTCTTATTTAAAGTCTCTTATCGATCAAGATTGTCTTGATCCCAGAAGGCAAGAAGATGTGAATAAGTAACTTTGGAGCTCGTATTGGAGCTGAGATTACTGCTTAGGGACTCTGATATGTAATGCGTGGCCTCTATATCCCATCATTATTTTGTTTAAAACAGACTGCTCTCATACTGGTGATCAAGCTAGGAATCACTCACAGAAATTTATACATTAATTTTGAATAATAAATATGTTTGAAAAAATTTGTCTGTTCACAGATAACTCACAGTTACCAGCCTGTGATAACACTTTTTTCATTTATGGCAAGCTAAAAGGTTGGACGCAATGATTTTGTGGTTTTTTTTCTCAAAGTTTAAGGTCATTCAGGGAGCATGAGCTTATAAAACAGAATTATTTTAATTATTTTGTACTGTGGGCTTGGATTTTTGATTATTGAAAATAAGCATGCAATTTTAAATAGTGAAATTTATAATACCCTGCCTTCCAGGTAGGAAAGTTTTAGATTTTTCCCCTCTAAAAGCTGTGACTTGTTCTTGCATGTGTGAATCTACAGTAAAAGAGACAGCAGATATCCAATGCAGTGGAAACTGTGCAATGCACTGGCATATGCAGTTTGGTGCGATATATTCTTCAAATGAATGCCCGTGCTGGAGCCTGCAGTATCCCATTGTTTTTCCACATGTCAAAACCACTGAAGACTACTGGAAATTCCTATAAGGAAAATAAACTCTAGTAGGGTTTTGGTCTCTCTCAGGAGGAATATCACTCATAATTCCAGGAAACTGCTTATGAACAGAGAAAGGGAAACTTGAAAGACAAGGGTCACTTTTTTTTACTTAGAGCACCACTAATATTCTTTTAAGAAAGACAAAGGAGAAGATAGCTTCTATCTCAATTTGGCAATGTATTTTAATTATAAAATTATATTAGATTTAGAAACCATGTAAACAGTCAAATGAGCAAGAGGGATCAAATTCAGGTGAAAATGCATTCTATGTGCTTCATTATAATTCTCTGCAGTAGAGAGATCCTGATAGCATCCTTCAAGTCATATGTTATCACTTCTGCCAGTTATTATTAGAGCTACTTGAAAATTAAGTTAGCCTCAGTACAAGTGAGGACAGCAAAGCGTGATACTCAGGCTGATGTCTGGTCAACAGTACAGGATATTTAATTTTATTTTTTTTTAAGAATCTAACTTACCTTATTCACAAATGGAAAGTCCATAAAAAACACAGGTGGAACCTTGGGAGGGTCAGAGATTATTATCTGCATGTGTTCAGCTTTAGGCTGATCTTGTTCTAATATACACATTCAAGTCAGATCTGATTCAGTTTCCTTTTTTTTTTTTTCCCTTTTGTTTCTTTTTTGAGGTGTTATAGTTCTTCTGGATCAAGTAATGTTCAAATTTTGATTTTTAGATTTATAGGTACTTCCTTGAAACTCCTGGTTGGTCAAAGCAATTTCTTTAGTACCCTTCCTGAGTTTACTGCACACTAAATCAGGCAAAAAGCTTATGCTGACATCTGCAAAAGAATTTCTTAGAGAATTTCATAGATTTTTTTAAAAGCTGATTCTGCCTTTTTCCTTCAGACCTACAATATGTGCTTTCATTGTTCACACACCAACTTATGAATATGTTGATGCCGTTTTCTCTTTTTTTAAGCTCCCATCTGAGTTCTGTTCATCACAGATGTTTAGACACACAGCTGTCCATCTACAGTGGTTCTGCATGAAAGACCATGGCTGTTGTGTACAAAGAAGGGATTCAGGCAAAATGTACTATAAATAGACAGCATTGTCTGGTTCTTCATTCTCCACTGGAGTCCTAAGTGGGAATATTTGCTACTTTATCAAAATAGTTTTTGCCTTCTGCCTCTGCTGAACTAAAAGATGAAGTGCAGCCTGAGCGTTTATTGTGGCTGCTGTTTGTGAAAGGTTTCCATTCTCTGTGAACCAAGGAGGCTGGCTACGCTGGCAGGGTCCCAGGCTCCATGTAGTGCACGGTGAACATGGGCACACAGTGTGTGCCGTTACACAATGTGTCACCTGTACAAGCTGGCAAACTTCACATAAGATAAACTGTTTAAAAATGCTTCAAGGTCATACTATTAATGTCTTAGAGCGTTTGATTTAGAGAACAGATCTGCATGCAGCATGATAAGCCCCTCTGAAAACTGTGGAGCAGCAGCATAATATCTGAGAGCATTGTGGCAAATTGGGAAGTTGAGATGGAGCTGCTAATTATTCCAAGGCATATTTCTGAAAGGACAGGAGGTGTGGGATGTTCTCTGCCAAAAGCCCCTATTTCTTGAATGCTCTCACCATCTCCATATGCACATATGAAACTTAAGCTACGCTGTGTGTGTATAAGCTGTAGATAATGTGGTCTTATCTATTGCTTGAAACCTTGAAAATCAGTAAGATACAATTCAATAATGATGAGGGCAGCAGTGGAATAATTTGGATAAGACTAGATTATCAAAAAACAAAGAAGAAACTGCAATTAGCATCTGTTACAGACCCCCAGGACTATAAGAGAGTGAGGAAAAATATTCATAGAACAACTCTGGAGTAGTTCAAAACCACACAGTACTGTCCCAGAGGGGACTGGAACTGTCCAAACATCTGTTAAATTATAAAACTACTGTAAATATAGATCAGAGATTCCTATGCCCAAATTAAAGTGCATGGATCCTAAAAAAGATTCCTATCTTTAGTAGTGGAGTACCTTATCAAAAATATCATGCTAATAAGTCAATAACAAAAAGCTACTCTGAAACAATGGGAACTATATTAAGGGTACAAGAATACAACGGGAAAACTCTAGTGGAAATATGCCATTTCAAGTCAGGAATATATAAAAAAGAAATTATGTCACAAGAAAAAATACTTTTAGTATGAGACTAATGTTTACTTGATGCAGTGTTATTGCAAGAACAATATCTATGTAGATAAATATGTAAAAGAAATTAGTAAGCAATTTGATGAAAAAGAGCATTAATGCAGGTTTATAAATAAGAGTCATTCAATAACTGTCTGAGTTCTTGTTAAAGGTTTCATGATAGCTGTACACACTTTCAAATTGTTAGCAATTAAGCAGAGAGGAATTCTCTGAGTAAGAAATTTCCTTATTTTTTTCATAGAGCATATCCCTCTAGTTGTCCTTTTCCCTTTTTTCTTTCCTTTGAAAAATAGGTCATTGTTTCTCTTCCATATTGGATAAGGATTGAAATATCTGCAGAAAAAGTTCTTTGAGATGCTGGCATTTAATGATATCTGCCTGCTGACTCCTGCCTTTATTGGCCAGTAAGGATGAGCAAATGTTTGACTTTGGAGAGGTTTTGAGATGTTTGGGGAAGGTTGTTGATCTGCATTTTAAACCATGTGATTTCCACAGGATTTTAATGCCAAGTGGAAACAACTTTTACTGATGCTCTAAGCTTTTGCTTCCCTTTTAATGACCTCTGGCACTTTCATAGCAATGCACCAAAATTCCAGGATTCATCTTTTGGTGCTTCCTGCAGGTAAACCAAAGTGTATCTAACTGAAGTGTAGCTGCTTGACCTCCATTCACTTGCTCAACAGAGGTAAAGCAAAGAAAACTATTTGAGTGACCAGAAAAATTTTTACCGGTCACTGAGTTACATTTAATCTTTTATTGACCATTTTGATTTTCTTCCAGCAGCATAAAAAAGGTGCATGCTGCAATTTATAGCCTTAATGAGATGTGAGAGGCACACATAAAAAAGCACTTGGTTCACGCTGGATGTCTGTGAGCAGTACCTATTTTTAAATATCTGTATGTGCTTCACTAGCACAGGTAAACGAGTTCCAACATATTTCTGCTTTGACTCCTTCTAGAAGGATGGTCTATAAAGTAAGAAACAAAGGAAATTACTTTTAAGGTACTGTGGTATTTCTTTAATTTGAGCCATAATGGAAATTTTATGTCACTCTACTATTGTGTTTTCTTTTAAGTGAATATTTACATACCCAAAAAGAAGCCCTCTCCATATTCGGAGATAAGTACTTTAATACAGCCACTTATGCTGTGTATTTAAGCAGGTGTTTTGCAAAAGAGCAAAATACTTGCGTGTAACAGGCTGTGATGACATGGGCATCCTGAGAATGTAAATTTTTATGAAGAATAGGCCCCATGGCAATTACAGACGTGTTAGTGACTTTCTGCTTTTCACTAAGAATATCTCAAAATCCATTCACTCTCTGCATTTCTGGTTTGCAGGGGTTTTTAAATAGAAGAGAAGAAATTTTACTTTCCTTCTATAAATTACATTTTTTTCCTCAGAAGCCATTTCCTGCCCTGCTTTTATTTATTTCTAATAATGCATTTTTTGTCAGGCTCCAAAGTGGGAAGAGATGAATAAAATGCAGAGTTTCAGAACTTTTCTGATTTTTATTTCCTATAGTTGTTTACTTAGACTTATAATTGTCAGGATATTGTCACATAGTTGAGAATTCAGTTCTCTCAAGTCCCCATAATCTGCCGCCTTCATTGCAGTAAAAGTGCTGCAGTTAACTCCCTCTCAAAGTCCGATTACCCTGTTCTCTTCAGTCATGATTTTGGACCCTGTTGATAAAATTGTCTTCCACCATGTAACCTGCCCATATCTTGTTCATAGTCAGCTTTTTCCCTTGGGATTCATTTTCATCTGTGGTTGCTGAATTAATTCCCAAGCCTTCATTTTTTCTTTTTTCTTTTGAGACCTGTCTTCAGTTCTTCTGCATATATTGATGACTTGAACATTTTGTTGTCTCCTTTAGGCACGGAATTTTCTCTTCAAGTGCATGGGCAACTTGTAATCCTGAACTCCTTGACAGAGGCTGCCTATTTCTTGACTTCTCTCTACCTTTTTAGGTAATTTCTGTTTATTTAATCCAAAATGCTGTACTTTTGTCCCCTAGATGGATCTGTCTCTTTTCCAACATGCTTTGTTGATGAATTCAGTCACTATCTTCATAAAGCTATGAAAGTGATGGAACAGAGTAGTGCAGTGATTTTTTTTTTTTTTCTTTTGTGGGAGGGGAAAGAATTTATTTGCTGAAGAAATGAAATTTCTGGCAACTCAGAGCTGTTTGTAACTTTAGTTTCAAATGTGTGAACTAACTGTGCCTGAAGAAACATTTAGAAATATTCAAAAAGCACTGCCACTGGCTTTTTACTGACTGATAAGGCATGTAGTTCAGATAGCTCAGCTGTGTGAGGTGACTTGGAAGTAGAGGAGAAAAACTCTGCCCCACTGCAGGAGCTGCTGTTTAACTCCCTGGATCAAGGAGGAAAAGCAACACTTAAAGAAATACAGTGGCCTTGTGGCTGATTGGAATTGAAGCTCCTGTTGTCATTGAGAACAGCATTAACAGCAGAGCATGTTAAGAAACCCATCCTCAAATGTCATATGATGTCATGATTTTTACAGATGTGACAGAAGGAATGTCACTCTGCTCAGACAAACATATGCTGATCTGAACTTGGGTCTTCCATGACCTGGGGGAACAATCTAACCACACTGACATTGGATAAGAGGGGAGACAAAGCAAACTGGGATCTCCTTAAACAAAAAGCTCTGGAGGATAAAACAAAGAGTCACAGGGTTTATTACTAGTAAAGTAACATCTAGTGAAATACATCCCAGTCATATTCATGACTTTTTAAGTGTGATGTACATTTATAACTTCTGTCCATGGATAAGGTACAACCTAATTGACAGGAAAAGCAGAGGGTGAAAAGGAAAATAGAGGCACAAAGACTGCAAATTGTGTTGCTGAAAGTAAGACAGAAGAAGCACAAAGGTTTCTGTTGTTTTCACAGCTAGTACACATCTTTCCAGGCAGCATTTGACCACTCCTCAAGTTATCTTCTTATGTTCTTAATAATTCCCGCATAAAATTTTCATTTGTTCTTTCCTCCCACACTTCCACCTCCTCTGATTGCAAAATACAGTCTTAATATTATACAAATTGGTATTTTGTTATAAAATAGTGATTTAGCTGTAATATACGAATGATGCTAGAAATGTTGTTGGGTCACTTATGGACAATACATTTATAGAAAAGTTAGTGGATCATTAAATGAGATTAATTTCGTTGTGCACTTTTACATAATATTTGACAATGTATGTAACTCCCATGCAGTTCATAACAGGGACTAATATCTGTGCCCCAAATGGTATGTTTGCCTCTTACTTAAGCTGAAGGCATTTGTCTTCCAGATGTCACTCCTGATGTTCAATCCTGAGCTTTGTAAAAGCTACTGCCTTTCCATTCTGGATGCCCCACTGCCTTTGCTCATTGCTGGCCACAGAAACAATGAATTCACTTTCAGTATCCACAGGCAGCAATAAGGGAACTTCAGTCTCGGTTACTCAGAAAGAGAAGGTTGCATTTAAGATGTTGGTTCAAGAAAAACACAGAACAAAATGGCATCTATCATTGAAGATAAAGGCAGCCTGTTTCCACCCAACACAATGACAAAACTGTGAACATTTCACACCTTTCTGTCAGTGGCACTCACAGGACTCATTATTCCCATTCCCTGAAAATACTGCTAGGATCAATGAAATGTAGTGCTACCACCTATACTGCCATGAAACTGGTACACCTGAATTAAAAAAGTAAAAAAATGAATCTATGAATTTCCATGACTGTTTCTCCTTGTCCACTGGACCAAACAACACCATGTCTACCCTTTTCCTCCCACTGCTCTTCTTTGTCCCCTCTTCCCACTGCCCCTTGCTTAAACATCTCTTCAGGCTCCTTTTGGACTTGGCAATCCTCTCAAAGGGGCTAGCTATGGGGGTATGCCAGTGCGAGGGTAATCTTAGACAGCGTTCTGCTTTAAAGTACACAATATCTATGCTTATGTAGCATAAGAACTGTACTTTAGCAGACTGGAGACTATAGAATAATGTCTGGGTGCTGCACTGGAAAGTGACTGCAAGTACTTAAACTTGTGTATTTATTAATTTTTTTCCAGTGGTGCACAACCCATCCCTCTTGTTTGTTTGGATTATTGACTCTTCAGTATTTTCTCTAATCACTCACTAAGTTTAAATATTATGAAAAAAAGCTTTTCTGCAGCTTCTATCTGCTGTGCCTCTTCCCTCCACACCGATTAGACATTTTTCTGTGCTTGTTTCCAGAATAAAGGAGCTCCTCTGAAATTGCCACAGTGTTTGAATTTATGGACCTACTCTTTTATGTTGCTTGCTGCCAGTGATGTCTCATGCTTGATGAAAGGTGACAGCTGCATTCTTCAAAGGGACAATTGTGCTCAAGACATTCAGTAGGTGTTAAGTGAGCAGTTGTTATCTAGGATACTGCTGGTGGCCAAGGCCTGCCAAAGCAGTGGAGGTGCTGTTACTGCTGCTCCTCTTGCCTGCTGCAGCAGTTGGCAAGCACTGCCAGTCAGCAGGGAATGGTTAGGGTGAAGGAGACCCAATCAGACATACTGTACTTTACATCTGCTTGATGAATGCATGAAGAGTGTGGAAACCCCAAATAGAATTGGATTTTGGGCGTGTTTCTCTTACCCTCTGCTCCTGAGTATAACCCAGAAAACTTGGAAGGTCTGACAGAAGAAATTCAAAAGGCAAACTCCACGTGTGTCCACAGCTTAATTTGAATTGCATTGCAATGTTTGTAATACTTTGAAAAATAAACATTTCATTACACATTTTGCAAAATTTTAACTCAAGTTTGAAATGAAAATTTAATTTTCAAGTAGGGGTAGAATTATGAATGATTTATATTCTCATTCTAAGCATAGTTCCTGATTATAATAATTATATAAAACTAACTTTTGAGATGCTTTTGAAAATTTTTATTTGACTATAATAGTAACTCGAAATAAATTTAGTATTTCTTTTTCAGAATTCACTGCTTTTAAATGCATCAAAATAATTTTTCCGATTTTCCATGCTGAGTGAAATAGCCTTACCTTAACATTTTTACCTTAAGCCAGTATTGTCAGTGCTATGCTTTTGATCCGTTTGACCTGCTTTTCTGAATCCTTCCTCTCTTTCTGTTTTCGTGTGTGTACTCCCAGTATAGTGATCGATATCATTTATCTCAGTATAGAAGAATTGGAGTTGATATTGATTACGCTGTGTTAGATTTTGAAATTCCTTTGTAAATGTGTAAAGCCTGTGAACATCAACCATTCGTCTACCAGCACCTTAAAAGAATCATCCTTCCTCTGACCACATAATTGTTAAATTGTGCATGCAAAATGGCTAGAGGATATTCTGTCCCTTTTCCAGCAGGTTATCAGGGAAAACTTGCCAGAGAACATTGTGTTGCTTATATATGCTCCAGTTTAAGAACTCAAAGGTCAATAGTTGCCAAAAGCAGTTTCACTTAGTAACTTACCACTTTTCCCAAGCTCTGCAACCTGCCTCACCAGTGATCCTTATCATTTATTAGTGAAAGTGTACATATCCAGCTCCTAGATCTCTACCCATAGGCAAGTAATCTTGGTTTACTGAAATAATCTGTCCTCCTTCTAGTATAATTAATCATGATGATTAATTACCTGAATAAGCAAATATTACCTGTAAATACGAGCTTATACTGTAATGTTTTTGTTTCCTAACACTTCTTACTGACTGAATCTGTAGTGCAACTTGATTGACTGAAAATTTTCCCTGGCTAACTGAAAGTTAGCATTTTTTTTTCCTTAAAAAAGAATAGCTATTTCCAAGAAATAGCTAAGTACTGTATCTCTTTGTTTGTTTGTTTATTTTGTTTGCTTGCTTGCTTTTTAAATAAATAAAAAATCATTATACTAATTTTTCTGGATCATGAGATAGAGTGTTACGAAATATTTAAATTACATCCACTTTCAACAGCTTGATTTTGTCTTCAAATGACTTATGACACCCTATTGATTTAAAAGAGTTGTTTCTGTTGCATGCTGATGGAATTGAAATGAAAATTAAGGTTATCTTTTCTCTTTTTTGCCAGAGGGAGATTTTTGTTTTAATTACAGGTTTTCCAAATTGTTGATTTAAAAGGGATAAAAAATAGATATTACTTTTTATTTTAACAGTCATTTTAAATGACACTTCCAGGCAGGAAGTTCTGTTAATGTTGATAGAATTTTTTTTTAACTAAAAGGTATTCCAAAGTGCTGATAATAGTCCCGTCTTTGGCAAATAGTCTGTCTTTGGCTAATAATTCTGTTTAATTTCTGTCCTTTTTTTCCTGAACATTTACCTTTGGTAATTGTGATGTTTAGCTGAAGTTATCTCTTAGTCCAAATGGCCCAATAATTATTGCTCAAACCAACTCTGTTTTAGAGAGTACCCAGATGAAAAAATGAAGAACAGAACTTTATTTTAAAATTTTGCAGCTTAAAAAGTAAAGGCATTCATGCTATGTCACTTCATAAAAAATCCAAGTAAAATTACTATGGTGCTGAAATTTGCAGATCAATTTTGTACATGACTTAGGGATTTTGGAATATTGTTATATTTTAAAATGTGTGTGTATGTATGCATGTTAAACAGACAAAAAAAAATGCACCGAAAACCTCCCAAAAACCAAACCCAAACTCAGAAATGCAGAAGCCTTTATATTTTATGTAGAGTGCTTACAGAGTAAATAAATGATTCTGTTCAAATAGACTTGGACTTGTTTTCTTCCAATTGTGATGGCATCCTTCAAGCAAATAATATAGTTAATGAACATTAAAGCAAAAAAGAACAAAAAAACCACACATGGACTATGATGGGAAAGCAGTAGCTGCAGTACAAGAAATTATTCTAAGAAAAGAAAGCATTCAATTATCATGGAGCATCTGAAAGAAAAGAAATGAAAACAGATTGTCATCAGATCCTTTCTTGTCCCCAAAAGTTTGATACCATTTCTTTAGGGAATAGTTTGCAAATGATATATATAATATGTGTAACACAACCATAAACTGCCGTGTAATTTGCCTCACTTACAATCTGCTCCATGATCTTTGTTCATCCCAAAGAAGAAAGAAAAGGTGCAGATCTTGAAACAGTAGGATAGGGAAATAAATCATAGCTGCAGTTAATAAAACTGGTTTGGGACATTACAATTGTAAATGTTTGCCAGGTTTTTTTTGTGCATATTCCAGAATTTATGCTAGCTCTGGCTTTTCAGTGTCTTTTTTGGAATGTTTCTTAACCCATTTTAACATAGGTAATGTTAAATATAGCAAACAATGAAGATAATCAGTAGGAAATTATGTTATATATATTAAAATCTAGACTTTTGTTCAAATATAGAATTATTGAAAGTAGCCTCTTTTTGACATGGGCAGCAAAGTATTTATCCTCTGCTTTTCCTTAGGCTTTGCTAGATCTGTTTGAATGCCGATGAATGAGTGGGATTAAGGAGAAACCCACAGTGGAGAAAATTACTTATCTGAAGTATTAACTGGTAAACATCATTCAGTGATGTTTACACCTTCTTTCACCAAACACATGTATTGTCAGGTCTGTAACTCATCTGCACTTAGGCTTTTATTGCTCTTATCTTAGCTAAAAGACAGTTTACTCTGTAGTGTCTGTGAGAAGGTGGGAATGTCTCCAATAAGTTGCTGTCAAACATGAGAAAACAAAATGCCATCATTTTTGTTGTCCTTGCTCCACTCCACTCCATCCAGCCCCCAGCTGTGCATTGCCACTCACCACTGAGCCCTTCCTTGTCCCATTTTCACTCCCCCTTTGAGATTACATGTGACTGCAGCAAATGGTGCTGCATTTGGGAAATGATCACACAACATCGTCCAGCAGAAACCTGGGCAGAAACAGGAGCAGCTCGTGTAAACCTGGAGCCTTCAGAGGTGGTCAGCCCAGGCATACTGCTCCTGACAAACTTTATTGTGTCTGCTACAGGCTGCAAGATAACTGGAGTAGAAATGCAGGACGTGACGCTTAGCTGGTAATGGCTGAGGAGGGGTTTTCATCGTATCTGTGCTCTTTATACCATTTAAATCCTGTTTCTTACTGGGATACTACTATGATCCTTCTCTCCTCTTGCTTTGCCCACACCTTCTCATTGAGCAAAACAGTCAAGGCAGTCAGAGAGTATCTTGTGCTATAAAGGCTAATCCAGTGATAATGTTGATTCTTCAGATCTTTTTAGTGAAAAAATGACATTCTGGGGCAAAAATTAAAATGGCAGCAGATAGTAAAGAATTTTCTTATCTGAGTACTTAAATTAATTCCATTTTAATACATATCTGAAAAAATCCTTTAAAAAAGTCCAGTGACTGACCCCTTGCCTGCAAACAAAGTAAAGAACAGCATAGTAAAATGATGGCATAAATGAGAAGAAAAACATATCCCCTGTTTACATTTATGCATTATACTGCCTACATGTATGCACAGTGATGACTGAACAGTCTTAAAGGATTAATACATATGCAAGTTCTTCATTTTTACCCTCAAATCATTAGTTTTCTGTGAAACAGGAACAGAAAGAAAGAATGCAATACAGAGCTGATCAAGCAGACCCTTTACTTATTGTTTTCCATATGTATTTAAGCAGGATTTCCAGGTGTGCTCTTGAAAATAAATCTACTTCTGTCAGAGAAAATGGTAAAATTTGTACAACTTTTTAAAAATCAGTATTTGAATTTAAAATATTGCATTTGGTGTCATTTGAAGTAAAATTGTTGACCATACATTTGAATAAGATTCAGAAATTAATTTCTGCTTGGCCTCAGAAAGAGAAAATGCAAAGCATCCTCATGATGCGACAGCTGATTGAGTATATACATGGATGCTGTGATTTTTGTGTTTTGCTTCCCCCCAGACAAAAAAAGAGATAAAACATGAGAATCTCCAACAGGCTAAAATGTAGCAAAAATAATACAGGCTTAAGGTATTTAAAAATATTTTATTTAATGTTTTATACCATTGTAATGTTGAACACAGCATTAGTTCTCTATGGCAAAACATGCAAAATTCATGAAAAGAAAAAATAATATGGTTGTCTTAACATTGTTGCTTTGTGCATATGCCTTGCAATAAAGGTATTTAAATACAATCAGTTTCACAAATATAGTCATATATATCAGCTTCTCAGCTTACATATTTTAATGCAAACTATTACATACTTTTGCATACTAATCCTAGGGGGAAAAATGGCATTTTTGTATGTTTGTATTGATGTTGTCATAATCATCTATCTGATCTGTCTTAATTGTCTTTGGGTAGTGACCCAAAGATTAATTGCCTTTTTGCGAAATTTAAAGATTAATGTAAAAAGTTTTATCTTTTTGGCCTGACGCACAATTAAAACCACTGTGGAAATAAAGGTCTTTGACTATGACAGCTACCTTGTTTCTGCTTGGATTCTAATTTTTGTTGTCTTTTGCTCTATCTTCCATATCATGTTTCCACTTTGGTCTTACGTTCTGGCATCCCAAAATATTAATAAAATGTGCTTTCTCAATACCTTTTTCCTTCTTTGAAAATATTCCTGAAAAAGGCAGTGTTGGACAAGCAAGACATACTCAGGACTGGTAAATCCTCATTGATTTTCCTTGGTATTATTCTTTCTTTTCTGTCCCTACCTGAGTGACCTCTTGGTGTCTACTGTTGAAGTATTATTGTCATTTATCATAGATTCATAGCAAGCAGAGCTGGAAGGGACATAGAAAGAATGTTCAATCCCTTCTCCTACCCTGAGGCAGAACCAGCTGTATCTAAATCTTCCCTGACAGATGTTTGTCTATCCCGTTTTTAAAACCTCCAGTCTGGGGATTCCAAAAATTCCCTAGGCAATCTATCCATTTACTTCACTGTTCTCAGAGTGAGAAAGCTTGTTTCTTCTTTTGTCTGTTCTAATGTCTAAACTCAATAATAAGCTCCATATTGCAGTTCTCATCATTATCCTCTCTTGCATCTTCAACAAACATGGACAGCAATCTGCAATCTTTCTCCTTGAGGCCATCTTTTTGTATTTGAAGATTAATATTTGAATATTAATACCAAGTTTTCTCTTTTCTTATGATTTCAAACCTTACAATTTGGTTTTCTGCCCTTGAACATCCCCATTTCCTTCCTTCCTTCCTTCTTTTCCTCTAAACTAAGCAGTTTTTTGCCAAATCTTATTATTTGGATCCAATATATCCACATGAGGCAATAATGCATGGGTCAAAAATGTGTTGAAACTTTTAGTGATCAGTGCAGGACTCGTTCTACAGTGGATGTCTCCTTCCTTTACACAGCCAAAGGAAAGGCTAACTACCTGGCTTCCTGAAGGAGATCCTGAGTTTGCTCTACATTCAGGATCTAAACAGTACAGTAGATCTTTTGGAGGAGCAGTGAACAGTGGTGACTGGAAGAGGAAAAAGGAATGAGAAACAAAACAAATTATGTGTAAATATTAAGAGAACATAACTACCGGTAACTAAATGTGTAAACAGAATATTCCATGCACAAAGTCCAGAGAAATCATTGTCTTCCTAGATATTGTTGGTCCAACATGTGGATTGAAGAACAGAGGGGAGAAGACCAGGGAGATATCACCCTGCTAGAAAGATCCTGTTAGCTGCAGGAGAAGGCCTCAACTTTCATTTCAGACAACTGCACCGACTGGAGGGGCTGCTAAAGTGACACTCTGTGTTTGCTCAGGAACAGACACAGAAGTCTCTACCTTATTTGCAGATTAGCATTTTACCCATGGGATTTCTTGGGTAATTTTTTTTCTTATACAAGAAAAAAAAAAAACTTTATTTTTTTTCTTTTTCCTTTTTAATGCCGCTCACATTAAAAAAAAACACAAAAACCAATAGAATTCATTTTCTGAATAACCATTAATATGTTGCTCACATTTCAGACAATTCTACTTTGTTTTGGGCATATTAGACTGTGTTCTTTTGATATGTTTAATTTTTGCAATTGAAGCTTTCTGAACTCACAGTGAGGTATTTGTAGAAAGTTAATTAGCCCATGCAAATTCACTAACATCTGTTTTCTACTTTAAAATAATTGAAACTGTCTTTTATGGTACAGTTAAAAAAATTAAATAATTAGTAAAATTTTATGCTATACAAATGACCCAGTCTGTGTTGAAGCCTCCAGGCAGATTTGACCAACTTTCTTAGGCTGCTGATTGGAAACAAAAAATCAATTTTACTAAATTGAATAGCATATTAAAGACCTGATAGATACGTTGAAAGATAAAATAAAGTCAGACAATATGCTCCCATGCTTTATGTAAAGCACATTATCAGTCTTGGTGAAAATAAGTCTGAGGTAGCTGGTGTTATTACAGTTTAAGTATTGACCTTGCACAAACAAGGCCATAATCTTGTTATCAAACTGATATAGAAGGAGGTGGATATCTTAAAGATAAGGAGAGGGCAGCATTTTCAGAACTAAACCCAGCACTACTTATTGGATTAATCAGAAAAATTTTGGGTGGAATTCATCCCGCTTAGCTGTAAACACCAAAATGAAAAATATACCATAATTCCAACAGCAAACTGAGAAAAAAAAACAACCCAGGAGATTTTAGAAGACCAAATTCCAGATGTTATAAAAATCCCAGGGCCTGAGATCATATGGACAGTCTGCTAACTTGATCATATAGCAGGAAAGTCTGTGAAATCTGTCATAATCTAACAGGTTAGGGATTGGAATCTGGGAGATATTGCAGCCTTTTCCCATTAGTTTTGAGTCCACGTGTTTTTTTGCATGTTAGAAAGCTTTCCTATCAAAAAATATCAACTATATAAAGAGCAAATGAAACATAGGCATTTAGAAATCTTCAGTAAAGGTAGCAAAATTTAGTATGGTTATGTTTTCTTTAGCAATATGTTTTCCATTGTCTCTTAGAATGGCATCTCTTAGTAGACAAAATTTTTAGCAAAACTGTGCTTTTATGGGAAATTCCCCCTAACCATTCTAATTTCAAAATTATTTCTTTCAAAGACATTACTGTGATATAAGGTTATCTATACATTTTAAGATATCTTTTACAAGGTATCTTAGGACAATTAAGAATCTTCTCTCAGTGTCTTTGCTATATGAATGTTCAGTGTAGAAGTGGCTACCAGTGATGAGAAAAAATTCCTTAAAATATATTATGAAATATTTAGATGTGGAAAACCTGTGTGCTATGGCAATAAACACTGCTGACCCCCGAAGAGAACTTCAGAGTATGATGCCACAACATGAACAACTGCGTTATATAATTGCAGCAACAAAGATTATAACCACAAACAGATGGAAAATATTCTTAAGAACATCTCTTAGTAATTGTACCAGTCAATATTAAAAGTAAAAAATGCCTTTCAATGTTTTTATGATAATCATCCTGGGTCAGTGGCAGCAAGAGGAGTGGCTATGCTTGGATGCACTTCTCCGTGCAGTTTGCTACTAGAGGTTGCCTGTCTTATGGCCACTGTCTCCCTTTGCTGAGAAGAAAAAGCTACAAATCTGCATTTAAGCACTCACAGTAACTTATACTACTTGGCAATCAGTTACAGCAGGAATCCACCCAAATCATCAAGTTATGAATGCAACATAACCCCTCTGCCAAGTGTGTAGCACTTAAAGTCTGTGCAGTACCTAAGAATCCTTTAAAATCTGTCACCTGTTTGGCTTATTCCCTGATTGATAGCTGTAAGCACTCCATGACATAAAAACTTTAAAAAATAAATATCCAAATTTTCTTGACGTGTGATTTTTTTTTCTTACTTGCAAAACACTTGGGAATCCTTCAGTACATGAATAACTTTAAGTGGGAAAACAGATAAATAACAAGTTGTGCATTAAAATACTTCCTCAAGAAGTGCACGAGGGTAATGACAG
This sequence comes from Illadopsis cleaveri, assembly GCA_013399915.1. Lineage (NCBI taxonomy): Eukaryota > Metazoa > Chordata > Aves > Passeriformes > Timaliidae > Illadopsis > Illadopsis cleaveri. The sequence goes on along the minus strand of VXBB01013886.1, from coordinate 889,649 downwards.
TCTTCCTAACTTCAGTTCACAATACTCACTTGTGGGTTAAACCCTAGAGACAGACAGAGGATGCAATAAGGTCACCCTCCCCCAGCCTTTCTGCTGCCTTTCAGTGACTTGACACTGGGCACCAGCTGCCTCAGTCAGCTTTGATACAGCCAAGCAGGTCAGCAGGTATTAGCTGTGGTTGCAAAGCCCCCATTTAGGTCACCTTCACCCAGTTGTCTGAAATTAAGATTACTGGGGGCTGTCAATCTCATGGTGATGTTTCAGGGATACCACCAGGTCAGTCAGTCTTACCAAGGTTTGGCAAGAAATCAGAGACTGCATACTAAAACAATTTGAAGAAATTTTATGTAGGAGGTGAAAATGCATCACACAGAACAAATTTATTTGTAGTCCTTGTATGTCATCTACTTTTGTAGGCCTCCTATGTAAAAAAACAAATCCATGTAGGACCTAGATTGTGCTGCCATTTCTAGGTTTTGCTGTGGAGGCTATTCGTTTGTACTTGACGAGCAAATCTTAGTTTTCAGCTCCTTTCTCTGGAAAGAGCCAGGAACAAAAAGAGCATGGCCAAAGAACATTTTGCTTTTGCTGACATTCATATGAGTGCTAAAAGGACCGTGTATGGAGCTCTGAAGCATATAGAGGAAAGAATGCAACTTCACTGCTTATTGATGGAATATGAAAAACATGTTGCCATCACTATTTGACAAAGGAAAATAAGCTTCTGATTTTCATGCACTGATCCTGATAATACTGACCTTTGTTCATTCTTAAATTCTTATTATTTACTACTGAGAAACCTAAATATCATGAGATTTCAGTATCAACAGATTTTGCAGTTGAGGTTTCAGAAACACAAATCGCAAAGATTTTGGCTGTGACTGCAAAAATAAAGAGTTTCTTCAGGCAAGGATCTAAGAAACCTTTTGCTTCAAAGAAGAAATCTGGCACCTCTTTTTTTTTTTTTCCACCTTTTATAGAAGAATTGACAGCAACTTCCAAATGGCATACTGAGTTTCAGTACTGTTAAGACTCTTGAAGTTGAACTAATTGTAATTCACTTGTCCCAATCCTTAACCACTGTCACCACCTAAAATTAAATGAAGTCACTAGGATATTGGGAAATTATGTAAGTGTTTGGGAATGGGACTTTTCTTGAATTTGCATTGACTTGTGTTCCAGAATTATTGTTTAGCTCTTAATCTTCAGACCCTCCCTTCTGTTTGCTTTCTCATGCCCTTGATCCTGAAAAAAACCCCGTGTTTTAAGTCCCAATAGTACTAGTCAAGCATTTTGTAGAAGCAACTACAATACGTCTGTTTTACCATTGAAGCTAATAGCTTTCTTTATTAAAGTAAATGATTGTGCACTAATTTCTCAGTGCAAGAAAAAGCCGTGAAAACAAAATTGTCCTGAAACAGCATGGTATCTTAAAAAAGTACGTAATATGCTTAAATGTTTGTAAATTATGATTTTATTCACTTTGGAAGACAATCTGTCTTCATCAGTGAGGATGCAAAATGTAAAATTGAGACTGTAATAGCTACTTACCCACCCTTTCACTCCTACACACACTACTTAGAAACACTAGAAGCTAAAATTTCTGCCTCTGCTGTAAAGTAGAGAAGTTCTTCTTCTTACTTCAGATACCTGAAAAGGTGATTTATCAAACTCTTTCTTCTTCGTGTGATACTATAAAATCAGACTCATTGCTATAATTCTTCAAACTTTGTTTCCTGAGCGTAGCAGATGCATATCATGAGCTGTTTTAATATCAAAAGATGTTGTTTATGGATATGTTATTATGTTCCTATACTTGTGCTTCCTTCTTAATGACAAAATATGCATTTTTATATAAATGTTTGCTGCTAAAGTACTTTAAGGTAAAAGACCTAATTGTTTTAAAAGCATTTATCAACAGACATCATTAGAAAAATATTTTAATCACTATAGTTTATGTAGACTAAATGTAAGCATTTATTAATACAAGCTAAGCATTCATTATAAATTTGCACAGAAAATGATAAAATATTATGTATGAAATGAATCATTAGCATGGACCATTAAGTCCTCTATTTTCCTTTAATTGAATTTGTCAGTAGTACCCTCTTTAACTGAAAACCAGTCATAACCACAAAATTAAATAATAATTAAAGAAACAACTATTCAAAGAGTTGCTTGGTAGCTAAGGTGCCATTTAACCAAAACAGCAATTTAATGTAAATTGCAGCCCATGTAGACGTAGTTCTGAAAATTATACATCCTGTGGTTCGTATATGTTTGAAATAGCAAAACATTTTCACAGTCTAGATGTTCTTATAGTGGTTCTGTAAGCATAAAAGAAGACTGAACAAATTGGCGAAAATAGGTATAAATAGACCTATGGAAATTAAAGCTAATTAAGACTTTACAGAAATAAATTGCTGGCTGTTCCGTAAATTTTTAGCAGATTAGAAAATGCACCAACTTACAGTATGGGCATTCAGTCATTCTGTAAAGATGCACTGGATGTGAAACCAAAAATAATTCTTTGCCACTGGTGTTTTCTTCTAACTTTACCCAATTATTAAAAGATAGGTGGAACCTTCCATTTAGAGAAACATTATTGCACTGCTCTTTTCACACACAAAAAGAAAAACCAAACCAAACAACTAGCCATCCCGCCCAAAAAAAGCAAGCAAGTAACCAAATAAACTCCAAACAACCAAAAAAACCCATACAAATTGAACACAGGAACAAATCCAATAAACACCACTAGCATGTTCGAGAGGAAAATGGATCTTGCTTTCTCTAAATAAGCAAAGATGCTTGAAAGAGGTCCAAGAGCTTCCATTGCATACATGGAGATTTGCTGTCACTACTTCAGAACAAAGATTGGGACAATACTTTCCTATTGATCGTGATTGTCTTACATCAGTTACCTCTGAGACAGTGCTTTTTTTAGCTAGAAATTCTGTTTTGCACAACCAGCAGGGGGAGGCAAGATTTAAGGAAATAAACTAGGAATACTTCAGGGAAGCAAGTCCTTTTTAAAAGGGGAGGGCAGTTGAAGGCTTTGAACAAAAGAGAGAGGTGAGTAATACAAGACAGGAGGGTTAAGCTGGTATTTTGATTGCTATTTTCATGTCTATCAAACCATAACATGCAGTTGCCACATGTGTGAAATTTGAAAGAGCTTGCATCACTTTGTCCATTTTTTGCAAAGCAACCCATTTTTCTTACTGTGGATATATAGCTGTAGTAAAAAATATTTTATTTCCATTTTGTAGTAATGCAAGCTAATATGAAAGAACAGAGCTGTAAGTAAACGATGTTACAAGTTTCAAAGACAATGTCTCTTGTTTAAATATTTCACATAATTGACTACTTGTGTTTTAGAATCAATGAAAGAGATGCACAGCTGGACTGAATGCCCTAAAATTATTTTCAGAAATACATATCTCATTGTACTTTTCAATTCTTATTTATACAGCTTTCATTCCTCTGAACAATTTACAAAACAACTTGCGTAGCTATTATGGTTAAATTTTGATTCTGCTAAGAGCATTTCAAGATTTTTTCAGAGGGAGGACCTAACATTTTGATGTATATTCATGTCTTCTCCCTGATTGTTATAATGCAGGGGCACAAGCCACATGATGAGAACTAATAGTCAATGTGTGTGCTTGTTGCTGCACAGAATCTATTTCACAGAGTAGGAAAGGGTGCAGACCTGCTATGAACAAAAGGGCTGTTTAGCTGTATGACTGTGTTCTGCACCAGCTGGGGCAAAGGTACAACCAAACCCCAAGAGCTTCCTTGGTAAATGTGTACATGCAAAGCTACCTGCCAAATGACTGGCCCATGAGCTTCATCAGGACTTCTTACAGGTTGCTGAGTGAACAGCAAAGTGTACCATGTGGACCACAGATTAATATCCTGCTGGTTACCCATGTGGATCATCAAGGAGGCTTAATAGACTTTAACAGACTTTAAAAGGATGTATATGCTACCATTTTAACTATAGACCAACGTGGCAAGAGGGCAGCAGCCTGCTGCCCTAAGTGCCTGAGATACAGGAGGCCAAACAGACCTTATGAATAGCATAGCATGGCATAGCATGGCATGTTTGGTATTGTTATCACCTTAATCCTAACTTTCTAGGCTCTCATGATACTGAGTCCCAAAGAAGCATGCAGATATAACAGTTACTTGTAATTACAGCTCTGACGAGTTATTTGAATCAATGTATTCCAGAGCACAGGAAAAGTTCCAGCCTCATGGCTTTGATACTGACAGATCTGGTGCAAAGTGGGTGTTTGGATACAATGCCAAGCATAATTGGTGCCAGCAGTGGAGATTACATGTGCTGGCTCTATGGAAGCTTTTAGACTTATACAATTGTTGGGAACAAGGCTATGCATGGTAGCACACATGAAGTCAGAACATAGCCTCCATGTGAAGGTGATATTATTAATTTAGTCTCAGCCTTCAGTATGATTTTTGGAAATAAGAAGAAATACAGACCTTATTGCTTTGGTTCTGCACTTCTGTCAAGTTCTTCACTCAAATCAGAGGGTAGATACTGGCACCATCCTCCAGATTCAGCTGCTCTTCTTCACCAGGTTTCAAATATAGCATCTAGAAATTTTTATTTTACCTCCTCCAGTAAGGCCATCTGTTCCCATAGCTTTCCCTCAAAACACCTGGCGTTATCTTTTTTAGAATTTCTGGACTTCTATGAGGGTTTTTTTATCATGTTTAGGAAAAAAAGATTTAAAAATACGCTTTTAAATAAAGAAGTACACATATCTCTTTTCTTGCTGTTCCCATTTGCCATGCAGGAAAGTGACTGGCCATTCTGGGTGAATTCAGAAGTCCATTTCACCTACAGTCCTGCCAGGATGAGATGCCTATTGAAAATGCCTTACAAGGTGAAGAGGAAATGTGTATAAAAACTAACAATACTTCAAAGCTCAAACACAGGATTATTTTATTGAAATTCTTACAGGAAATAGTTGGTTTAATTCCCTTTCTCCATAGCAAGAAATTTTAGCACATTGCAACAGTTTTCCATAAAACTTATTGTCTTAACGAAAATATATTATTACTTAAATTACTAAAGGATTTAAAACCACAAACTCACAACCTGGAAGCACCCCACAAACCCTTTGTGATTTTGCAGTTGCATGACAAAGATATGAAGGTTTGATGGATCTAAGAAGGGATTTGTGGTCTGGAGAACTCAGTGAAATTCCTTGGCCTGTCTTATGCAGAATGTCAGACTAGACTCTGGTGATCACTTAAAATAGAATAATTTAAAACAGATTCAGTTCCAGCAGTTTCTAAAAGGTCTGTTAAGACTTAGTGAATTAGCATTTGGAAAGTTAAATCATACTCATGCTTCAAGCAGTCACAGTTTCTCCCTGGCGCACTTTTTCCTATGTGAATAACCAGGTAATATTTGAGTACTGTTTCTTGACCAGCAAAATGATCTACATCTAAGACACTTGACCTGCACCTGCTCCTCTGCTGTCTGTAAAATTTGAAGCAGGAAGACTTGGCTGACAAGCTGAAAAGTTTTGGATCCAGTGGCTGTCCCATCATACGTACCATTTTCACATTACACTGCATGTGAACCTGCCTAAAGTAAAGACTTATTTCAGGGATAACATTTGGGACCAGTGACAAATGCCTGGCTGATCCAGTTGTATAACTTATGCTAAGCTACAGAGACAACCCAGACAACCCTTAAGAAATTGTTACAAGCTTGTGTTACAGCACTTCTAAAGAGGGAAGGATGCTCCAGAGCCAAACCCCATCAAGCCAGTGCCTTTAATATATGATTTTAAAGATAAAGCACTGAAGTAATTTATAAATTGTCTGTCACCAATGGTTGAGCAACACCTTCTTTCCAAGCAAGCTTGAGTTACACTTGAAAAAGTATGTCCTGGCTGAGCACTGAACATCATTCAACCTGCTGAAGTTGGGTTTGAAAGTGATATGGGCACAGATGCAGTGTTCAAAGGCCAATCAGCTGTGTCTGACACCATGTACCACCATATGCTTTTAGAAAAAATAAAGTACGTGAGAGAAAGTCAATGTATATTATGACTGATACAATTTCTATCTGAAAAAGGACAAATTTCCCCATAATCAGCAATGGTTTCTATGCTTCACTCTGTAAAAAGAGATAATAGTGGAGGCTACAGCATTCTCTACTGCATGGGAATATGCTTGAGTCTGTATTATCCAACATCTGTGTGAACAATCAAAAGTCCATTCTCATAGCAGAAGTATTATTTCTGCTAGTGATATTTGTAAGTCTGACTAGATTAAGGGCTTCACATGAGCACAAACCAGATTTATATCCATGTTCCTCAGGTTTTCACATTATACTACCAAAACCCAATTACAAACCAAACCAATCTAATTAAACAGTATCTTTTCCTCTTTCCTTTTTTTTTTTTTTCTCTGAAATCATAAGTCCAGTGAATTTACTGTGATTTTTGAACAGGCTATTGTTTGCTTATTGTTGCAATCCTGTTTATTTTGGGCATACATAGAAAAGAAAAAATATAAGTTCTATGCACAGAATTGTATACTAAGGAAGCTCACAAATTCTAAATGGACATTAAGCTGACAACATTATGAATGACTACACTTGCACTCTCTATGGGCTTTTTATAAAAACAAGAAGGGGTCGTTCATGCAGGGAAGTTAGACAGTGTTCAGAGAATGTTGAGGCTGTATTATTTAATGCCTTTGACTGGATGAATGGAACAAACTGCCTACGCATTTTGGGATCACCCCACTGAAAACCAAAAGCACAGTTGTGAATAAAGTGGAATCCTTCCAACAGATTGAAGACTGAGGTACTGCCTGCTGGGGCACACTGCAGCTGTTGGCCAGCTGCTGTAAGATTTCCAACTACAATGGAGCCGTTTAATAAATCATCAAGGGTTCTGCATCCCATTCAGTTTGTTCAGTGAAAAAAGGGAAAATGATCACTGACTTTTTCAAATACCTACTTGGGAGTTCAAGGATGGACTGACCAGTCTGGACATGTTTGACTTATTTTCAAAAACTGTTGATCGCACAAAAGATTTATATGAATATAATACATAGACATGCCAACGTGGAAAAACACAGATCAAAAAAATCTTAATGTACCATGGATGATAATTCTTCTATGGAGCAAGTCACAACATGCAAACAATTTTGGAAAAACCACACATTGACCCTAGAAGGACATAGGAAAAAACACCCCTGGTGCTCAGAAAGTTTATTACTCAATTTCCTTGTGCTATTACATCTCAGTCAGCATGCATGCTTCGTATTTCCAATAAGAAGTATAGAAAGATTCCCCAGCGAAGTTGAAATAGATGAATAATAAGAAAAATAGTGCTTTCCTGCATTAGAATTTTTTTTTCAATAACAAGTTAAGCTTTTTTGTATGTTTATTTGGTTTTTAAATTCTGAGACATGCCCACATCTTAATCAGATGTACCATAGGACAATTCAAAAAATACTATAAGGCTTTTGACTTACAGATCACACCGATTCCCTGTAAACAATGTTAATTATTAATTTGATTTTCCTTTTAAAAATGAACTGGTTGTTTCAGAACTAGTTAAGATTTCTCGTCCCCATTTATACTTTTGTATCTACCTTTGCATCTCATGACTTTGCAAATATATATCACTTCCTTTTCAAATTTAAACCTCTCAAAGATGTTTCTCCTTCTGGTTTTGAGGGAAATTAATAATATTATTTTATATTATATAATAATGCCAATTATCCAAAGACACTTAGGAAAGAGAATTTGAAGTAAATTTTACATGGATTACCTTGGTGAAAAAAAGAACCCAACAATATAAACACCTCAAGTTATTCAGTGTTATTCACTATTTCCCTGTGTTTTTGTCAAAACAATATTTCATCAGTAGATTGCTATTGGTTCTATATATTTGATCTTTAAATTTGGTAATACAAATACCACTCAGACATTACATTTCTTCCATTTGCTTTTGCCTTTCCTGTCCTGAAGATTGCCAGCAGGATTAGATTTGCATAGGATACTTTCAGTAGCGTATGTAAAATGTTTTCATTGCAACAGTTTACAAAAAGTCTTCTCAAGAGCAACCCACAATATTAGAAGTTTTACAAGGCCAGTTTGGATGTGTTATGCCCCTCAGAGCTTCACAAATTGCAAAAGAACGAATAAAGGGACCGATAGTTAAGGCTGAGACCAGAGAATAAAGAAAATTCTGTACTGAAGAGTATGAAATGGAAGCATCATTTGATAAAGAACATGTCAAATAGTTCCGTTCCAGAACTGGAAAGGAAAAGAGAAGTCAGGTGAAGTTAAAGAGTCAGAGACGCTATCAGTGTGAAAACAGAAGTGATCAAAGGTGGCAGTTTGGCAGCGCATTGCAGAAGAAAGAAGAATGTTGGAATTACTTGTAAATTCATCAACTGAAATTTCACTTTGTCAGGACAAAATCTTTTTCTCCACAATTATATGGAGGAAAAATTACCTTTAACAGCTCAGCCTCCACACCTCATATTCCAGATGATTTCACACACCTTGATAAAGCAGATCTTGTACCTGAAAAACATTTTGATTTCAGCAGTGGGTTCACCATTAATAACAGCCAAAATCCCACTCAAACTCTCCCCCATTTCCACTACCTCAGTAGGACGAGAGGAGATAAAAAGAAAACCACATAGAAGAATGTTTGTGGACAGAGGTAAAGACAGGGAAATTGCTTACCAATTACTATGGCTGGAAAAACAGACTTTTCTTCAGAAAAATTAATTTATTGACAATTAAAATTGTTTTGGATAGTGAGAAACAAACAAAATAAAATCACAAACATTACAGCTATGACTTTTCTGCTCCATTTCCCAGGCTCTGCCTCACTCCTCTACTCCCATCTCATTTACTCATGTAATGTGGTAAAATGGGAAGTGGAGAATGAGGACTATGATCTGTACATGTCAATTTGTTTCTCCTCTTCCTCTTCATACTTTTCCTCTAAACCAGCATGGATTCTCAATGGGGCTCCTTGCCCTTCATGAAATATCCACTGTCTCCCAACTTGAGAATCTCCACCTCCTGTTTTGACCTTGGTCAGATCTCTCTGCTGTTTCTCGTCATTTAACATGTCATTATTAGCAAAATCATTAATAGAACTCCAAACATATTTTGTGAAAGAATATAGGTCCTGTTTTATATATTAAAAGAAAATCCAGGTGAATTTAGAACACGGTGAAAAAAATGGAGTCAGTAGAGGAATTCAATGGAATTATAAAATTTCAATTATTATTATACCTCAGTGGGAACATAAGTGAACTCTAGAAAGGAAGAATAATTTGGCATCTCTCTTGAGACTAGCCATTTCCTGGTTTCCACAACACTGGAGTGGGAGAGATCTTTGTGCTCCCTTGAGGAGTAGCAAGGTTGAGATCTTCCTCAGGGAGTGAAAGGATTTGCGGTGGAAACACCTAATATCAATCCAATATAATAACAGTATACTATTTGTTATTTTGAGCAAAAACATGTCTGTCATAATGATAAAAGAAAAAAAAATATAAGTAAGACAGCCTCCAGGTTTTTCATGAGTAATTAGTAATGGTGAACTTAATATAAAATAAATACCTCCTTTAATGTAATTCCTGAATGTGTGCTCAGCTTGTATCTTTATTTTAAAAGTTCATAACACATGACATGATATGTCATGCAGTCACTTTGTAAATGTCAAGCTCTTAATGGAAAATAAGTCTTTCATTGTTTATTCAACTTAAGTTGTACATCCTGCAGCACTCAGGACTAGATTTGTCCTGCCTAGTTGCAAGTTCATCACGTCTAAATGGAGAGCACTGTTGCTTTAAGTTTTGGTGGTTGTTGTTTTTTGGTTTCGTTTTTGTTTGGGGTTTTTTGTTGTTGTTGTTTTTTGTTTGTTTGTTGGGGTTTTTTTTATGGCCCCAAAAGCAGCAAAGAAGCTAAAAGACTTAATAATCGAGCAGCCTGACTGAGGGCTGAATCACCTTCACAAGAATGCATTTTCCTCTATTTTTCATTTGTAATAAGAGCTATGGGTTTTTTCTAACTTAATCCCATGGATAGATGGATGAATATGGGATAGTCTGCATAGTCGTGCTTATTATTTTGTCTGTCGTTTCTGTTTCCTCTTGGATAGACAAGGATGTTGTGTTTGAGCTCATGAGGATGCTTCTTCCCAGAACTTTCTAGGATTTTGGAATTAAGAAATTAGGATTTATCTCATATTTTTCAGAAATTTTTGAGGAAAGGATGTCAAATAAGGGGCTTTGACTTCACATGATTTTTGAAAACAGATTAAAAGTGTTAGCATTCTGGACATTAGCAAGAGAGAATTTAAATTTTTGGTTGGCTAAATTCCCTAAGATTTTTAGGAGTCAGAATAGTTGAGCAGAGGCAGCGATAAACAGCTACTGAACAATCTGGCAAGCAGATGTGGATAGAGAGCAAAACAACAGGGTGATGTTTGCTAGTGGCACAGTTATTCTGTGTAATACCCTACTCAGAGTAAAGCATTCTTGCTCAGGGAAACCATAGTGATTCATATGTGGTTGTGAATGAGTTTCTAATAATGCTCTAAAATTCTGTAGTTTGTATAGGAATTCTGGCATTGTTCATTAATAAAAACCAACACATTCCATATACTCCCTGCCCAGTACAAACAAAAACTTATTCTAGCATTATTAATAGAACTATAAGGAAATTACTTATTTGAGGTGTGTAGTAGAACTAGTAACACAATAAAACATGGGGAAATACAGATGAGCATTGAGCTAGGAGACTAATTTTAACAAAATATTGAATTGCATTCCTCAAAAGAAAAAAAATAAGGTAACCAACAGTAGAAACACGTTAATCAGAGCTGGTCAAAACCAGCAGGTCTTCCCTGCTTTGCATGTTTTATGCATTTGGCTTCAGCATGGTGTGTATATTTAATTTTAGACCAAATACTTTAAAACTCAAACAACTGGAAGGAAATTTAATGTAGAAACATCAAATCTTCCGGATTTTCAAGGAAACCTGCTCCAACAAGTGCATGTCTTCCTTTTGCTGAGGACTCCAAAGCTGGACACAGTACTGCTGGTGGGGTCTCACGAGGGCAGAGTAGATGTAGACCATCACCTTCTTCCCTTGCCCTTCCAGTCTCACTTTAGGAGCAGCCCAAGATATAGCGGGCTTTCCTAGGCATCCACCTCCTCCAGTGTGAGTCTTCTCCATGAACAGCAGATGGACCTCTGCATCCCAGTGGTCCTCCATGGGCTGCAGGGGCACAGATACCTCTGCATGGTCTTCACCTCGGGATGCAGGGAAATCGCTGCTCCAGAGCCTGGAGCACCTCCCTCCTCTCCTTCTGCACTGACTTTGCTGTCCATTGAGTTGTTTCTCCAACGTACTCTCACTTCTCTCTTTTCTGGTTGCAATTACACCTGTGCAATAACTTTTTTTTTAACCTTTTTAAGTGTGTTATCACAGAGGCATTACCACCACTGGTGGCACATCCATCCACGAGCTGCCTGGCGTTGGCTCTGCTGAACATGGAGGAAGCTTCTAACAACTTCTCACAGAAGTGACCTCTGTAGCCCCTCTACTATGAAAACCTGACTATGTGAACCCAATACAGCACACTAGTAAAGATTTCCACAAGAAATTTCTTTGACCATTATTTTTTAAAAGGTTTATCTGTTTCCGTAGATGCCTAGAGATTGCTGTATTCTTCTTTAGCATCCTAGTATTCCTTCAGTGTGATGGTTTTTACCATACTATCACTTAAAAGCCATAAGACTTTGCTTGTAATAACTCAAACTATTTGAATAATTCATTTCCTAGAACAATGTTGTTTTCAAAGTCCATGACTGAACATGGGGTGACATCCCTTAAGAAATAACTTTAAAAAGCACAGATGGTCCCATATTACTACTGTGAATTTGGTTCCACAAGGTCTGCTTGGTGGTGCTTTCCTTGTCACCATGTCAAAACATTTCCTAGCAGCCTGGGCAACAATGGTGGCTAATCACTGGCTACACTTTCACAGGGCATTTCAGTCGTGAAATGAGTGTGCACTGGCATGGTGCTTCTACATATCCCAGACCTGTACCTACATCTTGTAGACACTGTGTTTTGGTGCTGACAAATTGGAATCTGTCATCAAAGAAAGAGCACACAAGTAAATCTACATCATCTTTCAGAAATTTGAAACCCGCTTATTGTCTGAACCCCACATATTGTCAAATATTTTGGTCTAGCAACAGGCCACTGGAAAGTGTAAACTGGCAGTAAAGCTAGTCAGAAGTTTTCCAGCAAAGCAAATACTGATTTGTTTATCCTGAAAGGTTTTGTTTCGGCCCAGCTGGAACTAACATATGTCAATAACATAAATTAAGGCACAGCCTCACCTTTCCTTCAGTGACATTCTGTGTAATTTCCTGCTGATTTCAGATTAATTTGGTGCCTAATAATTTGCAGTGACGTTTGAGCTTCCTCTACAATGAAAATTATTGATATGTAGAAAACCATGCTAACTTGCCAAAACCCCTCAGAGTTTCATTCATTTATCCTGAAGAAACAAAAGAGATTTATTGGCATCTCTTTCTCTGCATAATGCTTGGGGCAGGAACTCTGTTACATTACTATTGACTAAAAGTTGAAAATTATGTCGGATTTTATTTGCTTGTCTACTATGTGTCAAGGAATATGTATGTGTGTAACTGCATTAAAACTTCTCAAAATGGTGTGAGATATTTAAAAAGAAGACGATTATTGTCTCATCAGATAATAATTAGGCAGTATGAACTAGTTCTGGCCAATTAGCCAGGAAGTGTTTTCATTTTCTAAGCCAATAGAACCTATCCATAGCATTCCATAGTAAAACAAATTAATTAATTTAATTAACAAAACATAAATTCTAAAATGAAACATGATTTTGAGTGGGTAAGTACCCATGCCAAATGGTGTCTTATAACAATAAAATCTTATTCAACTGGTTGGACAGATTATTCATATGGCTTCACGCTTTCCTACTTGCTGGCAAGCAACAGGCATGCTTGGTTACTTTGAAACTTCTGCTGTGTGGAGAGATTGTCATTCAATTATAGACAAACTCTGGTGTCGGGCCTGTCTGTAGAATTTTTAGGCTTTTCATGTAAGACGAAAGTAAGTGCTTTATATTTGTCTCTCTTTGAAGAGAAAATGCCAGGAAAATGCTCCTGCTGTTAAAATCTAATGCAACGTCATAGGTTCTTCTTGACATGTATGTGGTCCCAGGGGCTTACAAGCATGAACATGAATGAATTTTCTCAACCCTTGACTCATGGGGTAAACCTATCCAGAGACATTAGACCACTAAAATGAATCGGCAGAAGCAAAAGGTCTACCAGGTCACTGCAGCAGTTCAAAGCATGCTGGTTCCAGTCCCAGAGCACTTACACCAAAGCCAGAAATTACACAGATATAATAATCTTATTGTTTTCACTTGCAAATTCTCAGTGATTTAAATTCATTATTGAACCGACACTCTTGTAAAGCTTTTTCTTCTGATCTTGTCCCAGGTGCCTGATTGCAGTCATCAAACATACCATACTAAGTATTTATATAAATATATCATAAAATAATCAAATATGATGAGCTATTCCCTTTGTTCCTTTATGTTGATACACTTTTCACAAAATATTTAATATGCTTCTGAAAATGATGATGCCAGTGATAAAGCTAGTTTGCAGTTTCATAGATAATTTATGGAAGTTATAAAAAATGAACCAAATTGTCATAACAACATGACAATGTGAACATTCATGTTTACATAGTGTCCACATACTGTACAAATACTGAATATTAATATGAAATGAGAATTTATAAAATTCGAAATAAGCACAATGTAGAAAAAATAACAACTTGATACAATCTCTGCTTATATTGCAACCTATAAAGAGATCTTACTTTATGAATGGCTTTGACATTTCCTTTAATGTGTATTGTTTTACACCCTTAACCACAAATCCTGGTATATTTTAAATGTAAATTAGATCATATCTATCCTGTTTCTCCTTTCAGATAAACAATCACTCTAATTCAAGAGAAGGGAAGAGAGTCCATAGACAGCATTTTAAATGTACTTGGCACAAATTCATCCCATGGGGTGCAAATAACAAAATATGTCTGGATCAGATTCTGCTGCTTCTGTTCTCAAAAGGTAGCTATGTGTTTGTTCAGTGATTCTGTTGGCTTGCAGTAAAGTTATGCACAGTTTTTTCCCCTAAATATAGACATTTATTGTTGTTTTGAGATACTCTAAGACATTCTCCTGGGGTGGGCAGATGGTACACAGGGTCTGTGTGAGACCCACACCTTCATGACGGTCTTCTGGAACAGTAGTCATGGCCAGGCAGGACAAAATGTCAAATGGCACTCAATGCTTTTAGGCAACCAGATCGACCTGTATTGATACCCAGTAACATAACTCTTCTGAGGACAGCCTTTGCACGTGATCATGGCCTTACAGTCATGGCAAAGGATGAAGTATCTGTCTGCTAATTGTCTGTTCTGGTGGCATCTTCTCTGTGGTTTACTCATATCTGAAGGAACTGAATGAATCATGAGGCCTGTGCCTTTGTACTGTGCGAATACCCTGAGAGTATTACAGTTATAATTATAATACTTGAACTGTGTTTATTTCAGTAATCTATTAATTACTCTACTAGCAACTGGGAATGAGTCCTGAGGTTTTAATTTACCTAGTGGCTCTAAAGTCAGCTTCTTCTAATACTTTTCACCAAGGACTATCATTAAGCTTGCTGAACTATGGGCTTAGGTAGCAAATTAGATATGGCACAGGCCACTGGTTGCCTGTATGCATCAGTAAATTTGAAGCTTCGGGTCAAAATGAGAACAATGTCTACCTAGTATTACCTAACACCACACAGTTCCTCCTCAGAGGCTGATGAGAAACTAAATGTCATGTTCCTGCATGGCAGAATTTCTCTTGAGTATCTCAATCTCTCTCTCTTTCTCCTCACTGACTGTAGGGACAATTGTAAACCTGAAGTTAGAGACCCCAAAATGGTTTTTAAATTTAGACAAGAAAAAAAGAGGCTTTAATGACTTGGTTTCCCCATTATATGAATGAATTAATGTTATGCATTTCTTTTTCTGCTGTCTCATTAGGTGTTTAAAAGTAAAGTTGGGAAGTTCTGATAACCATATTAGGCATTTTTATTATTGATACTCAGAATGTTAAAGTTGTAATTTTTGGAATACAAACATTACAGCTGGATGTTGTAGCCCACATCTTCTAAGGTGCATAGTGCACATGCTTTTTCACCAGTTGGTAAATCATCCATGTATTACCATATCAGCTGATCTGAGTACCCTCATAATCATAAGACCTTTGTGTAATGTAAAAACTTGAAATACTAATCAAATACCGCTAACCTTAAAAAAAACATTGTAGAGGAATAAATGACTGAAATCACTTATATAGAAAAAAGGTCCTCTGCTCCTTCATTCTGTACTAGCAAATAAGACACTTCTGAAATTTGATACCCCTTCCAGCCTCCTTCACTGCACAGTACCCCGTATGCTTGTTTCCAAGGACAAATACTATGCAACTTTGCTCAAAAGAAGGAAAGGTAATTTTTACTTTTGATAATTAATTTCTATGCCTGAATTTTATCTTGCTTTTAGCCTAAGTGGTGCTGCTGTTCACAGCTCACTCTTGTTTTACTGTTCATTATGTAAAATTGTTTTAGTTATTTCTATCTATTTTTAAAAAATATTTTGTTTGCTATGCACTATTCTTGCCTATTTTAGAAAGTCTGGGCAAAAATGGACACAATTAGACTTGCTTCTAATTTAAAGAGTCTTTCTAAAGGCTGAAAACCTTCCAGGTACAAATCAAAATAACTGCAGCAGTCTTTGGCTTATTTCTGTCTTGGCAAGTATGAACAAATCTATGGCAATCAATTCAAAAGGTATTAGAGCCATTATTGGTTGTAATTATCATGACACCTGGGTCCAGACTTGTGAAGTAATTATTAAAGGCATCACCAGTGTGCAAAGGTTTTGTTAATCATTGATTTTATATCAATAAGTGCTTAGTGGATTTTATGACTCTTAATATGAAGCTGAGTGTCTGTTTCACTTACAGAAGCATGAAAAATAAGGAAAATAAATAAAACACACACATTATCATAGAAGTGAATCTGAAGTAAAGAATTAAGGTGAAGATACCACCATCCTTGAAAACTTTCAGATTTCAAAATCAGAACTGACTTGCTTGAAAAATCTCAGTGTTATATACTGAAATAGCTTGCTGCCAAATAAAATATATGCAACAGGATTTATAGCAAGAGATTAAGGAAGGGGCCTTGGAGTCTCCTTTTTCTTAATGCTATGTATGTGTTTGATTCTTTTCAGTTATTTTTTGCAGCTGTCATGCTGAGTATCTGAAACTGAGTGTGTACTAGTTGCCATTCCTTCTTGTTGCCCCCTCCATGGAATTAGGGGCAGATAGTAGCAATGGGAGTTTAGAGTCATTTGCCACATTCTCTGTAGAACCATAAGGCATTTCTCTGGACACATTTGTAAGAGTTTTTTGTCCAGGGTAATCTGTCTTTCTGCACTGAGGATTAGAAAAATTGGCTCCTAAGTTAAGCATTCAATGCTAACAAGTGTGAATATCCCCTTCTTTTTCCCTTCTGCCTTCTTCATATGCTGCTTTGTTCAGTATGCTCCTGCATATGCTGGTTTTGGCCTAAAACTGATGTACCCATTGATCTTCAGTGGTGATGAATAGAACAATGGTGAAATGGGCATCCTACAGAGATTGAAATAATTTCACCTATGGAAGATCAAACCTACCTACAACAGGGAACTGAGGTCTTTTAACATCTGTCTTCTACTCAGTCTTGACATATAGTGCTACCTGCCTTGAGCAGTGGGTCAGTCTCTTATTAGTTAACACTTCTTCCACCCTTTTGATCATTTTGACCTATTATAAGCCTAGTTAAAACTGGTTTCCTGCAATTCTTGCAGCAGAGATCGCTGTACACTTATGTGTCTAGAAGTCCTGAAGCCAAGCAAGTTGATGTTCAGATCTCTGTAGCTGCAGTCACACATCCTGCATTCTGGTAGATGGCCAAGAGATGTAGCTTTATGAGGATACTAGGTCACATTCCATATCATTTGGTGTGCATACAAGATGCAAAATGTCATTAAGCAGGTCATCATTTGGCCACATCTTCAAAATGGAAGATACAAAGCATATATCTGAGGCTCAGCGGTTTCAATGTCACTGATTTAAGACAGTGAACCTAAGAGTAAGGTGAAAAAACTTGTGAGTAAGAGGTGATGGAAAGTAATGAGTTGCTGAAAACTCCTGGCTAGCCAGCAGAAAAAGTTATATGGAACAGATTTTGCAGCAATGACTGAAGAAATCTAGCCCTGAAGTAGAGGTTGTAGTAGCAACATTTCTGTCTTGTAGCTATTTTTACTTAAAGGTCTAAATAGAAATGAAGAATTAGAAAATAAAAAGCAAAAACTGACTCCAAAATGCCTAAATAAAGCTCATCCTTTTTTTATGTGTTGTCAGAGGATGACATCTCTGAAACTGATGGTGAACTGAGTGTCATAGGAGAAAAATGATCCTGCATGTTTTAGCTGCTTCACTAACAAAACACATTAATTGTCAAAATGGAGAATAGGAGAAAGGAAGTGTGAGTCAAAGTTGCATAAAATGTGTGAATCTAAATGACTGCACGTGTATATCAAACTGATTATACTGTATAGATCCTTTGGGAAGTGACGGAAGTCCTAGCACAAAGAGAATTCTTGGTTCTCCAACCATCTGGGAAATAATATCCACTAGCTTTGGCTGATCTGATGAAATTTTGTAGAAGTTCACTCATGCTGTCTCTGTTATGTATATACACAAGTAAGCTATATACATACACACACACATATATATGTGTGTATTTGTGTGTGTGTATATATATATAAATGTATATTTATATTCATATACATATATTAAAAAAGCCCCTCAAGAGGAATACAGTGGTCTTGAACCACCTATTCTTCTGGATTGAATTCCAAAAAGTATTTTCTCCACACCATCTACTCTGTTACATATAGAGACATTTTATCTCCTATGTGTAACCACTTGGATAAATAACAAATCCAGGGCAGTGTTAATGCAGCTTTTTCATAATCAGTGATATCTCTGGTAAAAGATGCCAAAGGCTGACAATAGAAATCTTCTTCA
The DNA here is from genome assembly GCA_013399915.1 of Illadopsis cleaveri. NCBI lineage: Eukaryota > Metazoa > Chordata > Aves > Passeriformes > Timaliidae > Illadopsis > Illadopsis cleaveri. The sequence continues at coordinate 871,353 of VXBB01013886.1, read as the reverse complement.
TGGAGCAATCTTACTTTGTCCTCTCTCCATTTTGCTGAATTCAGCTGAGCTGGCAAGATGGAAAGTGTACTTCAAATTTGTCATACTAATTTTTTTTTTTTTTGCATGCCCTTCTCTATTTATTCTACATTAATGTGAGCATTATACAAAAAAAAAAATCGTGGTGTTAGAAATAAAGCGTGGCTTTCTGAAACTAATCAGAAGATAGGACTAAGGACAGAAAGAATGAAATGAGATTATATCTTTATCATATCTTCTTAATAAGCAATCTGAAAATCTAAATAGCTATTCATTTGCTATTATGTACCATGCAAAATGACAGCAGTATCTATAGTGCATGGGTTTCTGGAAGTAAGTTCAGTAAAGAAGAGGGAGAAAATCCAGATGGGCTGTTTAACCTATTTGAGATTGTTTGCCTTGAATAATAAAATGTGAAACATTTCCTACTTAGAAAAAAAAAAAAATTAGAAAAGANCATTTCCTACTTTGAAAAAAAAAAAAAATTAGAAAAGAGAGAGTTTAGAAAAATGTCTCACTAAAAAAGCTAAGAATGGGTTGACTCACTAGATTGAAATAAACTCCATGTATTTTAAAATATGAAAATGCATAAAATTTGTACTATACAGGATCCAAATCAAAAGTAATTGAAAGAAAATTACAAGCATTAGAAAAATAATTCAATAGGATACTCAAATTATTTGACTTATCCAGATATCTAAATTGATATAACATTGTTTAGAAGTACCACTATGCAAATGTCAGGCTGTGACAAAATACATACTTTCACCAAAAAAGAATTCATAGTGAGGAGAGGAATGCCCCTTTTTTGTGCAGTATTTTTCTTGAATAGAGTGACAGAAATCCATCGATGCACATTTGCAACAGTAATGGATTGCACCATGCAAAGGAAAAGAAACGCCCATGCCTGAGAAAGATAATTACACAAGACATTATGTTTGAGTACATCACATAGGCAAGCAGTGAAGCAGTGGGAGTAATACAGTTGGAGAACACCTACAAGGAGAGGGTTTTAGCAACAATGATACTGTTTGGTTACAAAACAAAATAAGGAAAAGGAAAATGATGAAGCAAGCCTAAATACCTTGGTTCTACAGTTTTTATAACTAATATGTTCCTAGATACAGTTTCTGGAAGAAACAAAACTAACATTTGCAGCTGACAATATGACTAAATGAGTGACATCCCAGAGCAAAAACTATAGGAAATGTCTTCCCTTTTGCTCAGCAGAAATATCCCCCAGATCAACGAGAATGGCAGGACGTGGACAGCATCTGTTATATCTAGTGTGTGAATGGAATGTTAAACACAAAGAAAATAAAAACAATCAAAATGTTTATTCTGTTTGCATACCAATACTGAGACTTGATATTAGAATTACAATAAGCCATTTTACCTTGGAGAAAGATCAGAAAGGATCTTTTGGTTCAGAAAGGAACTAGTCATGTAGTATCTATGAGATTGTTGCAGTTCAAGACTACTTTGCCTATGCAAACCCCTCTGTAGGTGACAATGTCTTCAAAAGCCTGGAGAGAAAGAGAACACACTGTGAAGCCCAAAATCTTCTAGCAAATCCCCTAGAAAAGTATGGAAGTCAAAACATGAATCAGTCCTTGCAAAAATAAAACAGAATAAAATCTACAACCTTGGATTCTACAAAGATAATTTATTTGCAGTTTATGGTGAATCTGGATAATAGCAATTTAGCTATTTTCAACACATCTTTCTCTATGTGGTGTTTTATCAGATAAAAAGGTATATGAAATACAAATATAAAAATGCAGGAAATTCACACAAGTTTTTGAACACACATGGTGTCAAAAATTATGTGAAAGGGTGTATTGTGGTCAGGGAGCTCAGAGATGTCAATGCAGACACAGTTAAGTTGTAGAATTTTTGCCATAAGATATTAGGAGTGTGAAATTCTTAGATTGCTTCCTATTCTTGGAAGAAAAATCCATCGAGGACCATTAAGCCCAAAGCTGCCATCCATGGCTTAATAAGTCCCAGTGCTGGGAGCTGGGAAGTATTACAGCTGTTTCCCTGTTCTTATGTTGTTCTCCATGTATCTGCTGTAGTGCTCTGTTGGAGATGGGAAATAGATAGTTGGTCTGACCAGTATGACCAATTTTGTAGGTACAGGTGGAGACCATTGGTGTCAATACAGAATTATTTATTCTTAAATTAAACCAAAAAATGTGTTTCTCCTTGTCATTGAAAGTTGCAAATTTAATCAAATTTCATTTGTGTAGGTGGTGGAATACCAAGGCTTGTAGAACTTTACAAAATCCTAGAGAACATCCAGGACAAGGCTCCAACTTTTGCACCATCACAACTTCTTAGATGATCATAAACCCACAGAAAGGTGCAAGTGGAAGATGAAGAGAAGCCATAGAAGAAAACCATGGACCATGCATTTTTTTCCATGTAGTTTCACAGAAAGAAAGTATGCACTTCAAAATGTCATGTATAAATTAATCTAAATCTTACCAGAAACAAGATTTCAAGAAGCTTTGTTAGAACAAAAAAAATCTAAAAGTAGTAAAAGTAAAGATTTCAAAAGACATACTAAGGTTTTTGTATCTATTACAAGCATAACAGCTTTGCCTTTGCTTTTGATACAGCCTATATTAAACAAAACCACAAAATTAACAGAGTAGTGCTGAAGAAAAAAAAACCAAAAACTACTTCCAGAGGGAGTCATGGAAACTTACTAGACTATTTTTCTCAATGTCTTAAATTGATAGTCCAAAACGCAACAGCAAAAATTGTACAAAAATTCAAGTAGAAATTAGCCAAGAAAAATGAAGACATTAAACATATTTACTTCAGCTTTGTAAAGCATCTAATCATACCTGTGGAAACCCTTGCTCAGTTTGAATACAGATGGAAGAGCAGAAATGTGTCATCAGTGCTACCTGCAGAGTTGTCTCTTCCTGTGTGCAGTTGCTAAGCCTAGCCACTGCTCTGGATAAATGGAAGAAGATCAAAATCATTCTAAGACAGTATCTACACATCACTAAAATTTGTTTTGGAAGTGTCTGAAATATGAAAGTGAAGTTCCAATAATTTGTAGTATCATAGCTGAACACACAACTGAATGGTTTAAATGAAACATGGACAGCAAGTGCACACCATCCAGCTAAGGCCTAAGATCCCCAAGGGATCACAAACTGCAAGCTGGACTACCCCCAATGGAGAACAACAGCATGCAAGAAAACCAGCTTACGTGGTTTTCTTACATGCTGTTGAATGTTACATGCATGTATTTTCAGATACAAATCTCTGACAATCCAATGTCTTTGGAAATATAATATGCAGGCCATACAGATGTCAGAAGAACTTACTGTGTACCTACAAACATAATGAAAGACTTGCTCTATATAAGGCCAAAAATTCAAAACCAAAAAGTGGCATCTGAGATTGTTCTTCAGGCAGGTTGGAAGAGATGTCTCAAAGTTTGTTTTCACCACAGTGAACAGCTGTGGCAATGCAAATAAATGAAAGAATCATCTGGCAAAGAGGAATCCTGAAAGTGTGCATCATTCTCTCTGGTTTTTCTCCTTTTTTTTTTTTTTT
>VXBB01013886.1:834823-867706 GCA_013399915.1 Illadopsis cleaveri | reverse complement strand
TTTTTTTTTTTGTTAGGTTTTTTTGTGCATAAGTAACCCTCATATTGTAAATAAATAAAGTGAAGAGATGGGAAGTCCTTGTTTATTTGCCCATTGCTTTGTCTAGGAGTAATCTAAAATGAAGCAATCATAGCACAGATCTACATGCTGTAAAGATGACACTGACACACGTTTTTTATTCTCACGAGAAAAACCCAATGTCTGCCACAGAGGCAGAGCAGTTGACTTGGACTAAACTAAGAGATCTGTTTAGCTAGAAGATGGGAATGTTTTGAATTACTTGGGAACCATTTTGTGGCCAGGTTGCCTTTGCTGCTACCCTGTCTTTGCTAGTAGTCACCTTGATTTGTTGGTGCCATTGTTCAAGAATCACATCACACAGCAGCATCAAACATTCCAGGTTTAGGAATTAGGGACAATTAATCCACAATGAAGTTTTTAATTTTTCTTTGAGGAAATTCTGTTCTCATCTCAAGAACTACCTTTTCTTGAATACTTCAGGCCTTGTTTTTGCAGGATTAAGTGAAAATCCCAAGAAAGGTAGAAACAGTATGGTCTGTAACAGTGCATCTCAGAGCAGCAAAACACATGTAAACACATGTCCCATTTTATGTCAGAATTTGTGGGTCAGACTTTACGACAATCTTCTCCAAGGCTTTCTATTAACTTCACCACCACCATCAGGTATATCAGCCTGGGACGTGCTTATTTCCTTCCCTCCCTGCTTCAGCCTGCTCTAGAATGAAACCAGAACACAGGAATCCTGGCCTGGTTCTCAGTAGTCCAAGGGTATTTATGTAGAGCACAGTGCAATTCTGCATCAAAAATGTGATTTTTAAGTATTGCACAAGTTAAAATTTTAAATCTTTACCTTTGAATATGAAGATATGTAGATCCAGAACTGCAGAGGACATTTTAGAGAAGCAAGGATTTTTTAAAAGTGAAGTAAGGAATTGAGGTGCAAAAGTTTCTTTAGAGAGAAGAAACAAAATTAAAAGGATTGAACTTCTCTGGTACTGAATTTAAATTAAACAGTAATGGGTATGTATTTTCAGATTATTTCAGATTCAAAACTCTCCATATTTCACACTGCTGAATACTGTGCGATTCCTGAAGAGTTAATAACAGATAAAGGATTGGAAGTAATTTATTTCAGAAAGACTTCTAGATATATCAATTCAAGATGCCATATCAAATTTGTACTATTTACAGTTTATCAATCTATCTTTAAAAGTCTGTGAAGATAACAAAGCTCTTAATGTTTAAAAACCCGCATAAGATTCAAAATACTGTTAATGCTTACTAGGGTTGTGAATTAACTTAATTGAGAAATTAAAACACTGACAGCCAGGGGGAAAAAAAGAAAGAAGGAAAGACACTTCAACCATTCTTTTTGCTTTCCTTAGCTAGAATATCATGACGCTTCTTACAGTCATTCATTAGTTTTGTCATCGTGGGTGAACTTCATGGAAGGAAGAATAAAAAAATCTTTGATGACAAATACCTAACAAGCTTCTGGAGCCAAGGAGCTGTGCCTGCCAGGGGAACTGGAAAAGAAGGGTGGGGGGAAGGAGGGAAAGGAGGAGAAATTAAAAGCTGGGAGCAGGGTTACCCACGTTTTAAAGGAAAGAGAACGTGAGACTGGAAACCGGATGTGAGTGGCAGTCTGCCAAGGCAAGAGTTACACCATCTGCAGCAGGGTCAGAAGTCAGAGCCATCTTTGAAAGTAAGCCCTGAAGAAGACATCTAAACAGAACCAAGGAGGGCACTCTCCCTGCTTTGTGAGGATACCCAGCATGCTGCTGACAGTTTCCTGCCAGAGCTGCACACAGGCACGGTGTGCAATGGGAATGCTGTTTCAAGGTGGAGGAGCTGCCCCGACCTCTCTCCTGGGCATTGAGCTCACACCGTGCAGGGTGCTACTGGGGGTGGCTGCAGTACCTTGCCTGCTCTGGGATAAACCTGCTTCACTGACAGCCTGAAACTGGGACAAAATGGCACCAACAAAATCAAGGAGACTATTAGCAAACACAGGATAGCAGCAAAGATAACCTGGCCACAAAAGATATTGCATGGAGGGCAAAGGCGGGCAGAGCATCAGGGAACACCACCCCGCCCTTGGTGGCAGTTGTGCCACACATGGTTTTTTGGCTTCTCTCTTTGTGAATGTGTCAGAGACAGATTTGGGCATTCTGATCATGGATTCTTGCCAGTTATTACTTGAACTGGGTTTTCTTTCTCCCCACTCCCCCCAAAAAAATTGACATTGGAAAAAAAACCATAACATCCTGCTAACAGTGGCCTTTAGTCCATGATCTGAGTCAAATGACAGGGACAACATATAGAATCTACTCTCACCTGCAATTCAGTTTGTCATGCCTGGAAGCCAGTCCTTTGCAAATATTTTACTTTATTTTCTTTTTTTCCCTTGTCATTTTTTTCTTTTTGCTTTTTCCTTTTCTTAAACCCCCATTTTTCTCTGTTTTTTTGATTATTTTATTTTATGCCTTAAGGTGCGTAGGTATTCCATCTTGTTCCAGGACAGCATTATATGAGGTATATGAGGAGGGGTCTTTAAATGCTTCTGTTCTAATAATCCTCTTCCAGAGGGAGAGAATAGGGCAAAAGGCTAGTGAGAAATTTATTGTCTAGCAGGCAGTGTGTAATTACCAGAACTTACAAAAAAAAAAACAACAAAAAAAACCCAAAAAAACCCCAAAACACCAAACAACAAAAAACCAAACCCAAAAAAACAAAAAAAACCAAAAACAAAACAAAAAAACCCCCCACATGTTGGTGTGTTTGATTTAATGCCATCAGAAGTGTAAGGTTACATGAAATAAATGGCTAATTGGGTTAATTTAATAGCAGGTTAAATATTTCTTTTATTTTGTGCTAAAGGAACATAAGGAACATTAAAATAGTGCAGTTTTGAAGTGGTCTTAGAAAAGTAAAGTAGAGTTTCTTGATAAAAAAATATATATAGTGTTCCTACTGCTAGGTTTATGGTGGGAGCTACTGGCATTCTTCCAGTTCACCACATGAAAATCTAAGCTGCCTGTATAAGTACAGAATTTAGCATTGGGTCTTAAGGTTTTGGTTGGCATGTTGCCAAAGATGTTATGTATTTAGCTGGGAAAATTGCCTAGAAGTTAATTGAGAGGAAAACACTAATATACATCCTCCACCACCTTAAAAAATGCTACGAATGTGCATATGTTGCTGATCCTTGATAAGAGATGAGTGCTTGCATTAAAGAATTAGCTTAAAATTGGTCCAAAATTGTCTAGATTGAATTTTTCAAGCCTCTCCCTTCACTACATTCACAGGAAATATTATTGTTTCTCCTCTCTCTTTGGTCTCCCTGCTTGCATCATCCTCAGACAAGCCAGCACCAAGCCATGACATAGTCACAGTCTTCTTTGGAGTGGGCAGAGCGGGAGCACGACAGCACTGTGGCACCTCCAAGCACTAGGCAACAGTAAATCTCCCCTTTCCTCTGCCCCAATTCCTTTTCTTGTGACAGCCCCAAAGCTTATGATGTGGCTGGTTGTCTTACTATCACCACCATCCAGTAAAATCTGGAAGTGGGCATTGACACTTAAACCACTTCAGAGCAGCAGATGGCTTTTCCTTCTACAGAACCTGCCACACTGCACACTATCACCTAGCAGAGCATCTTGGGAGCACAAAAGGCCTGGAAAAGTCCCATTACACTGGGCAGTGAAACCTCAGCAATTCGGCAATTTTTCATCTTGTCAGAAAAATTAGGCTTTTTTCATCTCAATAAGTGAAAGATTGTCTTTAAACTGTAGTGAGCCAGTCTGAAGCAGCAGACCTTAAGTGGTTAATGATCACATTTGTAAGTAGGCTCCAGATCAGACAACAGCCTATCTTTTGGAGCAAGGAGGCTGGGAGGCAAGAGGCACAGGAAAACAAAATTAGAAGCTATATTGAAAGCAAATGAGCAAAAGGCTTTTTTCCAATTGTGACCAGCTGTCTTCTTTTGTCCATCCAGTGGATGCTCCTGATGCACTGATCTAGAAGAGACATGAGCAAAGTAGAAACAATGACATTTCGTTACTGTATGAATTCCCTCTCCCTTCACTTAATCCTGTTCTTACTGGGGCCTTGTGCTGAAAGCTGATAATTTTGATGGCCCCTGAATAAAGCCAATAGCTTGAATTCATGCCACCAGCCCCCATATAATGAACTGGGCTAATGAATGCTAGTAAGTGGTAGGAATCTGTGACCAGCTGCATCAAGGCAGGTAATACAGCTCAGATTTAATTGGGAGCAGGTATTGGAAGGCTGTATTACTTTAATTGGTGAGGGGGTTTTGTAAATGGAAGGGACAAAGTATAATGGACAAATTGTGCTGTACAATAGCACTTAAGCCGGGATTGTATGCATTTGTTAATCTGTTGAGGAATGAGGCAATTCTAAACAATTTTCTCAGTGAAACCAACTCCAGAAAGCTTGTCCCTTTTGTTCTCCCTTGGGAAAATGCAAGATTGAAACAGAAAATACCTTTACCAAGGCAATCATTTGCCACGTGTGGAAAGCGGATACAGCTGTAAACTATGAAAGAGGGATCTTTGTAGTACAATAAAAGATGGAAAAAGAGATGAAGCTGGGGATAAGAGTGGGCCTGTCACTGCATCCAAAGAAGGAATAAAGTGATGACATTTACAGTGACAGATGAGACTGTAAAGAGAACTCAGGACAATTTAGAGAGGGAAATTTGATATTTAAAAGAAAGGGCTCTGATAATTAAAAGTAGCATTACATTAAACTGTTACGCATGTCATTAGTGACAGAAGGGAACTGGTGCCTTTTGAAAAGTTAATGATTCGCACAGACCTGCTCTTGAAACTTTGTATGTAGTAAAGTTCACTTGAACACAGCATACTGTATGCAACACAGCATAAATTTTCTCTGTGTTTCATAGTGGGAAATAAGAAAGTTATATGATAATATGGAAGGTGTACTGTAAATACCATATGCCAATGTGTGTACAGTGTGGGTGTGTATGTGTAGAATCGTTGTACGCTGGAGGTCCAAGGTAGAGTTGAAAACCCAGCATACATAAATATTGTCAAAAATGCTCATTCTGTGGAATCCTTGGAAAAGGCAGGGTGTCTTTTTCTCAAGGCACAGGTTCACACATTTTATTTTTGTCTTGTTTGTGTTTTACTAGATCTGTTCAACCTAGTGTGCCTATGGCAACAGAAGATAGCTTAAAAAATAACCTCTAAAGGTAGAGTGTATTTAAAGTGAAAGAACACAGCACGTGCAGCCAATTTATATGTCTAGTGCAGCTGTAATGGGTTAAAAGACCATTTATATTCTTCTGGCAGGGTTTTTGCCCCAATGTACTTCGTTACAGGTGGGAAAACAAGACGGATTGTATGTCCTTCAGTGTTCATGTAGGCTGGGAAGTGGGAGGAGAAAAACAAAACAAAGCTGAAAACGAGTGCTGAATGGGCTTTCCCAGGATTCCCAGGTGGGTTTCATGTATTGCCTAATGCTGAAAATGAGACAGATTCAGCTTTCTCTACTGGTTGTAAAGGCTGAATTATCTTACTCTTACTATTGTTCATGACTTGAAGTCAATACACAAAGCTAGAGCTTATTTCAGAAATTCTTTGTCAGTAAGAACTATTTTGTGTTCTTTAATATTTTTTAATTTTTGAAAACGATAACCTTTTTCATAAGGATTTGATCTTAAGCTCACAAAATATTTTTTTATATATGCACAAGATAAATTCTAAATTAAAAATCATATGCAAGAGCAATGTTATTAAATTCTAAAAAGGAGCATGAAATTAAGACTCATCAATTAGTGTGAAAGGACCATAAATTTGTTTTGCAGAAATCTGTGGTTAGCTCTGTATAAACTGTAGCAAAGTTCTCCAGGAAGCAGGTGAGTTACACAATAAAATAATCTATGACAGAAAAACAAAATACACACAGAACTACCTATATGATGAGATACCATTCTTTAGCTCTCTAAATAAGATGTTTAAACAGTGACAGACACATAAGAATGCAGCTGGAAAATAACTTAGATTTAAAAATAAAACACTATTTTTATGATCTGAGCTGATTCCATTGAAATCCTAAAAAGGAGTACTGATCAATCACTGAAAGTGTCCTAAGATCAATTTTATATAATAATCATGTTTATTTGCTATGGAGAAAATAAAGCAGCTTAAGGTCACCCTCTCCTCTGTCATATAATGTGCATTATAATGCCCTGAAGTGCACCTTTCTACCTAATCACAGGACATTAAAAGACAACCAGGAAAACTCACTTCACAGAGGAAAAAAGACTTTCTTTCAAAAAAGCCTGTATTCCTGACCTTAACAATTGAAAACAGACTCAGAAAGTGCAATTACTTTAGTGGGCTGATTGAATTTTTCTAAGGAAGTTGGGACCACAAACTATGAAACTCTGGATTAGTCTCTGTCTCTCTCACTGACGCTCAGATGATGAATATCTAAACAAAAAGAAAAAGAAATCCTTTTCTTCTCTAGTCTGAAGAGAAATAGCCAAATTTCATTAAAGTTTGCTTTCTCCGTCTGTGCATATGTGTGTATATATATTTAAATATGTGTTTGAAATTTAAAAAAAATGGTTTTATAAGATAGTGCTGAAAATAGTAGCCCTGTCACAGAGTTTCATTATCTACATCTGCTCGCGACTGCCATTAATTTCTTATCCTTCAGACCCAATGGAACATCAAGGAAAACAAAAAACAACAGTTAATTTACAAACTGAGAAAGGTCAGAGATCACTGTGCCTTGGCACTGAAGTCCTTTAGAATAGCAGCATGTGTTGTGTCCTACTTTTCCTACTTAATGTGCATGAATCATGGCTTTGAAAAGCCAGTCCTGTGGTCTTTGGAGTTAGAGTTCTCCCTGAAACCCTGCTGGAGTGCAGAGCTGAGCAGCATCTCTGGCATTCAACAAAGCCACCACATTGTTTCAGTCTTCAAGCAGCTGCTCTGTACCGTCTCTGTGGCACTAGTAATAGCCAGCTATTTTTCATCTGTGTTAGGTAATGGAGGAGAGGAACTAGCCCTGGCTGGTTGTCTGTCCTCTTCAAGATCCCCAAATAGGTCTCACCACACTGCTTTGTGGCCCATTGGTGGAGCTTTTCTGTTGCTGGAGCATCTATGGTTTTCTGTGCAAAATGGCGTATAAGGTTTGTAACTTACACTTTCCTCTCCCAGGAAAAGGACATTAATTCATAAAATAAGTTTATTAACTATTTTCCATAAATAGAATTCTTCATGAAAAATACTAGTCTGGTTGTGGGACTCTGTGAAGGTGGGACTGAGAGGAGATTCTGCCATGTGGTCTGTATTTTAGAAGAACTTAAGGATACAGTCCACTGTAGAGTCCAGCTGAACACCTTTTGTATACTACTTCCACTCTTTCTGGAAATGGATGGTTTTGGCCTCCTTGTTTTAATAGCTACTCCTCAAAGGTCAGATTATTGTCTGACCCTTCCACTAGTCAGCATGACTAAGTGATTGAGTGTGTGTGCCACTTGTGAATGCTTGCTCAGCTGCAATATCTGCAGCTGGGGAAGCAGCCTCCATGAAATTCCCATCATGTCTGGACTGCACAGGGGAAAAGCCACAGGAAAACAACAATCTGTGTCCTCGTCAGGGGCTGATTGAGCCCAGCATAGACACAGAAGTGAGTGCCCAAGCTGATCCCTGATGTGATTCCCAGAGCCTGGGTCCTCTCAGTGGCCTTTCCAAGGAAATACTGCACTGCTCTAGCCCCTGGATAGGAGTGTCTGATAATGGCCTGGTTTACCTCAAGTGACTCTACTTATAAAGAAAACTCCAGGTGGTAAAAGTTGCAGAAAGGAGGATAAATGAAATCTGAGGAGCAAATGGTAAAGGAATCTACTGAAAGTAAATCAGTCACTGGAATTTACATCCCAGATTTTTCTCATTGCTACATGTATTTGAGATTTGGCTATATACATTTTGCATCAAGAAATTCTTAAGATAAATAGATACTGTTCATACCACTACATATATAAGATTAAAACACTCAGGTAGTTTTGAGGTAATGTACATTAGTTTATTCCTCTCTTTTTTGTAGAGTGACTTCCACAGCTTATTTGGATTGCTTCTCTCCTGATTTCATAATTTCAAAATAAAACATTAGGTTCATTCAACATCCTAGGTGAAAAGAAAGAAAGAAAGAAAGAAAGAAAGAAAGAAAGAAAGAAAGAAAGAAAGAAAGAAAGAAAGAAAGAAAGAAAGAAAGAAAGAAAGAAAGAAAGAAAGAAAATTTTGCTTTCAGAAATTAGTTTTCTCTGCCTATGCAGATATGTTGAGACCATTCTACTAGATCTAGCACAAGGATGTAAGCTCTTCTGAAAATGTTATATTCTGTGCAACTGAAGAATAGAAAGAAATGCAAAGGAGAATTCTTCTTTGGGAAGAATTGTTTTGTTAAAGTAGACAATGAAGCATAAATAACTGGAGACAGAAAAAAGAAAAGGAAAACCTTTACTTTTGCACCAACAAGAGTAAAACTGAAGAAACTTTGGAGAGGTCAAAGGAGTTGTGCATAATATGCTTGGATTTCATAAGGACCCAGATAAAAGTTCTACAATGACAAATTTTGTTCGGCTTCAGTGTCTTTACTGGCATTTGGAATTGTGGTTTCACCACTAATGGACACATTGGGCCCCCACTCAGTGTTGGAGCTACAAAAGCAGCAATGAATGTGGAAAGAAGGATGAAATATGTCTGAGTATGCCTGTGTGCTTTTCAATTTAAACTGGGGAAGGTTCTGTTTACATTAATTAAAGCCTATGAGTATTTTGGCAAACTTATTGAGAACAGTTCACTTGTCAGTACTACAAGAAAGAGTCTTAACAATTGACTGTCTTAAGAGATTTCTAGGTCTCTGTTCTTTTTATTTTAGTATTTACCATACAATTTTATCTTCCACTTTGGCTTAAAAATAGCTTTAGAGTGCAAAAGTACAGATGATAATACTGATAAAATACAAAAGAACTTAAAATCCCTAAGTAGTTTAGATGAGGTTTGGATTTTGAAATGATTTTTCTTTTTCTGTTATCACTATAAATTAGTTCAGTCTCTCTTTTTTCTCACTCATTAACCTTCTTCTCAGAAAGAGAGGCATTCCAGACATAATACCCCACAATGAAACACTGTAGACTTGTCCTGCCCACTTTTATCTTTGACCTGAGTAGCGGAAAGGCAAAAACTGCTTGAGAACCAAGTCAGTGTGTTTTGGAAACCTCTGGAACCAAGAAGTGCTGTGGATGTTTTGATCGGGCAGCCCGTCTTTGAAAGAACAGCCATTGCCATGTGAAAGTTAATAAATCATGAAAATGTTGTCAACTCTGCTTCCAAAAATGTAGGTGACATTTTCTTTAAACCACTCTAAGTTTTTTTTCCCCCTGTATGTGTTGGTCCAAGTTTCCTCCCCTCTTAGAAGAAAATTGTTATTGTGATTTTAGATTCAGTATCCAGTTACAGTAGGAGCCTGTTTTTTCACTTTTTGGCAAGAATAATTTAAATCAGTTCCTGGCTGAGCTTTCTCAGTCGTCGTTTTTTTACTTTAGAAAAATATTGGGTTTTCTCCCCGCTTATGATTAATTTTGAAACTGAGAGAATGATGTCTGACTGGAAAAATTAAAAATAAAAAATATAAAAAACACAAATACATGACATCCGTGTCAGCCATCTCCAATTTTCAAACAAGTTTTTTGTAACGTGATTGTGAGTGGATCACTTTTGGCATGAAACACAGTATCTGAAAGTCCTGACCATGAACTATCATAACTCTCTGAGCATTTTGATAAGCTCAATCACAGATTTGACTATAACACTTTCACTGTTTTTCTTCTGGTTCTTTCTTACAGTTTCTTGCAGTTTGGGAAAAAATGTTATGTCTCTTCATGGACTCTTATTAGTAGCAGATAATCCTTATTGACTTAGGCGAACAGAAAAGACTAGTGTTAAAGTATTCAAGAGAGGTTACTTAAATTTTAGTAGGCAAGGAGATGATCTGGGGTTTTTTGCTGTACTTTGGCATTCTGGAAACACAATTCACTGGGGGTATTCAACAGAAACAAATATGGTTCTTCAGGCAAATGCATTAATCAACAGTGGTCTTGCATCAGGACCCTCTGGTATTTATGTGGCCAGCAAACATTCCTGTTAGGGGAGACACTCACCTCTCCTCTTTGTGCTGAACCACATCAGAAAAGAGTGTCTGCTTGGGCTGAGGACAAGCTCATGCTTGCTTCCATTTTTCTCATTTTCCTTTTGGTTTTTGTGTCTTTGTCTCTCCCCAGGTTCCATTTAGATGTATTTTTAATGTGAAAGTTTTCCTGCTCGGAATCTTTCATGCTTTCTGAGCATGTACAGCTGGTTGTAGTGGAGCTTGCCTTACAGTTAGTGGGCAGCTGCCAATGTTTAGCACCAAATATCAGCTTGTTTCATCCAGCCTTCGATACCTAATGCTTCACTCTGCTGGAAAGCACAGTTCCTCTACACTCCAGTGCTCTATAGTTACATATTTATCTTCCACATTTCTTAAGGCAAAAGTCACTGATGTGTTTCTCTGATGTGCTTATAATTCAAATACCATGTTTGCAGTCAACAAGTCATCTGATTCAAGAACGTTTGACTTTTTTTTTTTAAGAGGAAGATGAGGAGAAACAACCTTCACATCTTAAAAATATTATGCCTCTAGGGGACCGGTCATTATCCTGCAGTAGGTATTTCAAGTTGGCAAATCAATGGAGAAGATCAGGGATGAAGATGAAAGACCCAGCTAGTCTTGACCCTTGCCACTTCTATTTTTTTAAGTCTCCTTCAGTGCTGATCATGCAAAGAGTTGGGCTTAGGCTTATTTTACCACCAGCCAAGGTAGAGAAAACTCATCCTTCTTTTGAACTTATCCTTTTTTTCTCCAAAGGCTTTTTGAAACAGCCTCAGGTTTAGGGTTAATGTTTTGTCTTTCTATTGCTCAAGGCTTTATTCTTTGCGTAAAGAATTTGTAAGAATATTCCTTTCTTCTCATGTTGTAATGACCATCATGTCATGACAGTAATGATGACAATCATGACAGACGATCTGGTATTATAACCCTAGAACTAGGAATCTGAGTGCAGAAATGTCATCATAAAAGCTTTTGTTCTGAAACAGGGCTAAGTATGATAAATGAATACTTTATGAATTGCTGGAGATTCTTCCTTTAATGCAGAAACATGTTCTGCTTTATAGTGAACCCTGGAGTGTGAAAGTGTGTCAGGTATTAGGAAGCAGAAGACTTCCCCACATGGACATGGACAAAGTTATTTTCTCTGTTGCTCTGCAAAGCAAATTTTAGAAGTTGGAAGTTATTTTGTAATGGATGAAGGTTACCTGCTATTTTGTTTCTATTAGTCAACCTTATTTCCCTTGTCTACATACACATGCAAATCAGCAGCATTTTGAGTGAGCTAAGAACCGACTAAAATGTAATCTCTGTCTTTGAAAAGGATTAATAATATACATTAACCTCACTGTGACACTCTGATTTTTTTTTTTTTAATGACAGCAAACTCCCAAAATAAGGTTTGTGAAAAGTTCAGGAAGAGAAAAATTCAGACAACAAGAAGAGAAAAAAAGTGAGAGATTCTAGTGCCCCACTTGAAACTGCTTAAATTTGCATGATTTTAAAGGCATCCAACACTTTCTTGAAATATAATATCTTTCAAAATGTGTCCTGTAAGCCTCCTCCTCTGAAGCTGTATGTTAGAGAGGTTGTAGAGTTTTATGTTGTAAAGTTTCATGTTATTTTAGTCATCAAAAATGGAGAATCCTCATGCGACTAACATGGGTAAAGAGCTATCCCTGCTTTCCAAGCTTAGTCCTCACACTGTGGTTGAACGTGGAACTCCCTTTTGGTATTATGAAGGAAAACACTTAATTTTTTCCACAATTAATTTCACTGAAGAAGGAAGCTATTCCCTATAATTAGTCCATTCCCTCTACACATTTTCTCAGCAGTGACCAACTCCTATTAGTGCAGTATTTAGACATATTCTTGATCATGTAAATTTTATCATATGCTTTAACATAACTGGTGGAACATTAAGCCCCCAAAGTGCATTAGTGACAGTTTTAGATTAATCCTTAGATTAAAACACAAATGAAGTTTTAGTAATCTCTTAGATTCCAGCTTCTTCATAGTGTGTAAAGATCTTAATTTATGAAATGTTCACCACTCTCTAGCTTGCTCCTCAACAGATGTGACTTGATCCCTCTGTGCCAAAATTGTGCCTTGATTTATCTGTTTTTAGTGTGAAAGGATGTCAGGACCATGGTGGGAAGGTCGCTGAAGACTTGTGAGTTTCCAATCCAGGCACATTTTCTAAGTCACCAAAATGCTGCCTTGTATTCTTTGAAAATGATCAGAAAGGATTTTCTCTGTAAAATCAAAACTCGTACCCCATATTTTTGTATTGCACACAAATATGTTTCTTCAGTGTTATAGGAGCCACATAATTTAAAGTCTGAAGCAAAGAAATAGCTGGTTTTAATTAAGAAATTAATTTGCATTAGTTTTACCTCAAACCTAAAATTCTTGAAAAATGACATTTTAACTGCTTCAGTTTCAGAGATAACCAGGGCACCTTACTTATTCCCAAGTTTGGTGAGCTCTGCCTGGGAGTTTGTCCTGCTGTGGTTGCTTGTTTTAGGAGATGTCTGAGTAACATATTAATGGCTCCTGTTCGATAGAACCACATTCCAAACATGTTTGATCTTGTGTTAGCATGTGAAGACTGATCATAGACCTTTAAATGTTCAACTAACTCCTCATGCTATTATCAAGATAGTTTGGGATTTTTAAACTGAAGTTACTGAGATGTGAGTCAATGCCCTATTTTGTTGATACTGGAATAATATATCTGACAAATATTGTAAAAACAAATCAAAGCAAAATTTGGTCTCTTCTGGGTATTCTGAAAGGCCATTTCTTTACATTTGATTCTGTCTTTTCATGTATTTCCCAAGAGATCTGCATAGCTATTTATATTCGTATTTCTGTAGTCTTTCTTTTGGTTAGCCCAAGGTTTAAGTGTTATGTTCATTCAACTTGGTAATCTTTGGTTCTTAGTGGGATTGCATGAAAAAACACACAAACAACTCTTTCTCACGTTTGAGCACTCTGAGTAACAACTCGCAGTTGGTACTGTGAAGACAGAAGATCTCCTGATGAAAGTATCTCATTGTCATCTCTGAAATGCAGTTACAGCCCCAGAGAATGTGGAGGCAGCATTGTCTCATTGAAGTATAAAACCAGCTAGATCACTGCTTTTGTTTATGGTTTTATAGCTAAATACTAACCTTTATTACTACTTCCACACCTTGTTCCTTCACACCCAAGGCTGAAATAGGCCATGTTTGTTTTGGTGGTTTTGTTTGTTTGTTTGTTTGTTTGTTTGTTTGTTCTGAGTTTTTTTCACTTTTCCAGGGTTTCTTTCTTCAGTGCTCGTGCTAAGCACACATAATCTTTTACAATGGGAAGTTTGCTGATTCCTTTTTGTAACTTCCTGTTGGTTCCCATGAGCTTCACGGACAAAGACTTTTACTAATAATGTCATACAAACTTCATCTTCAGCTGATGGGAGTGTTTTAAAAATTAGGAGCAGAAAAAATTATGTTAACAAAGCATATTTACTTTTAGTCGTGATAAGTGCTTTATGATCTGGAAACAGTCAGATTTTATCATTGAGAATGAATTGTTGAGCACAGCAGTATTACTAGTTAGGAGGTAAAATTGATCTGGAAAAAAAATAGTTTGCATTATCAGTTACTTTTCTGTCAACCTTCTATGTCTCTTGATCAAGAAACAAAGTCCTTGGGAAATGAATGTACAAAACAAATGTCTGTTGTACAGCAAGATGTTCTTTAATTTACTTCCTTTTGTTTAAAAGGGATGTCTGTTTAGCACATTGGTTTAGATATGATTTAAAGCAGTTGACATGACAGATTGAAAACTTAAAATGTAGCATGAATAATACACAGTAAATTTATGTTGGGATGTTTTTATTCACTAGGGAGCCCTGAATAAGTTAGTAGCACTTGCAGCCACAACTTGTATACAGGGGAATAATTTGTATTTATTCCTTTCTTCCATGGAGCTAACTTATTTATATCTGTGTATATATATATATATACACATATATGTATGTATATGTTTGTGTGTGTATATATATGCATGATATATGAGTATGCGTATATGTATATGCATATAGTCAGCTGAGATTCACACACACACAAAATCCATGCAGTTTATTAACAGTTAGCATATCATCTCTAAATGGAGCTTACTGCAATTTGAGATGTGCCCTGCTAGGAGCTAATGAGCAAACTCCTGCCTAATATTGACAATTAATCAGGCATAAAAGCATCTAGGATCAGGACCCATTGCCAAGCATAGAAGACTCATACAGACTTCAATGAAACATGATATGTGAACAAATTTGTCTAATTGTATATCAGTCCTATGAACAAATTCCCACCAAAACACTTAATTATCCACAGTACAGAAGCAATGCATCTATCTCAGAATGTTACTGGCTTTTTGGTTTGTTGTAAGCCATTTACCGTAACTAATAAATTGAAGGAAGTATCATTATGTTTTCTTGCCAGTGTTCCTATTTTAATTGGCCGTGTATACTTGAGCCAATATCTGTGCATTGACTAGAGCAACTGAGTAATGATTGCACAATAAAAAATGATCACTATTGGCTGAATACTTTTCTTCTGTTGATGTGGGAAGATTTGCTCTCAAACTGATAAAATTAATCTCAAAAGTCAAAAAAAATTCCCCAGACTAACAAAGTTTCAAAGTAAAAGGTTCAGCCTTACAGTTTGTAATAAAAGAATAAAACATTATTGCTAATAGGGAAAACATGTAATTGTTCAGATTCTGTGAGCTTAACACTGCTAAAAGATCTGCTATACAACTTTTTTCTTCTACTATAAAAACTGTGCACTATTTTCTAGTTTAAAATCATGGTACAGGTTTTTTTTTTTAGCAACATCAATAGAAAGCCTGTTATGACACACAACAGAAAACCACTTGAAGTATTGCTGTTACTCACGACAGAAGAATGATTTGTGCAAAGATAAGATGCTTTGGCCTTGAGACACACATGAGTAAATTGGGTAGTTTTCCTAAGAAGCATTCTTGTTGAACTGTTTTCCTTTTCCATTTCAGTTGACAATATGGATCTGTAGTATATTGTTGGATCTGCTGTGTGATAACACAACAAAGCCTGTGTTCTGCTCTCAGCAGTGCTATTTATACCTTGTAACATTTTTCAAAGTACTACTTTACTGTTCTTCCTCTGTTCAAAATAAAAAAAAAAAACCCAACCAAAACAACACAAGATAACCTGTTCACAAAACAGATAAATAAATAAATAAATAAATAAATAAATAAAAACAGCTATAAGTCAGATTCAAGCCTGGATACTTCCCTGACAGTGAAGCTCATTTTTCAGTTGATTTACAGAGGAAGAGCTGTATCTTGCAAGTGATGTAATATGAGCCAGAGTCCACCCTTATAACTGGAGAAGGCAAGAGTTACTCAGATCTTTTTCTTAAGCCTATTACTTTGAATGGAGAGCCAAGGGCTGTCTCTGGAATTGGGCTGAGGGTTGATGAGTAGCTACTATCCGAAAATCTCCACACCCGTGAGGGCACAAGCTGCAGTCTCAAGTGGAAGGCAAGAGAAGTGAAGGAATCAGGCTAAGCATCTCCTAATTTTTATTTGAAGATGGCTGATAGTAAGAAAGCTCAGTATGACTGCTGAGCTTTCATATTGAAGTGTATCTTCATGTGGTCTCTGGGTGAGACCCCTCTGTCCTGGATGCCAATCAGTTGTGATCAGCCAGGAGCTGAAGTGATACTTACTCATTGCTGGGAATCAGGGAAAGAAGCAGGAAGAGATTTATGCTAGGCAACAGCACAAGGCTTAAGTCATCCCTAGGCAGCAAAGAGAAGGAAAATAAAAGGCTGCTTAAAAATTTATTACTGGTTATTTTGGAATATATGGGTCACCAAACCCAAAACAGGACTAAGCATGAGTTTCCCTTATATTCAGGATTTACATTTTCCTGGTCAGCACTGAACTGTTTGGCAATGGCTGGCTTTTAATATTGACCATTTTGTGCGAGTCTATGATGTGTCTGTGCATGTCCATGCCTCACCTAAAAATCAAAAAAATGTGATGGCCACTTGTAAAATGATGAATTTCTCTTAAAGTTACAGTACACAGTGAGATTACAAATCAGTAAAAGATATATCCAATAACTTATATTGGGGAGTGGGTGTGTGTTTATTATTACCATTATTATTATTTCCAGTTTTTCTAATAGGCAAGGGAAAGGAAAAAAAGAAAGAAAAAAATTGAGAAAGAAAGAAAAAAATTGAGGAAGAAAGAAAATGCAACACTTCGTTAATTGACTGCTGCTTCCTTTAGCATCCCAATATCCTGATAAAATGGCTGGATAGCCTCTGTGGCTTCAATATAGATAACATGCTTTTTGCAGCACAGAATGATTTTTTTTTTTTTTTTTAATGAGTGTAGGAAAAAAATCATATGAAGGACATAATATTCTCGGGTATAAACTTCGGAAGATGGGTTATCTTTCTATTAAGGACATCTCTCATTTTCTATAGATAGATAATTTCCTCTCTTTTTGAAACATTATTTGTCTTGGCTAATCATAATAAAAGGGAAATATATTAACAGCTGTACTGTCATAGATCTGCTTTTCTCTTAATTCATAGTAAATCAGCAGTTTCATGGATAATTTGCTACACCCAAAGCATGCAGACATGGAAATACAGCCATCACAGAAAATTTTCTGCTGTAAGGGATAGGAAGAAAAATGCTGCTAAAATCAGACGTAGCACCTTTAAGCTTCTCTTGTTTTCTTGCTATCTTTCCTAAGTAGAGTCTTTAGAACTCATGGTATCTCTCAAAACAGTAAACATTATTTCTTTCTCACCATTAACAGTCTTCCCTCACCAAACTCCCAGTTTTACAATTAGGAGTCAAGACAAAACCGTGCTAGGTTTAGATCTCTAGGGTAGCACTCTAAGGGAGGAGATTGCTGTAACTTTGATCTCCCCTTAATTCCCCCTGCAGCTCATGTTACTTTGCTTTAATTTTTTGGCATGGTCACACTAACTAGGACCACACTAACTTAAAAAGGAAAAACGGCCTTTGCCCAGCCCTAGGTTGCTCAATTTTTTCTACTTGCTCACCCTCTTATCCATTTGGAGTATCTGAATGGAAAATATTGAAAGCAGTTCTGTAACACACGTGTTGCAATTGAAAAACAAAATACCTGTGACAGTACCTGTGTGTATATATACGTATAGGTACATGTAGATATATAATAATAAATACATATATATCTATAAAATACATGTAAATGCATATATCAAGTTGAAATTTCAAGACATCATTGAATGATTCTGTTAATTTGTGCCTGGCTTTTTTTTATTATTATGCTAATATATAAACATTTTTAAATGTTTTATAAAATTCTTTGACAATTGACTCTTCACCCTGGTTCCAGATTCAGGCTCACTGGGACAGAGCAATGATGTCAGAGTAGGATGGTCACATCACTGCAGATGTGAAGATGTGAAGCAGGTGACATCAAGGTGAGGAGCAGATCATCTTCCTCAGTGCTTGGGAGCTGTCTGATGTTCCTGGGAGAACAGTCCTCAATGCAAAGAATTGTTTGAAGAGCTAAAAATTTTTAGCAATTGAAAGCAAACATTTGAAAATCATTTTGGGATTTTTTTTTTTTTTTTTTTTTCACTTTTCTGTCAGAAAATTAATAAAAAGAAAAATCAGGGAAAGAAATCCTATGTCAGCAATGTTTATGTTTCAAAATATGCTTGCCAGCGGGTGTGAGCCTGAGCTGTTTTTGAGCCTTGTCTCCAGGCTCTATCAGTCTTGAAGACTGATGTGGAGCTACATGTGAGGCCTGGAGACAGAGAATTGCAGTGCCTACCTGCACCAGCCAACAGATTTGGGATACCTTTATTATTATTATTAACAGGACAACTGTTGAGTCACCTGGTGCATTATACTTTTTTGCCTGTATGCACTGGTGACACTCAGCTTTAATTTTCTATTTCTTAATTTTGCTTTTTAGTTTTGCCTCAAATCATTAGTATTTAGAGGTGAAGACCTGAGCATGTTGCTTTTACTATCTAATAATGGTTAGTCAATATAAGATACAACTTCCCCTGCTAATTTTCCCTTGAAAAGCAACAGAAGCACTGTCTCGTTAGGATACCTACTGACTCATCCTGCCTCTTTTCAAGACAACATAGAAATAAGCCATGAAGGTAATGCATAGGTGAAGTGACAAATTTTTGAGATAGCTACAGTTTGATACATACAAAAGTTCTTGGACTCTGAAAGGAAAAATAATTTCCCTCCAGACTAGTGAGCTTCTTTGGAGAAGCCACTATAGTACAATACTTTTATCCGGCAACACAATGTGTCTGTTTCTCCAGAAAGCCTTCAAGTAGAGTCCTAACTGAGAGTTTGGAATAAAAAATGTAAGTAGTCATGGGATTAGAGGCGAAGTTCTTTCCTGAGTTTCAATCTCATTAAAAGGGAGAAAAAATAAAGCTTAGAAAAAACTGAATCAAGGTGGAAGGGGGATTTAGAACCAAATCTTGCTCCTGCAGACTCTTTTCCTTTGAGCTCAGTCTGTAGTACATGGTCTTCAATTACACTACATGTGTTTACAATGTTATGTATATATAGTTTGCTGCTTTGTTATTTTCAATTTTTTTATCTATTGCACCTTTATCACAATATGATACTGTTAACAACCATAGAGGAAGAAATTAGTTAAATTGCTGACATAGTTAAAAAGAACTGAAACTTTTTTAGAAGCATTTATGAGGTTCCTTCATTGCAGAAGTTCAGAAGACTGCTTAAAAGAAGGTGGTACTGTTTGTACAAATATTCAAAATTCTAATAGTCAAAAGTACAGAATAGTAAGAGAGAGGTAGTTGCAGAAGACAGCATAAAACTGGGCTTTAGTTCCTGAGAGAGACTATGAAATACAAATCATGAAAACTTTGTAAAGGGGAAATCTAGCTTTTTTAAATAAAACTTCATAGTAACACAGTCACAATTAAAATAAAATGTAAATTTCATGTTTATGTGCCTTAGAGAAAGATACTAAGAAGTTAATAAGAGAAACAATCTGTGTTAGCATTCATTGCAGTGAAATACCATTTTTTTTCCTAAGTTAGAATTATCAAGGAATGTGTTGTAAGTCTGAGGAACATCATTTTTCGTTACATATCTGCCTTTTCATATGATAAATAACTTTTTAAAAATTTATATAAGTTATGCTTGTAAATATCCTTTAAATAACCTTCAAGCATTTCTTCCATATTTTGAAGATAAAGGAGAAACTTGATTTTGATATTTTCCTGATTTTAAATGACATACAGAAAAATGTGTATATATTTCATGGTTTAAACATGTATAAGCTTTACATTTTGTTTTTAATGAGGACATTAGAAGCAAAAATGACATGTGTTGTGCAATGTTGCTGCTACAGAAGTAGAAAAGAGAAAGAGCACAAAATTCAAGATTCCTGTCAGTGATAATTTGATTATTTTGGTGTTTTGGAGATGAACATTACTAATTGTGAGTGTAGCAGAGCAGCAGCTAAAGGCAGGAGGATGCTGCTTTGGCCTTGAGTGGGCTATTGGAACCACTGTTCCAAGTTGACTTTCAGTGGGTGTGCCCTTTGTATGCAAGAAAAGCCAGGTGAACCTCACCTCCCTGCCCACCTGAATCTTTGCACCACTGGAAATGGGTGACTAATAAAAAAACCCATCAGCCAGAAGCAGGGCAAAGAGGGGAAAGAGCTGGAATAAGAAAAGAAGCGACCATAACAGCTGTTCAGCAAAGTGTTCCTTACCCACCAAATCCAATTGCATGTAATGCAACAGCATAAGCATAAATCCAAACATTTGGAATATTTATCGTAAAGGCCATTTAATGTTGCTCTTTTCTTTTAACTTTCTTTTAAAAATTGTTGTTGACTAGAGCTGATTCCATTTAAAATTATGTGATTTCGACTTGAAGAAGTGATCCAAAGTTATTTATTAATAGCAGAAGATTCAATAGAAGTATTTGTTGCTCACCCCATTGTAACAGAAGGTATATTTAATTCATCCTTTATGAAAATACAGGGAAAGCAAGTAGAATTTTTAAATAAAATTTCTTTAAGTCAAAATAGAAGCTCCCTCAACTTATCCTTTCATGAAACAACTGTCCATGTCGCTATTTTGGTTTTGTTAATGTAGATTTTGCATTTAAAGTTTCTGGGTTCAATTGTTCAACAAGTTCTAGACAACAACTTAGAGGAGATTGGAGAGAATATATTTTCTCTCCCTAAAATTATCCAGTCAAAGCTGGCTGCAACAAACTTCCTTGCCCCTTTTTAGAAACAAAAATCACCTTTGGGCCAAGAAAAAGAATATAAAATTCCAGACCCTGAGGAACTGATTGAGAAAACTCATAACAAGTGAAATAGGTGAAAAAACCAACATTTCCCAAGTCTTCCAGAACTAGTGGGGAAAAAAAAAATTCTGTGTGTATATTAAAAAATCTTGCAAAAACATATCCAAATAATCATGTCAAATATAATTTCTCATTAGCCTTATATAGGTAAAAATGTTTAGCAACACTAAACAATAAGGTATTCAAAATATAGAACATCTAGTTTAATGCAGATTAATTTTTAACAAGAATTCCTATGCAGTAGGCAGATAGTTCCCACATTCCATTGTGATTGACAAGCCTGACATATGGAATAGTTCACAAATTCCCAGGTGACTGACAGATGGAGAATAGAAAGGCGGATAAAGTTGCCTAGAGAGCTGAGGACGATTTCATATTCAGCGGTTTTGATCAAAAGGATTCCAGATCTCACACTAAATTTAGCACCGCTGGCAATTAGTGCATGATTTATTCAGTCCTTTCATTTGCTGGTTGACAAATGGAAAACAAGCACAAAATTAAAAATAAGTTTATTTCCAGCATTTCGGATATTTAAAATGTGTGTGTCTTTGTTTGCACATAAATTAACATGAGATGAATTTATAGTGAGATTAAATCTGAAATGGAGATGCAAGCAATAAATAAGAGCTTTTTTATGTATCTTTCAGGCAGAACAGGTGTTTGAATTAAGAAATACTAATATGTTTAGCAGCATGACTCCACCTTTAGCATTAGGGAGTTGATGTTTCCCTAAATTTAGAATAATCTTTCCACAATTTAAGATTCTTTCATAAGCTTCCAGCATAGGTGACCATCTGTAAGTCAATACTAATGCTTTTTAAACCAATAATAATAAAGAAAAGCTATCCCCATGCTTTTTGAACACAACTGAAGAACTGCATTTTTCCTACTGATGTGTCTGCATAATTCTTACAAGTGGCAGTTAAACACAAACACAGAGCAAGGGAGTCTTCCCAGTAGTGGAAAACGTCATTATTTATGAAAAATGAAAGGAAACTCTTCAGATTTGCTAGTAAAACTTGTTGAAACTAGAATCCAATTTCTCATCCATTCTATTTGCTTTGGAGTGAAGAGTCATTTCCTCCAAAACAATGAATTCATATGAGCCTTTTGAATAGAATATGATTTTTATTTCTGAAGTGGGGCAATATCTCATCCGAAAATGGGGAGGACAGTGTGGTATTCCATTCCTGGGGGAAGCTATGGTCTGGGAAATTTCAGGTGTGTGCTTTCAATGGAGAAAACAATCTATAAAGAATGATGAGAAATGTTCATTTCTAAATCTAACCCTGAATTTAGTGAGCTTGTGCTTTTCTTCTGAGGGATAATGCAGGCAACAGAAAATTCTGGGTATGTCTTTTAAACCCCAAGTACAGTTCTAAATGGTTTGTGGAAAATACCATATTTTGTAGCCTGTAAGGCTGTAAGCCTGTAAGTCTACAAAAGGTTCTTTCTTTTTGCAACAAATAGAGGGATGTTAAGTTAATCTGAATGCAAAGAAAGCCCAAACAAAAAGTTGCTGCTCTTAGTAAAAAAGTGATAACTACTGATGGTAAAAGTTTTAAATCCTGAGACTTAGAAAACTGAGAATAAAACCTTCATGCCATCATTTTAAATTATTTTTTAACAACTTGCACTATTAATTTACTTTTTTTTTTTTTTTTTTCTGGCTTCAGAAACCTGTAAATAGTAACATACAGTGGTGCAGTAGCTACACCTGTCTCCTAAGAGAGAGACACGTTTCCAAAATCTCTGTGAAAACTCAGTTCATTGCTTTAGGAAGTCATTGAGCTAGCATGACACTAGCATAGCCCAGGCTGAGGAGCACAGCACACTTTGTGTTTCCCTGTGCACTGTTTCCCATCTTCACAAGAACTTGTGGTTTATTATTACCATTTTCTCCTCCTCTGGATATTTCTTCCTCGCTCCCAGCAGCAACCCAAAGTAATTCCCAGGCAAGCAGCCTCAGAGCAGATTTTTTTTTTGTTTTACAGAATTCCCTCTCCACTCCCCTCAAGCACTAGAGCAAAACAAAATCATTGTCTCTCCATAAATGTGATTCCTCTCAGATTTTTTGCACCTCTGAAACACAATAGCTGTCTCCCAGCTCCTCCCATTCCTCTAGACTTATTTCCACATTTAAGAGGAAAACAAAACAAAACTAAACAAAACCACAAAAAAACCTAAAGAAACAAATGAAAAACAAAAAAAAAAAACAAACCAGAAAAAACCCAGTAACTGTTGCATTCGCAGCACGTACAGCTGGGTGATCTAGATAGCAGCATTTGAGTGAATGCATGGAATGCCCATATTTCTTGGGGTGAAGGAGAACATCTCACAGAGAAAATATGTATGGTAGATTGTCCCTAGCAAATCTAGGAAGATAGACTTTTTGTCTACTTAAGTTATGGTATTTCCTCTACCTACTCCAGATCCTAAAAGATGAACGTTTGATTCACTGGATCACTGGGATTTACCCATATCTGAAACTCACTTGGTCCAAAATAGTTTTCTTCTTCTTTAGGGACAGTAGAGAAGGCAGCAGGAATGAAAAGGGAAGTACCCATGCACTCACTAAACCCTTCCAATTGGCCAAGAGCCTGGAATATCTTCTCCACTTGGGAAAGGTAGAGAGCAGACCTGCATCGTTGTTCTTTCCTCTGTCACATCTAAGCTGCAAATGTCACTATCTTTCAAAACAAAAGGCAGTCTGCTTTAATGGGCAAAACCATCCAGCTGCCATTGTGCAGGAGACTCTAACTGAATGGTAACTGTATCACTATTTTCAAGATGTGCCTGTTTTGCTCTTTCCAGTTTTTCTTTGTATCCTTCTTATTTTTTTTCTCTCTTTCTGACAAACAGGAGGGCAGTGCTTACTGGTTTCTGCTAAGAAACGTCTCCTTCTACTACACAGCTACACAGACTAAAGACATGCATTTAAAATGTAATGTGAAATTCTGTAAATTCAAATTATTCCAGGCAGGTTGGATCCAATCCAGACACTGGATTTTTTATGCTTCTGTCCTGTGGTTACCAGTGCTTCAACATTCTTCATTATACTGTGATGAGTGTTGTTGCTAACTTTGTGCTAGTATACTAGGTAGAGAGTTTTGCTGACCTGGAAGTGGAGTTGATCCAACTTTTATCTCTTTTTTCTTGCCGCCATCACTATGAGTCATCTCAGAGACATTAAGGAGTTCCCAATACACACATTATGGTGGGTTTTTTTCATATGTGTTCTTTATTAGCCAGATTTTAAATCCTTGAGCTAAAGATATGTCTTATTCACCTTTTTTGGTGAGGCCCTGCACCTAATGAGGGCATGATCACACCAGAGTTGGCTGTGAAGTAAAAGAGGAATCAGAGAGGCAAAGTATTTGTCTCCTTGTGAGTTGCTTTTGTTGCACTTGAGAGAATACTGAAAACCAATACTTCATTTCCTTCCTGCATAGCTCAGATAGTTCATTTGGTGAATTGTTTACTACATTGACAGTTTTCACATGGCATTGTTACTTTGCCATGACTAAACGCTTAGATAAGATGCTAGGAGAGT
Source organism: Illadopsis cleaveri (assembly GCA_013399915.1). NCBI lineage: Eukaryota > Metazoa > Chordata > Aves > Passeriformes > Timaliidae > Illadopsis > Illadopsis cleaveri. The sequence goes on along the minus strand of VXBB01013886.1, from coordinate 843,501 downwards.
AATGAAGAGAGTGAATTCACTGGTAGCAAAAAAAATCAGATTTGAGTCACATCTTCATGAATCTGTCTTTCATTATTTGACCAGCTGGAGTTTATATCCATCACTATTTTAGCCTCTGCTGATTTTTCACTTCATCATAATGTTTTGGTTAAATTCAGTAATCCTCTTTCTGGGCCAGATTCTGCTTTCAATTATGTTAGTGTAAATCTAGAAGAACCTCACTGAAGGACAGTATGGTTATTTTTATTTATTCCAGGGTAACACAAAATGGAGACTGGCTGCTCTACATGTGCTCCTAGGTCCCTATATTAATCTTTAAAATCTCTTTATTTGTTTACAGACACAGCATTTTTCCCCAAAAGCCTTTATCACTTGCTCTGTGAGTGTTGTAAGGAAGGAGAGAAGTGTTCTTCCCTGATATTTTTTCTTAGCCCTTTTATTTTTCTCTCCAGACACTATATTATGTGTTTAACTACTTAATATTATTTCCTCCCTGTCCACCCATCTGTTTATTTTAGTTGCTTCTTCCTCTTGGCTGGCTTCTGTATAGACTCTCCCCATATGCCTGCTAGGAATGTGAATGAATATGATTAACAAGCACTGAAATGCACAAATAAGATCTTACTCGAAACTCTGTTTCAGGATCTGCGTATGGTGGGTGTTTCAGATCGTGTCTGCTTCTCAGCACATTAAATATCCTGAACACAGGTATGCAGACAAGAGCGAGTCCACACGGTGAGACGGTGTTTCCTTGCAACTGATGAGTAAGTCTTGTGAAGTGATCCTTTCTGCCTAATAACCCTCTTTGTGCACTGTAGCAACAGTGGCTAACAGCTCTACAGAGAAGCATGTGCTGTGCATTTGCATCTGTGTGGCAGATAGGCAGAGCGGAGTCCTGCCAAAGCCTCTGGAAGTGTCACATCTTACATGGGTGTTGCAACTTCCTCTGCCTCTGCACAAGCCCTACCGCTGTTGAATTCTTCCAGAGTTCTGCTGGCTTTTACACATATAATTTAATCCAGTGTTACTTCTCTGCATGAAAGTACCCTGTGGAGTTCTGCTTACTGAGGGCTTCCTGTTGTATCAGAAGCTGCAGCAATATGCCAGAGACCTTAAGAGTCTTTGTGATGAAGCAACAGGTTGAGAGAGCTGAGAAATAAGACTGTGGGAAAAAAAAGATGGCAAAGATGAAACTTACCAAAGCTTAGAATAACGAGTGCTATGACTGGGAATAGCTATCAGCTCAGCAAGTTATGCAAAATAAATCCTGAACCCACGTACCTTCCTTTCTGAATGCCCTATCCGAATCATCTTAAGGCTGATTTTCTGAATTATTTAGCTGTATTTAGCAGATCTTTCTCATTTGTGGGCAATCACAAAAAAACATACAAAAAGAAAGTTTTCTGCCAGGTAAGGGGAGCTTCAGATCCCAAGCTAGCTCCCTTGTTTCAACATTAATACTCAGTCAGCATATAGCTGTTACTCATGATCTTTCTGTCCCAGGAAATGGCAGTACCTGTCTTTCATGCACTTTGAACTTATAGCTGGACAAACATGTATAGACCAAATAGAAGCAATATGTATCTATTTTTCAGTTTGACCAGGAATTTGAAAAGGATTCATCTTCATTTGGCCTGAAAAATCTGTTTGTAGAGGTGCTGCTGTAAGTGGTCAATTCCTCGATTTCTTTGGATAATACTGGAAAACCCTCACTACAAATAATTTCCAGTGATTATTGATTTACATTTTCACAGTAAATATATTTGACTGTGATTGCATCTTCTTTGTGCTTGAAGTCTGCAAGTCTGGTTTAGTCTTACTGGCACCACTGCTTATTGAAAAAGACCTTTAAAAGCAACTGTTGCAGAGTGCTTATACTCGGAAGCCCAATCACAAGGGCCACAGCCATAATCCAACAGCAACACAGAAATGGTGCCAGCAGGCTTACGACTGCGCACTGTTTGACTCCACAACTTAAACAGAAATCCAAAACCATGAAATGTTTGTCTGTGTTTGAGGGGACAGTGCGTGTATTTAATAGATATAAAAGAAGGTAACTAATAAAAAATACTATTTTCCTGAACAGAATAGGAAGTGAAATTAATTAAACATACTATTCACCAATGAATGAGTCCTATGTGTTGATCAAATTCCAGAATAGGCCCAGTGAAAACTTGGCAGAAATCCAGGATTCAGTAGGACCTCGGTTCTCCAACTGTGTGTGAGTCTGAGTAGGTGTGGAGCTCCATTGACAGGGCTCCCAGCCTGCTGCACAGTATGGACCTTTGGAAAGAAAACTTGTGTGCATCTGAGTATGTGTAACTGGTTACATATTTGGAACCCAGATTTTATCATTAATAATAAAGTCAGAGCTAAATGGTTGGTGATAAGTTGTTGAAATTCAGAGGAAGAAATTTGAAAACATATGGTAAGATTTGGTTGAAATCCAATGGAATAAAGTAATTGAATTTTGTACAAAGGCCACAGAAGGGAAATGGAAAATGTGCAATGATAAATTAATGTGTGGCCAAGGGTTGTATGTCCTATCTAGCAATATATACACTAGAAAGTAAAAAAGGTCAAAGTGGGTAAATAAAGACGTGAAAAAGTAATTAAGGGTTGAGACACAGGCGTATGTAAGGTATAAAACACCCAGGTATGAGAGAGATCTGGGAGTATTAGAGAATGAATTTCACAAAAAATTATGAGGAATGCAAAGGTGAAAAATGAAATGAGGATCACAGAAAAGTTTAGACATACATTAAGGCATTTTTCAAGCATCTAAGGAATGGGAGGTCAGTGAAGGAGGCAGTAGTGCCTCAAAGAGAATAGAAGGATAATTTATTGAGAGGTATACGCTTTAGAAGAATTAAATGTTTTCTTTGATTTATTGTTCATAAAAGGAATGGAGGACATATGCCAGGAATAGACAAATACCAAAGGAAAAGAAGTTCACGCCAGAATTAAAAAAATCAGAAATCTTTGGCATAGGCTCTCAGCTTGTGAAAATCTGCCAAGTTCCCTTGCCCTCAATAGAGCCAGTTAACCCATTAAGGTGGTTAGGAGACATTTATCTCATATTTCCCAGTTCTACTTCAAATACCTTAGTGAAGTATACAAATGGTTTTATATTTTTTTTTCCTTTCTTTTCACTGATTTGGCTAGTAGCTTGTTGCATGGGCTTCAGAGTAGATTTTCCATTCCATAATTTATTCACTGGATAAAGTTATTTAGAACTTGAGGATACTAGCTATATGTTTGATGTATTGCTTTGCATCATAGTTCTGATGATGAGTAATATACAAATAGAAAAAAATAGCCATACTGTTTCAGACAGGGAATGACAAAAATGAAGAGACTATTTTGGCCAATAGTAGACCAATATGATTTATTTGGTACAGAATATGTTTTCCTTCTGGCATTTTCAGTATAGGGACTGACTCTGTGAGCCTGCAAGTTTGATAGTGTAACACTTCATCTGTGAGCAGTGAGACGTGTGACAGTGGAAGAGCAAGTAAGAAGTTCTGTAAAAGAAGATTCCTGTGTGAATTTAACAATTTTTGGTAGCACATTTAATGAGTCATCATACTGACTCGTAGGACTTCAGAATTCCATAGCCTGTCAGGATCAGACATGCTTCAGTACCCCCTGAGAATCCAATGGCAGAGCAGTTCTAGCACTACGTTTAGTTTAGTGCCATGTGTGCAGCAAGAAGTGTCTTCTTTTTTCCATCAGTCCTGCTGCTAATGTTGGATGGAGATGAATCTTTTTCTTGTGACCAAAATCCTGGGGATTTTTCTGGTTTCCTTCAGCATGTTCATTTTCACAAAGCTCTAAACTTAGCCTCCCACTGAAAATCATGGTGCTTTTTTCTATATTTTCTTGTTATCATTTTGGCGGATTGCCTTAGGTAAAATATTTCTATTGAGTAGTAATTATTAAAATCCTGATGCCAGTGACATGTTATTGCCATACAGGAACCTGTAGAAAAGCACTTTGTGTTGACACCTGGGTCAGGATTTTGCAGTCGCTGGGTTGGTGAGGGGCAATTTGAGCAGGGAGGAGGAGGGCAATCCTAGAAACTTAACACAGTTGCTTCCAGTTTTATTTTACTTCCTTTAGGTACTCAGTGGGAAGGCAACGACAGAGCTACCTTGCTTGCTTCCATTTAATAATGCAAAAAAATTTTTGAACCAATAAACAGAGCAAGCAGAAAAAAGTGTTCTGCAGATGAGGCATTGCCAGTAACAAAATGGAAATCTACAAGCCAAATTTTTTGTGAAAACATTTTAATCGTTTTCATACAGCTCTAAAATTAGCCCCAGTGACAGAAAACGAAACTTAGTTAATGTATTTGTAGCTCTAAGGTGCACTGATTTATTTATGAACAGTGAATATTTTATGAAGTTGAATGAGTATTGCAAAAAAGAAGATGAATATTCACTTCAGTTTTAGAAATGAGTTGTTGTGTTTATACATTTTCTATGATTACTTCCTATGAACCTTCTAGTGATTGAAATACAATTCCCTTGAACTGATATCAAACTGTACTGTCTGAGGGCACTCAACGATAGTGGGTATAAAACTCAGCCTGAATGAATCACCTAAGGAGCTGACCCCAGTCATCTCAGTTAGGATAAGGCCACATGCAAATGTACTGAGTAGATTTGGAAACATACTTTCTAGCAGAATGCTTGTTTGTTTATTTTCCATTGAAAAATCCTATTTAATCAGCATAAAACATTTTGAGTAAGGCAATTTTATTTCTTTAAAAATTTCATTTCAAGAAAAAATATTTCAGTAAGGTTGAAATATTCTGGTTTAGCATTTTCACACTGCAAAGTTTTGTTTTTCTAAACTTTTGAATTACTTCCCATGTAAAAATTATTCTTTGTATATTACCCAAATCAGTTGCATATAGGAGAAAAAAAAAGCTAATCAAATCCCTATTTTTAAAAAAAATACTTTTGACATCATTAAAAAAAACAAACCCCTCCTGGAAGTTTCGGATCTTTCAAGTCATTATTGACCACATTTGTCACCATTTGTACACTTTCAGGGAAAAAAAAAATAAAGATTTTTTTTTTAAGGTATAACATTGGTATTCAAGCTGATAAATATATTCTCCATATGTATGATCATGTGTGTGTTTATGAAAAACCTCCCAGAAAAATTTTTTTTGACAGGATGTCAGTCAGAGCACAGTGTTTTTTTCTTACTAGGTCAAATATTTAAGGGCTTTTCAGATCAATAAAGCAGAGGCAAACTCTATTGAAAGAGAAACTTTTTTATAGGAGCGAATGAAGTGAAGACTGGTTATGGATGCTTTTTCAATGAATTAGGATGTCCAAGAAAAGGACTTCCAGCAAAGGAAATTTTGGTAACGTGTATTTTTTCTCCAGCACAGTGCTCACAAACAATGATATAATTCATCTGACTCCAAAGTTTTTCTCCCAGCACACCACTTTTGTGCATCATATCAAAAGACTACCAACAGTAAAATCATAGACAACATATATGTCCATTTGCCCATACCATGGTAAAATCATGGTGAAATATCAGTCACCCTGGCATCAGTGTGGAGTGAAGGGCTCAGGCAGCACTGTCCAAATGCTTTTTGCTGAAGAGCATGTTGTTTGGGGTTTGTTTCTTGACTACTTGAGGCAAAGAAAATCTTTGCACAGTCTCTCAGTGCTTTTTGACAAGGAGAATTTCTAAAATTACTTGATGAAATGAAGATATAGGAAAAAGTTAAAAGTGAGAAGCACGCAGGGTTTGATGTCAAGAACAATGTGCATCTAAAACATGCAAAAAAGGAAAATATTAAAGACTGTGGCCTGTCCTTAAAATTAAAAATTAAATTGAAGATCCTTGTCTTAAACAGTGGAAGCAGGGAATGATTCTGTATGACAAGGTTATGGATATTGTCCCTCCAAGACCCTGAGGTGCAAGATCAGCAGTGCCAAGCAAGCTTTGCCTCTAATCTCACCACCAGAGTGTTTCTCCAGCTCTGGAACACACTGGCCCTTCGGTAAAATGAAAACTAATCTGAGATTTCAAGATTAATCTTTCTTAGCACCTTTTTTTTCAAAGTTGTCTACACCATAATTTTCTGTGATGCCCTGATAAGGATACATCACTACAAAGGGAGTAGGCTGGACTTCCTCAACATAGACCTTCAGTTGAATCTCTATTTATGGTAAAAATAGAAAAGGTGCACCATGTGTTGACCTTGGCCACCAGCCTGTTAGTCAGTATCATCCTGGTAGAGACATCTTAATAGATATGATCATCAAAAAGTGGATTATGCAGCTGAACTCTGCTCCAATGCTGAAGCATTCAAAATCTGTTTGGAAAAGTGTCAGCAATATTGTGTTTGTATCCACAAGACGCCCCTGGCAGAAGATTCTTCACAGGTTATTATGCTATCACCGGAAACGAATTGTCTGAAACAAACTCAACTTCTTTGAAACACCCTAGTCTGAATTCTCAGTAGGTATTGAGACTAGTTTAGCAGCTTTGTTCCATCTAACTTACAGAAAGAGAAAGACAGCTTTTATTTCTGGGCAGAGGGCTGCATGAAATTTTTCATTGATTGCAGTTTTGGTGGGGTTTTTAGCTGTGCTTTAATAATGAAAGTTTTTAAGTTTCTTTAGAAATAGCTGATAAAATCCTGTGCATTGTTGTATTTATTTAATTTCTGTAATAAATACGTTTATAGGACAAAAGAAAGTTTTAACATAATGATGCATAGCTGTGGTCAAGGTTCTTCATTAATTAGAAATAGAAAGGAAGCTAATGGCATGTTCACAACATGCAGTGAAATATGTTTAATTAACATGGAGAGGCCTCCAAAAATAGTATCTAACTGAGCTAGCTCCAAAAGCTGTAATATTGCACTTACTTGGCAAACCACTTAAACTAATTAGCCTTGCAACGAGAGGGGGCTTAATAGCTCAGTTATATTGTCTTTCCTCTCCAAACATATTGCTTTTGGGGCCCAGCAAGGGACATCACCTGGCACTGCTTTTCACCCTGCAGCCCCGCTCCCACACTCCCGCTTGCCTGCCCGGTTGTGCTGCATTCTCCACTCTGTGTGCTGTACATGCACCTGCCCTCTCCTCTCTTTGGGGTACAGGGGAAAAAGCAAACATGTCCCCCATCCTCCCTAAAAATAATCCAAACCCACGATCAAAAGATGGACTTGCCAGATGATCTTTTTAAAGAAACAGAGCAAAGTTGGTGTTGTCTCAGGGGCTGATCATGCTGATATCTCCAAATTCAACATGTGCTTGAATATTTAATGCAGTATAGAAAAAAAACCAGCTATATTTGGTCCCACTAAAAAAAAAATGGTACTGATAAAGGCTGGACAGAAAAAAAAAAAAAGAGAAATTAAAAAATACTTGTAAGAAGAATAAATGAGAGTATAATGTTATGCAGTTTGCATAGGAAAGGCCAAATATTTGTGCAAAGTTTGGACAAGGGAGAAGAGTCATTTGTTCAAGTGTCCCACACTCAAATGGCAATATGCTTTTCAGATAAGAAGCATTTGTAGAGTTGTTGAGGCACTTAGCTGGCAAACAGAAGAGTTTCTCAAAGAGATCAGCATAGGACAACTGAACCGAAATTCTTAGAAGGAATATGTTGAGATTGTTCAGAGAATTTCAGTGGTTTTCTTCTGATATCCTTAATGTCCAGGTACTTCTTCAGAGAGACCATAAAGATAATCCTTGACCTATGACAGCAGCTGTGGCAGCCTATTCTACATGGGGGAATGTAGGAAACTTTAAACATCTGGGTCATCAACATATTGATTTTTAGAGATATAGGTCAAGGCTCTTAAAACTATCATATTAAAATATACTGTTCACGATACCTAAAGTGTAGATTAGGGATCTTGGCTTGTCATAACAATTCTGGAACAATATTCATGAAAGGACATATAATCGCAGCTGCATAACTTGTGAGCCAATACAGTTAATGTCAATGCTTCACAGGCAATACCTGTCCATGGAAGGTGTGGTTGGGTTGGGTTTGGTTTGGTTTGTAGTAAATGTGCTGGCTGCTTTGTGTGGAATCAAGTGGCTAAGACTTCATTTTTGGCAGCATTTGCTTTGGAAAAGTGAAAGCGCTACATTTTTACAGCGATCCTAAACTTGAATAAGTAGCACAAGGGAGTTAAAGTGTCTTTGCTTACTATTTAATCACTTTGCAAAAACAAAGTAATGGGTGTGGATTAAGACTCTATTAGATTTAATTTTTTGCTAGAAACACACAGAGGTGTCGTCACAAATACAGTATGTTACAAAAGAGAAATTTTACAGAGAGGCTTATGAATTCTATTCTCCAAAGCTTTTTCAGTTGTTCTGTGTTTCAAAAACTTATAGAGCAAAATAATAATAATAATAAAATGTATTCTAGTGCTTTCTTATTATTAAAGAATTTGTTTTCATGAAGATAACGTTTGCCAGATTTCATCCTTCAGTGGATTCTTTAAGCCTAGTTATTTTTTTGTCATAGAAATGATGGCTGAAATGGAACCATTGCAGCTCAAAGAGACAACACTATAATAAAGTGAGTGAAATACATCTAAATATAAGGAGAAAAGATTATTGTATTTATTACCTTGAGACTAAACCAGAAGTGAAAGTGAATGATTTCTGTTAATTAAAAAA